>JBBBDQ010000178.1:2772500-3120000 GCA_037127315.1 Ascarosepion bandense
GTTTGTAACGGAGTTAGCAGTCAAACCTATTGTAGCTCGAAAAACTATATTATTACTCCTGTTACAGTTACACTTTGTTAATATATCTCGCTTGTGTATTTTTCATAAGATAACCTGGGCAAGATGCTTTGTGAAAATACTTTATAAATATAATTTAAAAATAAGTACTTAGTACATAATAAGTGTATTTCATTATGCGATAATTTCAGTGTTCAGAGTCATTTACACCTCCGTTGTCGAATTATATTCTTTATTCTATGTGCCTTGTTCTTTCGGGATGTAAGCGTACATGGCCTTCCACGTCTCCCTAACCCTGGTAGCTCTCAGCATGCTTTTCCCTGTTACACTCCGCAACCCCCCCCATTCCGTCATCCACTCGCAAAGGCACGTCAAGTACATTACATGCTGGTCTCCCTCTATCTGACTTGTTTGTATCAGGCTCTCCAAACTCTCCTTCCTCATTGTATATCGCAGAATATCCAGCTGTCTTTTCCTGATGTTCAGTATTAATTTCCTTTTCGTTTCCATCCTTTCCAAAACCTCATCATTACTCTCATGCACGGTTCATGATATCCGCAGCATCCTTCTGTAGGATCGCATTTCAGTTGCTTCAAGTCTTTCCTTAATCTTCCATTATAAATCTCTCTAAATTAGAAAAGGTATAAAAAAATATTCGTGTCACTATATTTTAAAAGCTAGACATAATAAAATCAAAAATATATATTTCTCAATTTTAATTTCGATTTTTAGGAGTAAAATAGATTTTTAATAATTTCTAGTTTGCATCATTTTTTTTTCGCAGACACAAGAAACTGAATTCGATCTCTTGGTATAGTTTACGTATACATAATTTAGATAAGAGTTTTACTTCGACAAGAAATAATTTATTGCGCTGTATAAAACAAACTCTGAAAAGTGTTGCTTTCATTTTCCGCGATGTCTTAGACAGAGGATTCCTGAATATTAAAATTGGAAGGTTACAACATAAAGAAAAATACGAATGGAGGCACATATTCCAGCTACCTCATATTTAAAATTCTTCCGCAAAATAGGCGGTCACAGTTATCGTGTAACCCTGGACGAAGAAGTGAAGTTGCATGACATTGGTCGCTCGGAAAAACGTGTGCATCGTTTTGTCACTTTCGTGTGGTGTGCACAGAGTTACAACTCGTTTATCCGTTTTACCATGCAACCTGCATGTAGGTTGCCTGTGATTGGCAGCCAATTTCAAAGGCACGGAACGACATGGATTTCCATTTCCTCTGTTAAATTAGAAACGGATATGTTAATTCAACCCGCTGAAAGAAACTGTAATATTTGCCACGTGACATTCAACACACATAGCACTGGAAGTATATGCCCAAAACGCTTTAGAAAACTAGTCATACATGCACAGACGTTCTTGTGTGTGTGTGTGTGTGTGTGTGTGTGTGTGTGTGTGTGTGTGTGTGTGTGTGTGTGTGTGTGATGTGCCCGTGTATGTATGTATTTGAGTTTTTACGCGTGATATTATCTCGTGCGTATGACTGAGAAATAAACAAAGAGAGAGGACACAGGAATAAACACGACTGTACATTCCTATTTCAACACAGATTTTAACTTTGTCACTTCCACTATATATATATATATATATATATATATATATATATATATATATATTAGTCATCCACATACAAGCATGTTTCGCTGTATCACAGCTCATCAGTGTGGCTAAACGCATCCACTTGCCTCTGGCCAGGATCGAAAATATGGATATATATATATATATATATATATACGTGTGTGTGTGTGTGTGTGTGTGTATGCATGAATCCCTCGATTATTTGCGGTTATGTGTACATTAAAACGTACGCAATAATCGAAAACACACTAATCGAATTTCATAACTTATTGGAAATTATATCATCATATTTTAGTGTTATGCACTCTTAATTTCTATTTTGGGGACGTTTAATTAAAATATAGATTTTTATATATATGAGATGAAAATAAATATACGAAAATAAAAATGCTGTAAATTAATATTTACTAATCTGATTTTTACGTAAAAATCTATTTAGAGCGGTTTGCCGCATAGTCTTCTACTGTTTATCATGTATATTTACGGTGCGGAGGAATCGCTTCTTCAAATTTCTAAATATTGGATATTGTCTGAGGTTCAATATCCTCTCAAGGATTCAGACTTCTTGAGAGCACATCCGTTCGTCGTTACTGGTGGTCGTTCGGATTCGTATCGGCGTTGATGGAATTCAACAAGTTTGGATTTAGGAGCCATTGAACGTAACCAACCAGATTTTTTCTCCACTGGGAAGTTAGTGTCCGAGGAGATGTCAGCTGCCAATATCTGATGGCCATGAAATTTTGAGTTGCGTCTGTATAGCATTGTATCATCGACACACATTTCTCATAAACGATCGCAGTATATGATTAAGTATCATTTGTATAAATCGGAAAGATGGTTTGTGCGAGAATTGACCTCTTTAGAGCACATTCTTGTCTCTGTCACTAAGAAAGCCCTACTTATTTTATACATTTTCCCAAATTTTTGCGCAATAATACGAAAGTTTAACGTCTAATCGATATCTGTCAGTCAGTTAGTAAAGTGCCATACGTGATACACACTTGGGCGATCATGTCTCGGAAGAAACATGTAGTCCAGTGGATATCGGCTCGGAACGAGAAATCGTGGAGCAGAGTTTGAATTGCAGTTGAATTCATTGCATTCACTTACGAGTTATGGGTTAAATAACAGGACAGAGTGTGTTCTATAGCCTTGGCTGGCAAACAGTCTACCACAGAAAGCAATGGCAACGTACTGCGGAATAATCTTTTGCTCAGTCAGACATGTCTCTTTCGAGACATGATCGCCTAAGCGTGTTTCATGTATGGTCCATAACTGACTGAAATACCAAGTAAGTAAATATATATGCAAGCAATAAAAGCAACATATCCCATGGGGATACGAACTCGGCTCTTCGATTTTCACTTTCCGAGGCAATATACACGGCGCCACAATGCACATTCTGGAAGTGAAGTTACTTATTCTGTTTGAGAAAGAGAGAAAGAGACTGAGAGAGACAGAGAGAAAGAGAGATCGACAGACAGACAGACAGACAAGAAAATGATTAGGATTAAAATGTGGATACATAAAGCTTTTTTTTGCTAAGGCTTTTTGACTAAGCATTCTCTGAGAAATATAAGGCCCGCTGTCGATGATAACGAGTAGAGGTTTCTTTTTCTTTTCCTATTTTTTGTTGCATTTGTATGTAAACATGCCAGACATCCCCACCTCGAAAACTGCACATATTTGCTGGCCAGACAATTTATCACGCCGGATAGCATCCAGTAAATACATTATCGGTAGTAACAAATGAAAATGTAAATTCATAAGTAACAATTAACATTAAAGTAAATAACAGATATGTTACAATAAAAGTGAAATAAAATGATCACATAAAATCTTAAAGAAATACAGTTAATTTGGAGCAAATAGTCGAAAGCATACATACATTAAAACAAGTTTATTAGGTTTTTTATTTCTTCGTGGTTGGATATTTGACCAAAGGTGGTGCTATTTTCCAATTATAAATGATGCTATCGAAGAGGTGGTGTAGAATTCCCAGTTCTTTTATTGTGGATTTATATCTAAATGTGCAAAGATGCCAACCTCGAAATATGTATATATTTGCTGAGCGGCCAGTTTAGCACACTAGAAAAATATCAGTAAATATGTTATCAATAATTAATTTTAGTTAAATCTTAAATAAAAATGAGGTCCTGGGTATGACGGTAAACTGCAACCGGCAGCAAGGCCTCCGATTGGAAGGATATGAGGAACATGGAACCACATCATAATTGCTATACACTGGCCCGGAGTGGTAGCAAGTTTTAGGGTCCCAGCTATGGGCAAGTAGCTACCCGTGAAACTGGGATCAATAATTTTTGAAAGAATAAATTATCAGCAATATATTTTTTAATACAAAATAGAAAGCATCTTCAGTATTGTAAAATAGAAATAAAAATTTCATCAAAAGCTGACAAAATCAATTTTCTCACAATAAATGTACATTAAAAGAAATACGTTAAAACCCTATATTTTTGGCATTAAATAACCCACAGAGGTTTTGATATGCAGTTAAACAAAACTGAAACCCAAACTCAGATCAAAATAAATATGAAACTTGTCAATTAAAAATAACGTGGACATTTTAAACCATACAAATAAAAATGGTCACGTGAGATAATTAATAATAATAATAAAATTATAACGGAACGGATAATCGAGTAAATACAATAGGTAAAGTTTTTTGCAGGAGGCGATTTTTAAACCATTGTCTATAGAAAACAAATAAAACTTTAGCGTAAGTGCTTTGAACGTTGTATTGAGTGATTCCAGGTATTAAAAGACGTTTTTGGTACACTTGATTCCCGCAACTTGATATTAGCGTGTTTATTTTCCTAATTTAAACAAATTCATAGAACATAATTTATCAAATAAGGAACCATGTCAAAACCGTCCGAATTACTAGTACTATTTATGTAGTACTTTAATATATATATATATATATATATATATATATATATATATATATATATCCAAGTGAATAATGAACGAAGAAAAAATTACAACGTCCAAAATATTTATTTAAAACAGTGATCGATATATAATATAGAGCTGTGAATATTTTTTATAAATTATATTTAATAGCAGGTAGAATTCTTTTAAATATATTAAAAAAAATTGTACGTTCTAAAATATAAATTATAATATATATATATATATATATATATATATATATATATATATATATATATATGTTGTCCCAAAAGTCGCACACCATATACTAATTTTTTTCTATGTTTCAGATCTGATATGGGTGAGAAATTACCAGTACAAGAAAAAGTTCACTTATGAGCAACATACTGCTCTGTAGCTTAAGAATTCAATCGCAGTAATCCTGACTGAGAAAACGAGAAAAACCACTGAGCTGTACCACTGTCTGTCGCTTGCTCAAACGCTTCTAATAAACTGGATCAGTTGCTGACCATGAGAGATGTGATCGACAAAAGATTGCAAGTGATGAAGAAATATCCACCTTGGTTCTTGTGAATATTGCTAGTAGCCCCATGAAATCAGTAAGGAAAATAAGCCAAAGCCTAACGATTAGCAAATCATCAATACATCTTATTCTTAAAACACAGAAAGAGAATTGATGCTTGTGTTAATGCAGAGAATGAACAATTTGAGCA
This sequence comes from Ascarosepion bandense, assembly GCA_037127315.1. Lineage (NCBI taxonomy): Eukaryota > Metazoa > Mollusca > Cephalopoda > Sepiida > Sepiidae > Ascarosepion > Ascarosepion bandense. The sequence goes on from JBBBDQ010000178.1 coordinate 2,777,751, forward strand.
TGTGTTATGATTATGTTCAATAAAATTGATATTCATATGCATTTTAAAAAAATTTGGATGGTTGGAGACTTCTGGGACAACCTGTATATATCACACCTGTTGCACTTATAGGGAGAAAAACAATAGCGAACCAGCGTTGGCTCAGTTTATTAGAGAGACAGTATTGAAGCGGTAACACCTTAGTTCTTTTTCTTTACTACTAGTTGTAAAAATTTGCTATTTATACAGCGTGGTGTTTGCTTTTTAACAGTGCCTTAGTATTTTAATTTTTGCAATCATTATCTCGAATATATATATATATATATATATATATATATACACGAAAAATCTAAAGTGAGCCAAAACCTACCGTGGTTTCACACTACGGATAGTCAGGGAAAAGGCTGAAGTACTAAAGATAAATAGCAAATAAATAGACTTTCACAAAGAATGGGAAAAACCATACCAACACAAGAAAGGGGAGTAAAAAACACGTAATATATATATATATATATATATATATATATATATATATATATATATTTATCTGTAAATTAAGATAAAACTTAGTGGGGAAATAGCCATTTTCAACATTTGATTTTCAGGAATGCTTTCATCGACCCCTTATAAACAGAGAATGAGGAAAAATTTATGTAAAGGAAGGGGCTGGGATGTATTGGTTTACGTTGGACTGAGGGACGGGGTAAGTGGTAATTCTTCCTTTGTAGTAGGGGATATGTGGTCTGACCCTTGGGTTTTCAGTGGTAAATGGTGTGGAGGTAACTAATATGTCAAATTTTAAAACATTTTTGAATTTTTTTATCGGGACTACTTGGGGTGTTAACATAATTATTGTAATTTATACTTATTTCTAAGGCTACACATATTATGATCTCCCTTCATTTTTTAAGGAGTATATTTTAGTCTTGAAATTTTAAAATTCTAATTTTTTCTGTCAAACATACACCACTGCTAACCCTAGGGTCTGGACAGATGCCTCCCACTAGCAAGGAAAAGTCTTTACTAACCCCGTCCCTCAGCCTAACCCCATAAAAACCAATACATCCCAAGCCCTTTCCTTTACCTAAACTAACCACTGGGCTTAGAATCTTTACTCATTCTCGGTTTATAAGTGGTCGAAGAATGCATACCTTTAAATCACATTTCGAAAATGGCTATTTCCTCACTAGGTTTTATCTGAATTGACAGATAAATAAAGATATATCTGCTCTGTAATGGTTTGCATTGAGCTCTCTATTGAATCAGTTTTATTACTTTAACGATATTACTAGGATCCTCCTGGATTATTTACCAGTTATATATATATATATATATATATATATATATATATATAAATGTACAAACGCTGGTGTCCCTCAGGGCTTTATTCTAGGCCCGACGCTCTTCCTTTTCGGTCGGGTTTCAATCCTGGGTAAAAAAGCAATCGGGTCAAAACATACTGATGAGCTGTGATACGGCGAAACAGATCTGTCTGCGGATGACAATATATATATATATATATATATATATATGTACTTTGTGTTGCGCAAAAGGATTTGTATTATTTATTTTCTCTTATGTATTTAATGTAAGATACTCAGTTGCAGGTAGATTAATATATATGTTGCCGTCAATTTAGACTTGATATCGGTATAATATTTTGCTGTCATATTTTATGGAATTGTCACACTCATTATTGTATAAATGTTACGTTTTTTTTAAATTAATTAATTCAGGGTAAAGCAAATTGTATAAGGTTCAACAGACCATAAATACATTACAAGTTGCGTAATTGCTATTCAACATCAGGCCCTATTATACCGTTATTTTTAATTAAATTGGCTTTAGATATTAATATCATTTACAACCCAAGAGTTTTTCTGTCCTGCTCCAAACAAATACCATTTATAGACGCGATATATTACTTAGGCCTATGACAAGACTTTAAGTTATAATCATTTGTTTTAAGGGTAACACTATGCAAGGTCCTGTAGCCACTCAATGTAGAGGGCTACAGTAAGGACCAGATTATATGGATAGAAAGGCAAGATAACGGTTAACGGTATTAGTATTGTATAGATGGGTGAGTATCTTGGGTGTTTGTTGCACAGGCTGTGGTTCGTAGGAAGAAGCTCTTTGAATGGGACTTATTTCATATTTATCGGTGAGAAAGTATGGCTCACCACTACCAGGCACATTTGTGTCTTGTTCAACACCCACAAAACCCAACTTATACCAACTTTACACTTCAACCATGGTGAGCGGACATTAGTTACAGTTTCTGGGCGATAGCCCGTTATCTAGCGTGAATAACAGTCTGAAGAAGTAACACCCGGTCACAATGAGTTGTGAGTGAGTTCCACCGGCGGGAAGTGCGAGAGAGGAAGCTGCAGGAGTAGAATTGTCGTCTGCATTTGGCTAACCTGACTGTGAATGGGTGGGACCCAGTTGCCAGTCTGGTTGCACGGGTAAACACCTGTTGAGGAGGCATCAGTGACTTAAGCTCATCCGAGCAGAAGACATGAAAGTATTTATAGAAGAGACAGAGGGAGGCCACATTTCGACGATGGGAAAGTGGCTGCAGTCGAGTCGCCAGATCAGTACCTATCACATTACAGACTCTCCTTTGGAGCTTGTCAAGAACACTGAGGAGAACGGCAGGGGCACCTGACCATAAATGGCAGCAGTACTCCATGCACGGACGGATTGTTTTGATCCTACCATCTTTTTCCGTGTCTTACTTCCAGCACAAACCGGTCAATACACTTTGGGGCGAAGCTTTACCACATATTTGCAAAAAACTGGCAACGAATATCCACTACATGACAGCCATCGAAAACTTCCACACAAGTCACGTCTACCCAGTTTCACTAACAATGCTTTGGTCAAATCTTGGCTTGTGTTTAAGTCACTTTCTAAACGTGCCGCACGCAAGTATCGTCTCTTCGAGACCGATAGCATCAAAAAGTCACCTGACAAGTTTGTCTTATTGAGATTCGAACCCGGGCTTCATAATATGAAAACGAACGATTTAAGAACTCGGCTACGTATACTGTGAAAAAATACTTGTTCTCCAATAAGGACACGGAGACACTTTTCAACTATTTTCTAACCTATTCAATAAAATGTACTTTCGGTTTTGTTGTTTACATTCTTTTTTCTCTAATAAAAAAAATAAATGAAATGATTTAGACTGTGATTCTTGGATCATTTATTAAAGAATGAATGAATCCAAACTTCAACTGTTACTATAAAGCGCCTAACGCGGCAGCCGTTCCGAACGAATTGCGTTGTGGTGCACTGGATATCGGCTCGGAACGAAAAATCGAGGAGCCGAGTTCGAATTCCAGCTGAATTCATTCCATTCACTTACGCTCAAATACTCTTGGGAAAGGTATTAATCCGTCTATTCCTTCCAGTTATGGGTTAAATAGCAGGACAGATTGGTTTCTATAGCCTTGGTCTGCAACCAGTCTACCGCAGAAAGCAATGGCAACCTACTGCGGGATAATCTTCTGCCCAGTCAGTCATGTCTCTTTCGAGACATGATCGCACAAGCGTGTATCACGTATGGCACTTAACTGACTGATTAACTAAATAATCAACGGAGACTTAGGACAACATTGACAGTAAATGAAGACGCGTTTTGACACGCAGACTTTCTTTAGCCTTCAAGTGGCAGCACTTAATGTCAAAACCCAATTTCTATAGTCCATTTGCTTTAAATGCTTTCTCGATGAAAACGCTCTCATCAACACATACACATATTTCAATGTATATAAATTCGGCAGGCAAATATGCGTTTGTTGCGGAATTATTGATGCACCTACAGACGGATACGCACTTAAACAACACAGACGCCGAAACGAGTGAGTACGCTGGTGTCAGATTCAATGATTTAGCATAAAATTGGCATAATAAAGGGTGCGGTTGAAAGACCTACCAATATGTTATTCTCTTACATCCAAGTTCCTTTCAGGACGTAGGCGATCATGTCTCTATACAAACTCCTGGACCTTGTAGCTCTTAATAAGTTTTATTTTTTTCTTATTTTTTCCAAAATCTTTCTAGAATTAATTTCCTTATGTTCATTCCCTCTTCCTCTTCCCTTCAATCTGCACTGTGACTACCAAATTTTCCAAGCACTTTTTCCTTATTATCAGCTTCTGAAATTTCAGCTGCCCCTTCCTGAGGCTAAATATGCATTCTCTTTTTCTTTCTATTTTTTATGAAAAATAGCCATTGCACACATATTCAGTCCATCGTATTCTCATCATCATTCTGTAGATCCACATTTCTGTTGCTTCTTCATCATTACTTGGTAAAGGTATTAAATCCGTCTCTTCCCTCCAGTTATGGATTAAATATCAAGACAGATTGGGTTCTAAAGCTTTGGCTGCCGAACAGTCCACCGCAGAAAACAATGCCAAACCTACTGCGGGATAATCTTCTGCCCAGTCAGTCATTTTTCTTTCGAGACATGATCGCTCAAGCGTATTTCGCGTATGGCACTTAACTGACTGACTAAAAACTATGGATATAAAGTAAAAAAAATATAGATTAAATTCGTATTCTTGAAAGATGATAGACATTTTTCGAGACATGATCGCCCAAAGCGTGTATCACGTATGGCACTTAACTGACTGGCTTCATCATTAATGATATTGTCTAGAATTCGATGCAATACTTGAGATATCACTTTGAATAATTCTTTCTTTGTTTCTTATGCATAATTACGAAATTCTTCCCAGGAATACCTCAAACATAATGGTAAAACACCAGTGGCAATACTATCTTCATCGAGATAATGTTTTATCATTACGTGGGATTTATTTCTGGGAGTTTACATACAGATGTGAATTCGCTGTTGTAAACTAGCAAACTGGCATGTATACGAGTACACAAAAATATAATTTATTTACATTATTCGGATTATTTTCTTTATCTTAGTTGCTATTTGTGCGACGTTTCGGTCAGTGTACGAATACTGTAAATAGTTAAATGCTACCTCATTTCAGAAATATAGACAAATAGAATGATCTCTAATTAAACGTCGTACAAAAAGCAACAAAGATGACGACAATAGTCCGAATAATGAAAATACTGGAAATACTACCTGATCTGAGAAATATAAACAAATAGAATGATCTATTATTAGACGTCGTACAAATGGCAAAAAAGATGAGGACAATAGTCCGAATAATGGAAATACTATAAATACTACCTGATCTCAGAAATATAGACAAATAGAATGATCTATTATTAATCGTCGTACAAAGGGCAACAGAGATAACGCCAACAGTCCGAATAATGTAAATACTGTAAATACTACCTCATCTCAGAAATAAAGACCAACCTAAATATAGATAAAACAAATATGCTGCCAGAAAACACATTTTTCAAGAAAATAATATGTATTCCAATATTCAGGTCGGTAAATACAAATAAATAACTTTATAATAAATAAATGGGGCGTCTACGTAAATATGTCAATCTACTTAGAATAATGTTAATGGGAAAATATGTGGGCCTTTGATGAATATAATCAAATAATGTAGAAAACTATATATATATATATATATATATGTTTCCATTTATTTTATTTAGTTTTTATTTATTGTTGTTAGTGTACAAAAGAAGATTTTTATTTGCATGTCTAAAATTTCTAATTATCTCGTATTTTTGGTTTGTTTTTTATTTCAATGTTTTACTTTGCTTTTTAAACTGATTATGGTTAGATTCATTTCCAGGCATATTTTTCAATTTTGCTATTACTGTTTCTCTTCCAGACATATTTTACATTTACTATTACTGTGTGATGGCGCTTATTTAACTAATTAGCATTTCATTTTCGTAGTAATGTTGCTGTTTTCCTGGTTCCATATATGTTTTAATAACGTCGTGTTGTTTTTGTATTTTTCTGTGTTGAATGTTTTGCGATTATTTAATCTTTCTTTAAACGATGTTTCTCTTGCGCCTATGTAAATATTTTCGTCTGTATTAGTGCTAGTTTTAGCTTTTATATTATGTTGTTGGTAAGACATTTATTATTGAGTGGACAGTTGTCCTTCTTTCAGGAGTTTGTATCGTCTTTTGCGTTTCTGTTATTTTTTATTAAGTGTTTTCATGTGTTTGGCTATTATTTTTCATGCAGTTGTAGTTGATTTTGAATATATATATATATATATATATATATATATATATATATATATATATATATTCATCCGCAGACAGATCTGTTTCGCCGTATCACAGCTCATCAGTACGGTTAGACTCCGATTGCTTTTTTTTTACCCAGGATTGAAACCCGACCGAAATGGCGTCAGTCGGCGACTCTACCTCTGGGCTATGGGCCTTCAGTGGAAGTAGGCAGACTTTTTAGCGCATATCATTATACGCGCCCAATAACTAGAGCGATCTAATTCATTTCACTGAATGAGCGATGCGTAGATGCCAGCGTAGCTACTGTTTATCAAAGTCTACTAGTGGGACCTATAATAGGGGGTTGAGCTTTTATATAATGTGATACTGACAGGATAAACTGTTATCAAGATGGACAGAGGCAAAGGTAAATTCATCTATTGATCGAACTTGTATAAACTTGTATAAACTTAAGATAGGTCATTAACTAAGAATGATATTAAGCAGACAAATATGGTTAGATCTTTAAAAGAAAGGTTTTAGGGACACATGTCCCCCGCAATGTCATGAAAGAAATGATATCATAAGGTGGTGAGAAAGGGAAGGATATACGGGAGTGGGGAGAGAGCTAGAGTCCAGTGGATAATAATTGAGTATTGACATTGCATTTAAATTTCTGGGGGTTGTCACCGTCAGGAAAGCAAGAATATGGGAGCGAGTTCCACAGGCGGAAAGTGCGAGAGAAGAAGCTGCAGGAGTAGAATTGTATCCTGCATTTGGCTAAACTGACTGTGAATGATATTATTACCTTATGATATAGGGTAATAAATAATATTAATGTCAACAGTTAGCAATCTATTTGTTACTCAAGTATTAGACCATAATTTATATAATAAACGCAATGACACTTGAGTCATTCATATATACTGTTTCGGATTACACATTGTTAAGTGTATGTAAATTTATAATAAATCGCTACGTAACAGAGTTAATCGTGAAAATAAAAGAAAAATTGTGATTCACCAATTCGGGCAAATCTGTAAGAAAATGTTCCACGTGGTTAGATATACCCTGTTGCAATTTCTTGACAACCGATTTTCTATAGAACCAAAATAGTATCGATCAAACGTTTGCAATATTAACTCGTACAGCAGAAATTTAAAAAGAAAAAGGATTAAGTATATCCCTAGCTTCTATCAAAGAGAAACTGACCGTAAAATATATACGGAGAGTTCTGAAGATGTCTCAAACAGAGGTACATGGCTTGGCAATTCTCAAGAACATTGAACCGGCATCGATTTCATGGGTGGATTACACGTAAAAGACTGGTTCTGAAGAAAATACATAAAAGGCTCGTTTAACATTTGCTATTTTATTTTTTCCATTTTTTTATCATTTGATTGATCACTGGAGTATATTTATTTGTGCAATGTGATCTGAAGTTTACGACATAGCTAGAATTTTTATGTTCGAAAAACTAAAGCAGTGTACAAAAGAAGAAACACCTTGCGCCATATATAAATTACCTTCTAATCATTGAAGCATATTAATGGACACAGCATTTAGTTACATAGTAATATCTCAAAATCTACCGGTTAATACAAAAGGATTGAAGTGAAAATGAGTTCCCGAAATTCACACTAGATTTCTTTCCGAAAAAAAATTCCTCTCTCCAATTTAGCTGAAATAGACGTATTCTCTGTCAGCCATCCGAAACGGAATTTGAAAGTCTCCTGAAATGTTTTTTAAACGAAACATTACGAAATATTCTTTCTCAGAAGCCTAACGTAAGTCCAACAAAACAAGTATAGAAATTGATAATTTTTACCAAATGGAAGCTATTCATTCAGCAAGAAATCGTGCCAAAACAGGGGCCATATTACGAAATCTGAAAGGAGGTTCCATTCGCTGCAGAAGGTGACGAATTAGCGTCAGCTTGCTAAAATGTGGGGCAAAACAAAGAAAAGAAATATACAATTAATATTAAACATGTATTGTTTAATATAAGTTCACCTCTGAGGATAGTTAATTTTCTAAGTGCCGTTTGGATGCGGCACAAGGCCGAAAGTATTAAGTACCCTGTGAAGATTGAACTCACTACTGAAGTTAGTAATAGGTTCTAGATAGTCAAGCTAGCTAACCATTAGACCACGTCAAGGTGCCCTCGCATCTGAGGATAGACAGTGGAACCTGAACTTGTACAGTGTAAACATAACTAAAATTCGGAATGATTCATCGGAAAAGAATTTGGTCATATATATATATATATATATATATATACGTGTCATTAAAGGTGACAGAAAAGATGTGATGGTAATGGTTTTTTTATGTAATTTTTCATGTGACTTCTTGATTTCTTACTTTTGAGGTTTTAAATTATATAAGATTTTTAAAAATGTTTTGATTATCCAAGCGATTTCGGCTAAACTTTAGCCATTTTAGAAGATGAATGTTTCTTTACGTGTAACAGATTGTATGTACAATGTGGAGTACTTGTATGTATTATGTACTAAACAGGATAAACATGTTCTTAGCGTCATCTTAGTTGATGGATTTCAGTGTTGGGTTTTCGCTTTTAGTAATAATGTACCAATAGTTTTTATTTATTTTTTAATTTTTTAACTTTTTTTGCATGTAGATGATGCTATGATATATGTGTCATCAAAAAGTATGTTCTGGGTAGGATTTTGATCATCACCGTGAGTGTTTAATGTTATGGAACGGAGATCAGTTCAGAGAGATGTAGAGTCAATCTTTGAGTTAGTTTTCTAGTGGTATAGCCGATATAAATATTTACGAAATTAGGATCACGAATGCTGTACTGCAAATGACAGGTAAATAATGTTGGTTCGTTGTAGTTTAGATCGAGCGGGGCATGATTAAAACTAATGTAAGTAATTTATGCATATAGATAATTCCTTTGAAAAAGCAGTGAATAAGATAATAGATTATATATATATATATATATATATATATATATATATATATATATATATATAATACAAAATCTAGAATTGAGTCACAACCTACCGCGGTTTTCACACGAACGGTTCTTCAGAGCCTCTCGCCCTGAAAAACCGTTCGTGTGAAACCGCGGTAGGTGGTGGTTCAATTCTGGATTTTGTATTGTATTCTGCTCTACTTTCGTACTTTCGTATCGAGCACTTTGCTGCTAAGGTTTCGTCTTGGTTTTTTTTTCTTTCAAACGAGCATTAGACGTATTGTTCTTGTGCGCTGTTTGTTTCTGTTTTTATTCTGCCCCTTTATTTAACCCACGAGGGGGTCCTCGCCGGGTTAGAAGACGGTTTATGACTGTTAGTTAGCATTATTTTCGGATATTTAGTCTGTTCTTATTAGTGTTGACTTACTTACTGTAATTAGGTACATTATATATATATATATATATATATATATATATATATATATATATGCTCGGACGAACTTAAGTCACTGGTGTGTTATATATCACTGTACGACGACAAACAACGAGAACACGCATATATAAAAAATAAGATTATATTTCTATTCCTGACGACGAGCCTGTGTGGAACAGAGAATGGAAGAGTGAGAGCGCACATAGAATGAGTCGACGGGAGTGTAAGTCTTGCCTGCGGTGTCTCTCTGCTTCCACTGGCCGTTCTCTGCTGGCGAATCTGTGTGTCGATTTCTTTTTATAGTCTTCTAGAACCGGGACTTTTCCTTCCGGTTTTGTCTCGCCTACGCAAAGCCCACGTAATTCCAAGAGACACCTGTTTTGTTTACTTCCGTAGTCATTTCTGCCGCTGTCGGAAATAAGGTCAAACGAGCCCGACTCATAACCCTGCGACATCCGCTCCAGACGCCGACAGGATGTATTTCTCAAACACCTGTCCTGTCGTTCGCTGACCCCTTCATCGACGGGAAATATCATCGATTGCATCAACCTTCTTCGGGTGGGGGCTAGATTGCTATATTACAGCCTCCTCAACAGGTGTTTACTCGTGCAACCAGACCGGCAACTGGGTCCCACCCATTCACAGTCAGGTTAGCCAAATGCAGGCGACAATTCTTCTCCTACAGCTTCTTCTCTCGCACTTCCCGCCTGTGGAACTTGCTCCCATATTCTTGCTTTCCTGACGGCTACAACCCCCAGAAATTTAAATGCAATGTCAATACTCATCTATTAACCACTGGACTCTAGCTCTCTCCCCACTCCCGTATATCCTTCCCTTTCTCTCCACCTACGTATCTGTCATCGCACCTGCATTCTCAGCTTTCTATTCCTTCTTTCTAACTAGTTTGTACTCCTCACTCTTTTTTAATTAATCTTTTTACAGTTATGTAGCTCCCCGCTCATCAATGGCATTTCTGCCTTGCTCGGGGTGAAATTATTAATATATATATATATATATATATATAGCATACCGCAACTTGAACGCTTTGAAGTTTCCCTGTTTAATACACTATCATCATGCTTGCCACATAATGGTGTATTAAACACTGAAATCTTATAGCTATTAAGTTTCCGTATGGTAATTATAAACTATATATATATATATATATATATATATATATATATATATATATATATATTAGCCACTCTTAACACTGTAGAATAAATCTGGTTAAATTTATTACTGTATTGAAAGAAAAAGGAAACCAAGTGATATAAAGCGAAATCCTTTTTAATGTTGCGACCATAAAAGGTCAACTGTTCATCAATTAAGTGTGGTTATTGTTCAAGAAGTTTCACCGGTCACCATACACACCCCCCAACTCACATGTACACATATACGCATACTCATATATGCGCACATAATGTGCGCATACACACACACACACACACACACACACACACACACACACACACATATATATATATATATATATATATATATAATTTGCCAGTATAAGATAAAGAATTTTAAATTTTCTTTTCGCAGTACCTGATGAAACATTGTCCTTTCAATGTCGAAACAAAATGTTCACTTTTTAGTAGATCATAATTTGTACATGTTCTAAACTATGATCTATAACAAATATTCAGACCTCTATTTTAATTGAGCACTATTTTAAATTAATGTTTTGAACATTGTTAATTTTTTCTTCATTTCTTATATATATATATATATATATATATATATATATATATATAAGAAATGAAGAAAAAATTAACAACGTTCAGAACATATATATATATATATATATATATATATAAATATATCGGACAGACATTCCCACATTTTATTTCCGTCGTAATATGAAATCTTTAAGGTCTAACAAAGTAAACCAGGCTGCTGTTCTTCAGAAGAACTCCCAATCTTTGATTGAATGGGGTAGGTAATGACTCGTTGATTTCAATGCCTCTAAAACGAAGTGTCCTTTTCTAATCAACATAAAGATATTTTCCTGGCTATCATAAGAATGAATTATTATTTTAGGGTGCAACAGAATGCACCTTCTTGATCTCTGTCTCTCTTAAAGGACCTCAAAACGCATAACTACATCAAATCTATTGCTGCACTTACTGCTACAAAATTTCGGTCACTGTGTTGGCAAAGGACGTATTTTTTCGTCAGAATCCATTTTGCATATTTATAAAATCTAACATTTGTTTGTGCATGGACTACTGTTGCCTTATTTAATTGTTTATTCATCTTGGGGTTCTCGAGAAAATACAAATTTGCTGCAGTATAATCGATCCTGACTTAATAGCCCACCTTCAGTTACTTTTTACTCGACGTGATATGTCTTCACTCTGTGTTATCTACCAATATTTTCATGGCAACTGCTCTGACTAACATTTGTTCGTTATTCACGATGACATGTATTTACGCATTGCAGTAGATATGCTTTGTGGTGCAGTGGATATCAACTCGGAACGACAAATCGAGGTGCCGAGTTCGAATTCCAGTTGAATACTTTGCATTAACTTGCGCACAAATATCCTATATTAATCCGTCTCTTCTATCCAGTTATTGGTTAAACAACAGGACGCACTGGTTTCTATAGCATTGACTGACAACCAGTCTACCGCAGAAAGCAATGGCAAACTACTGGGGGATAGTCTTCTGCCCAGTCAGTCATGTCTCTTTCGAGACATGATCGCCTAAAGCGTTTATCACGTATGGCACTTAACTGATTTACTGAATATATTAGTTGAAAATGATTAAGGGTCTACTGAGTAAGGATCTACTGACTATAAAATGGGGGATCTGGTTTATATTGTTATGAAGTAATAAACTGACACACCTCTAATTACTACATATTAATATAAAACACCTCTTCCCTCCTCTAGCTATGATTCAAATAACAGAACAGATTGGTTTATATATCCTTGGCTGGCAACCAGTCTACTGCAGAAAGTAATTACAACCTATTGCGGGATAATCTTCTGCCCAGTCAGCCATGTCTCTTTCAAGACATGATCGCCCAAGCGTGTATCACGTATGGCACTTAACTGACTGACTAGATGTTTAGATCCAAAGACACATAGGCATGGCCTATGATGCGTTACAGAAGCATACCAGACTACTGAAAGTTAGAAAAATCTCATTGGAAAGAAAAAATGAAATGCTGGATTGTGTGTAATATATTTTCGTTTGTTTGGAAGTGAATGTTGGACAATCTATTCAAAGATGAAGGAAACGCTTCAGGCATCAAAAATGTTGTTTTACAGAATGAATTAGAACAGTGCTAGTCAAAGTATGGTACCTGTACCATCACTGGTACGCAAGCCATCGTCTGTCGGTACGCGGAGATTTTCCAAAAAAGAAACAAACTATAGTAAAACTCTATAATACGAGAGACTGCCAGGATATTTGACTTGTTTTCGTTTTTTTTTTTTTTACATTTTCATTTTAGTTTTATATTATTATGGCTACAGTGTTCATTTACTCATTCATGTTAAACATTATTGCTATCCAACTAACGAATGCGATATAATGAACAGCAAATCAGTGAACTGAATACGCATCAGTCTTTGTTCAATTCATATATCCACAAATCAAAATAAATTGCTGAAGCTGAAGCTGGTCGGGCCGGAAGTCTGCTTTCTTTTCGGTTAGTTATGACTGGCCGGATGTGTTAAACTGAAAGTGGAATTTTCGTTCAAAGTTGATTATTTATTACAGATAATCTCAAAATCTCCCTGAAATAGTACATATCTCAAACAAAAAAAAATTCAGGGATTCACAGTACCCACCTCTTCCTCAGTTGGATTGGCTTGCTTTGCTTGCCGGTTCCTGGCACATTGAAAAAAATATCTACCGGTCAGCCACATCAGATAGTTTGAAAAGCACTGAATTAGAGGATACCTTAGACTGAACTCCTGACTAATAACGAGGTGTTGAATAGGATGAAAACGAGAAGAAAACTCATACTTCATATTAGAATAAGACAGATGCAGTTTCTGGGATATGTATTGAGGAAAGAAAGCCTGAAGTATTTAATACTCACGGGTCGAGGGAAAGAGAGACAGGGGAAAGCAGCGCTAGACCTACTTGATAGTCCTGAGCAAAGGGATGGCCGAGCAGGTTTTGTGTGAGTCACCAAGAGGTAAAAATTTCAGAGCGACAAGAGACAAAGCCAAGTAGAATACCATGGTCTCTTACGTCTTGAAGAAGCACGGCAGATGAAGAAGACTGGATTGACATAAAGTTTACATCCTTTTATCGTGAACATTGTTAGATATAATCTCCTCTTCAACACTAACAAACTCTTTTCTCATTCTTCACGTTTGTGGACCTCTTTTCCGTTTGCTTGATGTCCTTCTCTTTTCTTCGGCATTTTCCGTACCTTATTTTTTTCTCGCATTCTAAACCTCTTTGTGCTCCAGTGGTGGTCTTGTTTAGCTTGGAGTGTAATGAATATAGATAAGAAGGAAAAAGATACAGGGTAAGATGGATAAAATAAATTTTAAGAATAATTATTTATCCCAAATTCTATTTTTGCAAGTTATGCTGTTTAAACTGTTATGTCTTGAAAACGTGTTTTACAATCTCAAGTAATTTGAAATATTTCTTTGCAAAATTAAGTCAAGATCAAAGCCTCGTTTTTCGAAGCAAATAACCTTTCGGAAAAAAAAAACAATATTTTTTTATTTTGTCCCTCTCATCAAACAGATGACGAGACACAAAATTTTGAAAAAAAAAAAAGAAAAAAAAAGCAAGTTCAAGGATCGCTCAGAAATAATTTACAACCCAAACGTATATTCCCCAAACATATTTTGAAATTTCCTTAAATTATGTTTGTCAAATTATCGTCCAGGATTTTTTATCATCTTCGACATATTTCGGTCAATATATGATATTTCAAAATGGCTTTATATCTCATGTTACAAGCTTAAGAACGTGGGCTGCCAGATTTATCAGCGACTTCCATTTTTTGTTAATTTCGACATTTACCCACTTCTTTCTTTGGCTACATTCTTCTATTTGCTTACATAGATTTATAGAATAAAAAAATGAAAGTCTGGTGAAAAGAAATTGGGAAAAAATGAAAAATGAAGAAAGAATGAATGAAGGGAAAATCTGAAGAAATAAAGCTTCGTGTTCACGATAGAAAGAAATAACGAATATCAGAAAGACAGAATAAACTAAAGAAACAAAGAAATAAATTAAATAGGAAATAAAGAAATAGAAAAGCAAAAAATGAAGGATGAAAGAGAGCACAAAAAATGAAGGTGTAGGGTAATAAAGAAACAAAGCGAGCACTAAAACTATCAAGAAAGAGAGAATTAAAGAAATCTATAAATAAATAAAGAGAGCTTGTAAAAAAGAAAAAAAGAAAAATGAAGATCATGAAAGAAAGATAGCAAGAAAACGTGAAAGAAAGAGAGCACGAAATAAAAAGAAGTCAATCACAAAAAAATGAAAGAAAGAAAGGAAGCATAAAATAAAAGAGGGAGCATGAAAGAAAGAACTAAGGAGAGCATGAAAGAAAGTATAAAATAGAGCCCGAATGAAATGGAGCAAGAAAAGAGAGAAAGAAAACACGAAAGAGAAAAATAATAAAGAGAGAACAAAATAAAGAATGAGAATACGAAATAAACAATGATATCAAGAAAGAATAAATATATAACTTGAAAAAAAAAAAGAAAGATCTTAAGAAAGAACAAAAGAACGAAAGAGGGCCCGAAATAAAAAAGAGAGCTTGAAAGAAAGAACGAAAGAAAGAAAGAAAGAAAGAAAGAAAGAAACACCTTATAAATTAAAAAAAGACAACAGAAAGAAAGAAAAAATGAAAGACAGTACGAAAGAAAGAAAAAACAAATAAAGAAACAAACAAAAATGGAAGAAAGTACGAAATAAAGAAAAAAGCGCGTAAAAGAGAAAGAAAAAGGCAAAAAAAGAGAAAACATAAAAGAAAGAGACAACGAAAGTAAGTGACCAAGGAAGGGAAAAAGAAATACAGGTTAAATATAATGAAATAAGGGAGCAGTGAAGAAAGAAAATATGCCCGAAATAACGAGAATAAGAAAGAAAATAAAGAAAACACGAAGAAATAATAATAGAGAGAATGAAAAAAAGAAATACAGTAAAAAAGATACAAGAGTGCCCGAAAGAAAGAATGAATAAAAGTACAAAATCAAAACGAAAGAAAACAAGTACGAAAGAATAAAGATTGAATGGGAATAAAATAGATGAAAGAAACCATGTTCAAGACTAATTAAATAAAAAACGCAGGCATATGTTGCTGAAAGAGATTTAAGGCAAAAAGAAATTATAAACAACCGGGGGTATAAAAAAAAATACGTCTCGAATGAGACAAAGCCATATAGAAGAAATCCTCTTTAATATAATAAAATATGTGGCGCATTTGTTGATATATAGATATATTGATATATTACTCATCAAAACACAAGCCTGTCTCGCTGTATCAGCCGGGATCAAAACTCGACCGATTTGGTGTCTACTTCCTAAGCCATAGACACGTAGAATGCGGTAATTTTAGTGTTATATATATATATATATATATATATATATATATATATATATATATATATATGAATGAGTGTGAAATTTTCGTAAATAACCGTTACGAATGTCTATTCTAATATGGACATGTGAGGGTCTATGTCAAATTAAATAAAAGAAAAGTAATCTTTGCGGTGGGGGTATTTTGAGGTCCAACTATTGTAATATTTGGATCTGACGAGCCGCGATTATAACATTAGGACGCGGTGAAATATGTATTACTTATTGTAATATTCTAAAATCTTTTATAATGTATTAATATAATATTTTAGTATATATATATATTATTGCAAATAGCCTGAAGAAACTACTCATGGTAGAAACCTTTGTCGCGTAATAACTCGTTTACAAATGAAGAATATTCAAAATTTCTACAATATAATTTTATTGAACACACACTTTTTTAATACAAATGTGTGATGGTCTAATTTTAATATGACCGAAAACTAATATATATATATATATATATATATATATATATAATCGTACTAAATTATTTAATATACATTTTTATTATTAGTGGAAAATAAAATTAATGTTCATTTATTAATAATGATCATTATTTTAATCAGACAATAACATTAATGCACAAATAAATTGTTTTTCGTATCAGTTGCTATGTTTTAAATATTTGAAATTACTTGGCTTTTGATTAGTCATCAATGATTATATAACAATGAATCTTCTATTCTAGTTCTGAACCTTTTCAAACTCTTTAAATCGAAATCAACACCATCTATGGACAATACACAAGAAGAGTCGAAAAATAGCTACTTTTATAGCTATACTAGCAGTATAGCCCGGCGTTGCTCGGGTGTAATGAAAGTTTTAAAACTAATCCATGGTCCTGGAGCTCAGACTCTTTGGATGTTGGCATGAAAAACTAAAAAGCAATAATTGTTAAAGCGAAACCGTAGACTGAATGAAAAATGAATGGCTGTAAGTCAAATTTTGATTTCCTGGTATCGATAACAAATAAGTCTTTTTCGTCGTAAACTGAATTATGAAGGCTAAATAAGTCCTGTGAGTAAATGATATCATGGCTCTACCTACTTAGAGACAAACCTGAAGCAAAAACTAAAATAAAAGTGCTGAAAAAAGTACAGACGCACAGGCAGATAAACAGATCCACACACAACTTGCCTTATATATATATTATCGATTTTCTGCCCTATTGTAAGAACTGCAACCTTGAAATTTCTGAATATTGTTTCTTATGCCTTCTATAACCAGATTTTTTTGATTATCGATTTTCGATATTTATCGGGAGGTACCTCGACACCAAACCTAGCTAAGAACACTCGCAGACATTTATAGTACAACTGTGTAAATTTTCAAGAAAATTTTCAAGAAAATCAGATCAGCCGTTTCGGAGTCTATAGTTAACGGACAAACACACAGACACACACAGACAAAGTTCTATTTATAAATAAGTTTAGATTATCATAGACTTATTTTAGAAATTTTAAAATTTCGTTTTACTTTGTATTGATCCCTTTTGATATGTATATACTACCGGTGACAATTATTAGGCTACCCCAGTTAAAAAAATGTATTTCATACTATTCTTTAGAACTTATTGCCTAGTAGATAGTTCTAAATTAAAATAAAATGCTTCTTTTGTTAATATTGCACAATAACAAGTGCATCAAATGAACTGTTTTGGTGTCCAATTTTTGTGCTCTCTTCTCTATGCTAGCCTCTTCTTCTTATTGGCTGGTCGAAAGAAAGGCTTTCTGGCTGCCTTGTAAAATTTTGCAAAGTAATAATAACAAAAGGACCATTCTCGTTTCATTTTGAAATATCCACTTGGTAATAAATACTAAAACATAATTATTTTTAAATGGGATGGTTTAATAGTATTGGCCGATAGTGTATATCTTAATGTAAAATAATCAATAGTAAGTACACTATTATTTATGTTACCGTTATTTTAGCCGGCATATCGATATAACCATTTTGGTGTCATTTTCGACGGCATGAGCCCACTCATGTAGAATAATGTAACGAAATATCTAGAAAGAAATGTATGTCCAAAAGAGAAGCAAATAAATACAAAAGAATGTTTGAAAGTAAAAGCATAAACCTACAGGAAAAAATGTTCGTATCTTCATCCATTATCAGAAAATTGTTGAGAGTTTTTAATAAAATTATTATGCCCATTCTAGAAATGTTCGGTCTACGCTCGTATTTATAAATTTATCCGTATAATATGAAAGATAGTGAGCGTTGGCAGTAATTTTATTTTACAAAACATTAATTACACAATTCATACGACTGGAAATATCCCTGTCTAAATCGTAAATGTAGGATAAACCTATCTAAAAGTCTTCATCATAAATCATTTCTTTTTTCCAAAGACACGATCAGCAATTAATGTCATCCTAAGTAAAATAAACAAAAAGTCATGGATTGTGAAAATGTACGAAGACGAAATATCAAAATATCTATCAAAAGACGGATCAATAAAATAATATCCGCAAAGTAAAACAAACTTGAATAAAAATCGTATATAATCACGCAAGCATTTCGAATTCATTGACCAAAACAGAACTACCTCCGGTAAAAGTTTATAAAATTTTTCTCTTGAAAAAATTTCATGGAAATAACTGTTATCGCTCTTTCAAATATGTATGGGATCTTTCTTATTAACATTTTAATTGTGCTAGAGTGAAATGTTAAAATAAGAATCACGTCATTAATTTCTCTTTAAGTTACGTACAATATTCCTTCTAGTTGCTGTAGTAATTTTCAGTTGATATGGTTTATAATACTTGGTAAAATTCATTGCTTGTCATTCTCTAGTGTCAGCCCCAAAATTCAAAGGAAGATGATCTTTGCCAGGGCCCTCAGGTTTCACTCTCTCAAAGCCTTCTTTCTTCACTGATCTTACGAATAATTTGAATACAGCTTAGGTTTTAAATATTTCTGAAGGCTTTTGGCTCCGTGTATATCAAAGGCTTGACGTGGCGTGGTATTTAAGAACATGAGTTTTTATGTTGATACCTTGGTTTTTAAGGCATTTGTAGCGTATAATGGACGCTACTTCTGTCGTTAAATTTACTTTTCTTTAATAATTATTTCACCGATGTCTTTCAAGTATTTCGTATTCCGTAATACGTCCATGAAAGATGCTATATGAAATTGACACTATATGAAAATTTCATATATATATATATATGTGTGTGTGTGTGTGTGTGTGTGTGTGTGTGTGTGTGTGTGTGTGTGTGTGTGTGTGTGTGTGTCAGGATGTCCGACTGATGTCGGTCGGGTTTTAATTCTGTCTAAAATTAATCAGATGTGTAACCGCATTGATGAGATGAAATACAGCAAAACAGGACAGTCCGAGGATGACTATTAACACTCTAGCAGTCCAATTCAGCGCTATTCAGAAATGGCAGACTTTTAAAACAGTAGACACTCATGCATTGTTCATTCAGTAATGAATTTGAACACTCTTGGCTACTAACGTGTGTTTACACTTGGGAAATGCAAAAAGCTAAAATCCGAAGAAAGAAAATTAACATAGTGATACACATTTTTTTTTTTTAATTTTTATTTAGTTTTAAAAAGTTCTGTTCGGGATTATTAACATTAACGACTTTATTAAGCTTCTATTTTAGTTGGTTGGTCGGGTTCATGTTAGGTCTTTTAAACTTTATGTGATCATGGAGTATATGGCCTAGATTTTTGTTGTGATTCAGTTTGTTTAGAATGACGTCATGCCTGGCCAAATACACAATTCCGGAAAACCCTAAATGAAAACACAATTATATTTAAACATGAAAACAATAAACAAAAACTAAAAATTCTTGATGCTATATATATAAAATAGTTGAAATCTAACCTGAACAAGATAAACTATGAGATCTCCACAAATATCTTTTAGTGACTAAAATTAATAACAGAAGCCATTAATTTATTCCAATGGCTTCCCATACTTAATAATTCTTGTTTTCAATGTGTGATATCATGAGCTGTGATAAGACATTCGATTCCAGCGTCTTATATGCACGAGTTTATTGTTGCTTGGAAATCTTTTATGAAAACAAAAACAGTTTGTTATAATCGTTTGTCCCTGAATTGTTATAATATATAATGTAATTTGACAACTTTGAAAATGGGTTATGTAAATCGAAAGTTTAGATTGGATTATGAAAAATTATGAATCAATATTGTAATTTTCTTTCTTCATTTAATGATAATGCTATTAAGCTTATCAGAGAATATGAAAAAAATTGCATAAAATAAGTAGAGAAAACGTGTCTATATTATTTAATGAAACATATATATATATATATATATATATATATATATATACACAGACACACACACACACACACACACACACACACACACACACATATATATATATATATATATAAATAAACATCACTGAGCAAATTAATTGAAACAAAACAATTAATGTCTACCTAGGATCTTTCACAATTTCTCTGATCACGTATATGTCGTCTCTTTTCGTTGATTTTATTTTTCGACCACAAATTTCCTTATGGTTTTGATTAATAGATTGAGTTTATTTCTTCCTCTTGATGATACGACTGAAGGTTGAAAGGCTGACACCAACAATATCCGCGATCCGACTGCCAGTTGGGTGGTGGTGCGTCACAACATTCGTATGCTTCCTACAGTCGCCGTAGGTCTATTAATCGGCACTCAAGAGAGGAATGTCGAGACATGATAAAAACTTTATGCAATTACGTATTACACAATATTTTTAAAGGCCACACAAATTTGAAAATGCACCCCGAACATTGCGTCATATTACAGCACACAACTGCATTTGACAGAATCCGAGGAAAAAAATAGAAATCGATTACACCCTGTCACTCGTATTGGTCTAAAATTAACCGTAGGTTGGCAAAAATGGAAGTAAAGTGAGATAAATGTACCATTATGTTTGAACAAAATTCGATCCATTCTCTCTTGTGTAAATCTATTCCGGGATTTTGTTTCACACTTTGATCTTCACAAGTGTATATGCAATATCAATTTTTATCTTTAGTCTTTTGTATTTCATAATCATTTATTATCTCTTCAGTAGTAATATATTTTCTAAATGTATCACTCTCAGAAACCAGCTGCATCTTTTTGCCATCATTACCTAGGTAGAGGTGAAAAGATTGAAAGAATAAAATGAATTATATATTTAGGCAGCTGGAATTCAATATAATAAGTCTTATTAACTTCAAACGCCACTGATTTTCTTTTTGGTTGTTTAATGACGTTTAACACAAAGAATTTTTTTTCTTTTCTCAAATAATGTGTTACACAACGGATTCGTATTGTTTTCTCCAATGCTGTTTTGCGCAATAGATTCTTCAGAGCTTTTCATATTATGTTCTGCACTACAGATTAAAGTTAAACAATTTTTTTTCAGTTTTTGAAAAAACTATCTTTTTTCTGATACCAACGCCCGCTCTGTCGACTGGAGCTTTAAAACACGCCGACTGCACCTCTGCAGATGGGTTAACCCCCATCTCCCAATGGAGCGACCTGGTTTTGATGATAAACTTCATCTGGATCCGGGGTTTGAATCTATCAAGCAGCAAGGACACTAATTAGGAAGTTTTGAGAAGCATGGAACCATCTATTAATTGCCGTTGTTCTTAGTTTCACCCTGGGTGGTAGCAAATAGTTTATCTATATACCGGGGTCAAAACAATATGAAAGTATAAAAATAGATTTTTATAGCAAAAATTCCGTCTATATATTTTGAAGAAGAAAATATTATGAGCAATACTATTTTGTCGGAAAAACACTATTAACAGCAGTATAATTTTGAAGACAAATATATATATATCAGGATTACATCTCTCTTCCGCGAAAATCCTCTTTACAAAATACGTCAATGAAACCTTATCTACAAAGATATTTTTTACAACGAATACATGTTCTATTTGTATGGTAAAAATTTTGTCGGCATTAAATAACCGATTGAGTTTATTATGCTGTAAAATAAAACGAGTCAAAGAAACATACTGTTTTCTCTATAACCGTGGTCTGCATGTGCCACAAAATCACTACTCAGTCGTAATGAATCTAGCAAGACAAGCTTGCTGACTATTCCGCCACATCGAAATGTCTGTCTTAATATCGTTATGCTTCCAATTCTGATAGCACTGTTGTTCATCTAATCCTATCAAATAATGAACACTTTTCTAGTTTCTGGCCTCAAAGCCAACGAGACAAAACTTTATTACTGCGTAAACGATGGAATAGGTTCACAATCGAAGCAAATCATTAAACAAAAGAATCTCTGGCTGGAAACCTGTCATCAACTCAAGACCTCTCACTCACTCTAATATCCGGCCTTTCATTGACTCCCGTCTTTAAATCTTTTCACTGAATGTACAGTTATCGTAAAATGGGACTATTAATGTTAGTGATGCACTATTAAACAAACAAACCTCGCCTAGTTGTGTTTGTGATTTCGACGATATAAATCAAACAGAATTT
The DNA here is from genome assembly GCA_037127315.1 of Ascarosepion bandense. Classification (NCBI taxonomy): domain Eukaryota; kingdom Metazoa; phylum Mollusca; class Cephalopoda; order Sepiida; family Sepiidae; genus Ascarosepion; species Ascarosepion bandense. The sequence goes on from JBBBDQ010000178.1 coordinate 2,800,307, forward strand.
GTTTACCGTGTTTTTTCTATAAAATTCAAGTTTGTATTTGTTATTTATCCTACTAGATTTAGCTTGGAAAACGGTTGAGTATGACTAGAAAAATCTGCTTGTTTTTGGTTATTTATCTAACATCAGAATTTATTAATTTGAAATTGGTATAACTCGAAGCCTTCATTTTCCAATATTTTTTATATTAAATATTTGTTCTCGTGTGATGCGATAAGAGACATAATATGAAAATGAGGTCAGAAGATTCATTATTTTCAATTTTAGAAAAACTTTGTCTGGGCGAATCTTTGAACGGAGAGAGGTAATATCCAGATGTGTTTATAACTGATGATTAAATTTGATTTTGTTATAGTGGATCAATTGTTCATAGGTTAAGTTAAATGAGAAAATATTTGAACCACAACAGGTTAGGACTACCAACAACAACAACGTAAATGGATATGGTATGTAATTTGAAAAAAAATATGAAACGTTTAACATATCACTCTACGTTAGATAGAATGTTGCAAAGAGAACATTCGATAACAACGGAATGGGTGAAAAGAATCATTTGCTTCATGCGCCATGTCCCATCAGTAAGTAGGTGATCCTTGACTCCAACTTGTCCCTGTCGCTTGTCGCTCTTAATATTTTACCTCTTGATATTTTTTCCCAAGACCCAGTTTTCCGCTGTCTCTCTTTACCTATGGGCACCTCTGAGTGGTGTAAGGGTTAGCAAGCTTGTCTCGTTAGATTCATTGCAATTGAGTAGCAAGTTCGATCCTCACTGGGTGTCCCTTACTTTTCAGCGCTTAGTAAATAACCTGTCTCTATTTCCCAAAATCCATCCTATGAGCCATTGTCAGTTTCTGAGATGATATAGTATTTACAGTATTTACATTACTCGGACTATTGTCTTCATCATTTTTGCCATTTGTACGACGTAAACGTAATGAATCAGCACATATGCAAGACTACAAAAGTCTCCAAAGCCGACCACGCATACAGATGAAAACAATATGGTAACCAGTAAATCGGAGCGACATAAAAAAAATCATTAGTGTCAAAATTGCAATATGATCTCTGGATAAAATACTAGAGAAAACCAATAACATAAAAATTGCTAGAGAAAACAATTAACATCAAAATTGAAATATAAACCCTTTCTCAGCACGAAATTTCTAGCACCTGAAGAAGGACGTAGCGTACAACGGCTGAAATATCGTACAAATAGCAATAAAATGAGGACAATAGTATGAATAATGTAAATACTGTCCATCCTGTGAATATTAAATTCTCCAAAACCTCACCCCTCATTATGTGATCCAGAAACCTCAGCAGTTTCTTTTTATGCTAAGTATAAGTTTTCGTCTCGTTTGAATCCTCTCCACCATCTTGTCGTTGCTCATGTGATTTCATCATCAACATTCCGTCTGTAGAAACACATTTTCTTTGCTTCCATACTCGCCTTCACCTTGGAAGAGATCGTCCAGGATACGCTGCTATATGAAGGGAGATACATCACGTGGGCATTTGGCACTCTTTCTTTGTTTCTAATTAAATCACTGGACTGAAAAAACTGTTTTCGTGAAATAATTGTTATAAATGAAAGAGTTTATGAATTTTAAGTAGTAAGAAGTAATGACTGCTTGTTATCGTTTTCCCCCTGCCTTCATTTCTCATCATGGGTTCCAGAATTATCAACATCCTCTAGCTGGTTCTAAGTATCAGTCAGTAAAGTGCCATACGTGATACACACTTGGGCGATCATGTCTTCTTCAATTAATGACTAAATAGGCAGAATGTTCTTTCGCACTAGGACAAAACAAAAATGGGCGCTGACGTCAACAATATCCGTTGATCAAAATTGAAATATAAACCCTTTTTCAGCACGAAATTTCTAGCACCTGAAGAAGGACGTAGCGTACAACGGCTGAAATATCGTACAAATAGCAATAAAATGAGGACAATAGTATGAATAATGTAAATACTGTCCATCCTGTGAATATTAAATTCTCCAAAACCTCACCCCTCATTATGTGATCCAGAAACCTCAGCAGTTTCTTTTTATGCTAAGTATATAATTGCACGCAGTCTTCTGGCCATGTGTGCTGAGTGGTAGCGCGACTATTTGTATATACTAATCAGTGGCCATTGTATGTATCAACGTCAGTCTTTTCTAATTTATTGTTTTATTATAAGTTTATTTTAGTAGGTCGTAACTGTAACTATAACAGATCACTCAATAAATCCCTGGCTTAACTGATAAAACTATAATTTTTATTCAAACTTTGATTTTATTCATCAATATAGTTTCTCTCTTATTCCAACGTTTCTTTAATAATTTGATGAAATTTTTGTAGAAGGATTTGTCTTTGACCTCAAAATAGGCCTCATTTTTTTCTATCAATTCTTCATTGGCGCCATAATTTTCTCCCGGGAACATTCTTTTGAGTTCTGCAAACATCCAGTAGTCTATGGGGACCAGATCTGGAAAATAGGGTAAATGCAGAAGCAATTCCAAGTGCAATTCATGTAGTTTTGACATCGTTGCAATCGACGTGTGACACGGTGCGATGTCGTAGTGAAATATGTTTGATTTTTTCATTTGTGGACATTTTTGACGATTTATTCCTTCAAACGCACAAAGAATGCTATACAATATTTGCTCTTGATAGTTTTTCTTTTCTCAAGGTAATCGACGAAGATTTTATTTTGATATATATAATTTTAAAGACTGAGAAGCCAGTACTGCTGTCGGTAGAAATATTTTAAAATACTTTTCTTAAACAATTTTTTCGAGAACATAGTTATTTCAAGTCCAGTGACCGTTATCACCCTTTCGAGTATTGTTCAGGGTTTACTTTCCTAAACTTTTGTTTGGGGTAGCATGGAAATTCATCATCATTATTGTCTTATTATTTTCTCTTCAAATTAAATTTGACATCCATTTTAACGGTTACTGCCTTTGAAAGTCCTGAAGTGATGTTATCATATGCATTTCTCTCAGTGTGATCCTGTAGCCCAATACACACTGTGTGAAGAAGAACGGTCGTCACTAATGCAATTTGCTCGCTGAAAGTCATCTTTAACTATTAATCTTAGAAAGCTGAATTACAATACTGACAGTTTAGATATTTCTTAACAGTTGTAGGGGCCTTGGTGATGCTTAATAAATTGGCTTGTGCCAAACACCTCCGAAGTTGCCACAATTTATATATCAGAAGGTTGAAATTGTGATGTTGAAACGTGGAAGGATAAAATATTTCGTATCTACATTAAAGTAAACATTTTATTAAAAGGATAACAAAATTGTAAGAAGAAAAATATAAGTGAAATGTCGTTAACTATAACATATTTGTGAAAAGAAAAACGTTCATTGAGAAAATGCAGGGAGTTTTGGAGTTAAAATTGTTCAAAGAGTAATGTAAGTATTAAAAATGACCCATAGAAGTTTACAGCTCATGGCTGTTAGTAGTCGAATGTAAAGTATTATGTTACTTCACTTTTTTTGGTAGGTTGACGACAGGGTGAGGAAGAAGGTGAAACAAATAAGGAAATTGTACTTGGTGTGTCCTGTTGTTGTTGTTGTTGTTGTTGTTGTCGTTTTATTTGGCGGTGTGTAGCGAAAAAAACAAAAACAAAAATAAAATTAAAAGACGTGACCGATTCAGCTTGAAGTTTTTTTTTTACACTGTGAGATACTATCAGAAATTGCTCCCATTCTAACTGTTTATCACAGGTCAAACGATGTCGTTTAAGTGGTGGATTTGTCATGTGTCCGGTTCCAGAGGGTATTTTCTTCTTTAGGTTAAAAAAAGAAATAGAATTGACTAACGTCATGTATCAATTTTCGATTTCCTATCTAATCAGGATCTAGAATTTGGTTTTTCACATTTACTTCTGAAGTTTTCTTGGTCTTGATTTTTCCAAAATTATTTAGTCGTTTGAATCCTGTTTTGAGGGTGTGCAATTTTCCTTTGTGTTTTAGTTAACTGTTGGATGATAAAAGAGTTGTACCCTATACTCTTGCTACTTTGTTTAGATTAATGTGTTGAGTTTGTAGTAATTTTCGGTATTAGACAAAAATGCCTAAAATACCATTATTTTCCAACGGATAAATTCTCAGACAATAATAAAAAGGATAAATAAATCAACAATATCCTTTTTAATAAAAGATAATGTAATGTTTCGGTCATGTACTATATATAAGAGTTAGTGACAAGATTTTCAGAACATATCAACAATGTACACACCATAATTCTATCCACCAGTAGTTAGTGACAGTTATAGGTAAAAACATAATGCTTACGTTAGAGAGATAATGCTGTTCCTCAAAACATTGAAGCTAGCATTGTTACGGTTTCATGAGAGAAAGGGCTAGTAAAATTTAACTCACATGGAATCGTTAAAGCAGAAACGTCTTGACATTCTGTGACTTAACGATTACGGTTTCATGAAAGAAACGGTTAGGAAAATTTAACACTCACAGGGAATAGTTAAAACAAAAACGTATTGACATACTGTGACTTAACGATTAAATGTATCGTATATTTCTGCGCATAAGACAACAATTAAATCATAAAAATTCCTAAAAAAAGGGTTTTTCTAACACAAAAGTTACAGAAAGCTAACTTTAAATCCTGGGGGCATCGGCAGTGATAAGTAGGCTGGTATGCATGTGCTACAGATAATATTAGTCCCACAAGAGTCTAATAACTGCTGATGCATGATTTGTTGAAATATTTCCCATTATAATGGTGTAATACGGTTATAATTGTTGCATTACCGAGGTGGTGGTACGTTACCCAAAAGATGTGTACTGAGAATATACAGCACAATGTCCGTGTTAAGGCTTATTAGATACAAATACGACAACACCATTACCAGAACAAAAAATAGTAGAAGAGAGAAGAGTTTAAGTCGTTAGAGTTGCAGAGAGCACAGTCTGATAGTAATCGTCAATGACACACAGCATTCCCAGACTGCTATCAAAATTTATTTTTAAACATACCTCGGTCCACATCCCACTCTATCCCTGAGAGTGCTAGAGAGGTGTTAGCTGCTCTACAACGTAAATGCAATAAAACAATAACACTCCGCATTCCCAGACTGCTATTAAAATTTATTTTTAAACATACCTCGGTCCACATCCCACTCTATCCCTGAGAGTGCTAGAGAGGTGTTAGCTGCTCTACAACGTAAATGCAATAAAACAATAACACTCCGCATTCCCAGACTGCTATTAAAATTTATTTTTACAGATACCTCGGTCCACATCCAACACTATCCCTGAGAGTGCTAGAGAGGTGTTAGCTGCTCTACAACGTAAATGCAATAAAACAATAACACTCCTCATTCTCAGACTGCTATTAAAATTTATTTTTACAGATACCTCGGTCCACATCCTACTCTATCCCTGAGAGTGCAAGAGAGGTGTTAGCTGCTCTACAACGTAAATGCAATAAAACAATAATACTCCGCATTCCCAGACTGCTATTAAAATTTATTTTTACACATACCTGGGTCCACATCCCACTCTATCCCTGAGAGTGCTAGAGATGTGTTAGCTGCTCTACAACATAAATGCAATAAAACAATAACACTCCGAATTCCCAGACTGCTATTAAAATTTATTTTTACAGATACCTCGTTCCACATCCCACTCTATCCCTGAGAATGCTAGAGAGGTGTTAGCTGCTCTACAACATAAATGCAATAAAACAATAACACTCCGCATTCTCAGACTGCTATTAAAATTTATTTTTGCACATACCTCGGTCCACATCCCACTCTACCCCTGAGAATGCTAGTGAGGTGTTAGCTGCTCTACAACATAAATGCAATAAAACAATAACACTCCGAATTCCCAGACTGCTATTAAAATTTATTTTTACAGATACCTCGTTCCACATCCCACTCTATCCCTGAGAATGCTAGAGAGGTGTTAGCTGCTCTACAACATACATGCAATAAAACTGCATTAACTTCTTGATCTCACGTTAAACTCAAATATTCAAGAGACAATTACACCACAATTTGCAAACGTTCTGCGGAGCAACACGCATTATTGAAAAGTAAAGTAAACAATGTTTTCGCTATTGATTTATAGTGCTATGATACCTTAACACCAACCATTGCTAGTGTTAAATAACATAATTTAGTATAACATACAACATATATTTCTAATTAAAATTCATTATCATTGTGGTTTAAATAACAATGCTTAATATAACATGCAAACTTTATTTTTTTATAATATACATAATTGTTTTTGTTCTCATTGTTAAGCTGCAAAAAGTTAAGATGCCATAAAAACTTTATTTCTAATGACACTAAAACAAATTTGTTTTCCTTCGAACGAGTCGTTAGAATGAATAGGTTATTGTTATTTTCATAAAGATTTGTGTTAACAATTTAAATTATTTATTTCTTTTGATTTGATAACGATAAAGGTAACAGCATTTGTAAATAACATCGGCTTTATTTTATACTCGGAGAAATCATTATGATAGACCTAACTGTTACTTTTTTGGTCGGGTTAAACTTAATTTTCTATGTGTCTTGTCCTCTCAGGTCGTAGGCGATGATGGCCTTCCACGTCTCCCTATACCTGGTGGCTATTAGCGCACTTTCTCCTGTAACACCATGCAATCCTCGTTCTGTCATCCACCTGCTCAGGCCCTTCAAATAGGTTATCCGCTGTTTTCCTTTGTCTCTTTTTTTCCCCTCTATCTGGCCTGTTACTATCAGGTTCTCCAAGACCTCCTTCCACTTCGCATGTCCCAGAAAATATTCCTGTCTCTTTCTGATGCTCATTATTAACTCCTTTTTGTTTCCATCCTTTCGAAAACCTCATAATTGTTCACATGCTCGATGAATGGTATTCGCAGCATCCTTCTGTAGAAACACATTTCAGTTGCCTTAAGTTTTTACCTCATCTTCGAAAAGATTGTACAGTATGTACTGCTATATTGAAGTAAATAGTAATACGGTACTCTCTTCTTTGATTCTAGCAAAAATTTCCTGTGTCTCAATACTCTACTCATCTTCTGGAATACGTCTTTGGCCATGCCAATTCACCCTCAAATCTCTGTGTTGCACATTCTGTCTTCTGTTAGAACACATCCCAGTTATTTAAACTTTTGTACATGCTTGATTTTAGTATCCCCCACTTGTATTTGGCATCTTGGGATGCTTTCTTTGACCATGTATTCGGTTTTCTTCCAGCTTATTTCTACTCCTTTCTTGTCACTCTCTTCAGCTACCTTCTGTAGGGGGTTTTGTAGTTTACTTTCTGTGTCTGCTATCAGCATTGTATTATCTGCGTACTTTATGTTGTTCAAATTGTGGCTTCCGTTGACAAATCCTGGCATTACATCTAAAATCCTCAAAATAGCCTCGCTCTACAAGATTAAATGATCCGGTTAAAAGACACGTTCTTGTCTTACACCCCTGTGTATCTTTGTATATCAGCTGGATTTATTTTTTGTCCGTATGCAGGCGGTTTGCTGCCAGTATAGATTCTTGATTATTCTTATGTCTTATCTAACTATGTCGAAACTACTGATCATCTCCATAGTACGGATATCAAATACAATAACACAAATCTTTCAAGGTTTTCGGTCTCGTTTTATCTATAGGCCACCTTTAACTTGGAAATATGAAGTAAATAGATGGTAGTACAGTTGGCAAAAAGATAAGATAATCTGGCAAAATGGCGGCCTGTTATGGATGTTATAGTGTGCCATGATTTTCCATATTCTGAAAGAAAATATCTGCTTGAAATTTGACTTTTTCAGAAACAATCCATAGCCTGTCCTTATAGCTAAATTTGATGAATCCTCATTTTTTTTTGCAGTATGTATTCCCAAACCTTCTTTGAAATATCCACATACATAGATCACGTTTATAAAGGTAATGCATTTGATGGTATTCTGAACTGAAAATTAGCGTAAATACAAATTAGGCTTAACAGCAAACGAAATGATCGTTAAAGCTTTCGGACATTCAACAGGGTCATGGGATGATATACTCGCAGGAAAACCTCTCGATATTTGGGCGTCGACCGAAAGACGTTAGGCAAGGGGCGAAACAAGCCTGTAACGCGTAATCACGCTAAATAGCAGGTCTCGGAGATTAGAATATGGCTGTAATTGGTCTTGCAAGAACGTGTTAAATCATCATTACTAACTCACCGCTGCCTCGTTAGACGAAAATTGTATAAACCAAAGGCCTCCGACATACCATGCTCCTGAAATGATATTCAAAATGCAGTTCTGGCTGCCATTGCTAATGAGAAACATCCTGCTTGTCTATTGGGAAAATGGTTGGGAACTGTGTGAAAATTGTTGCTGAGGTTCGATCAATGAAGTAAAGATGAGTACATGGAAATTTCCTCCTGTTATCAAATTTGATTCTGGCCTTTAATCTTAATTTCAAACAGGGGCTCTTAACCAGTTCGTTTTGCTCGGGGCTTTACGAAATAAACATGGATTAATATAATTTAAATTACATACATATGATTTGGATATTCGAAAATACGGATTAACGTAACGTTGTTAGATGTTTTTCGAAACAATGCCTCGAAGCAAAATATGAAAAGTAAAGAAAAGGTTCTCGGAAAATATCAACAACATATGCGTTTTATCAATATGCGTCGGTAGTGTAACACTTAGTGGCTCCGAATGTGGAGTTCGATAGCCGTGTTCAAATACGTGCGGAGGCATTCGCATTCATGTTGTAAATCTGTCAGTAAGTGCAATCCGTGATACACGCGTAGGCAATCATGTCAATTTCGATCCATAACTGACTAGACAGAAGATTTTCCCGAATTAGTTTTCGATTTCTCTTGGCGGTAGACTGGTTGCCAACCAAGGCTATAGAACCCAATTTGTCCTGTTATTCTATCCATAGCTGGAGAAAGAATGGAAAGCTTAATAACTTTCATAAACGCATTTGTGCTTCAGTAAATGGCAGTAATGAAACAATCTTTTAATTGCATCTACGGCCTTAATTAGCAAAGCATACAGGACATCCTAGTCCCGCAAAAGAAGAGAACGATTATATCAAATCCGTCAAGTCTTCAACAGGAAAGGCTAATCTAAACTTCCCATAAAAACACGTCGATGTTAATATCTATATCATACAATGACATGTTATAATATGAGGTATATTATATTTCGCAAGCTTGTTTTAAATAATAACCACTATTTTTATTTATTTTCATTGCGCAATAGCAACCCCAACTTATTATAATAAAGTCCGTTATATATATAAATGTAAAGTTATTACTATACTCGTTTCGAAAAATCCTCCGAGTATATACGCGGAAGGAAAAAATGTATGTCAAAAGAGAAAGAGCTAAGCGCGTGAACATCAGTCAAAGTACGTAGCACAAACAAAAAAAGAACCGAGACGAGTAATCTATAACAAAAAATCGCTCAATACGTAAGCAGAGCAGACAAAATAGATAACCTAAAGAGGCAACAAACCTACCTAGGTTTCACATAACCTGATCTGCTGGCTCTTTAGGCTATATATATATATATATATATATATATATATATAGCGAATGTTCAGACGCTTCTTTATATATATATATATATATATATATATATATATATATATAAAGAAGCGTCTGAACATTCGCTTTTCATTCGCTTTACTACCGGTCAGTAAAATTTAATACCCGTTATGAAACACCTTGACGCAAATTTGCTCTTTAAAATTGCCTTATTATTTTTGTTGCCATTATAATAAGGACCTCCATATATATATATATATATATATATATATATATATATATGAGTGCAGGATTGTTTCACTGTATCACATCCCATCAGTGCAGCTAAATTCATTGACCACCTGCTCCCAGGACAAAAAACCCGACTGATTTATCAGCAGCCGGATATTCACCAACAAGCCAGTATACATATATTCTTTATAAATAGATAATGTTAGATATGGCAGAAACAAATGTCTACAATATTCAATAATGAGGCGTTCTAAACATCGTATTTTGGCTTTAATTTAAATTGAAAACTGAGACAAATAGTTCAACATTATGGCATTTTTTATTATGCTGGTTCTAAGATTTCGGGTCACATGAGTCATCTTCAAAGAAGTTACGGGGAATTTAACAAAGATATCTACGTGAAAATAGACATTTTGTCTGTCATATTTAACAGTATACGTTTAGAATATATATATATATATATATATATATATATATATACTACTTTGCAGCGTATCATATTCCTTAAATAATTACATATTCTACCAACTTTTCGATGGTGTACTCGTTAACAAAGATTAATATAATCCATACTTTTTATTAAATGTTCTCCTCCGCAGTCAATGTAGTGGTTTACGTAATAAGAATGTAAGTGTACATTACGAGAATTCCTAGGAGAGATAACAGTTAAAAATACACTAGACACACTTTATTATACGAGTTTTAATTATATGAATTAGAAAATATCATGTTTTCGATAGTATCTTTCCAAGAGAAGACAACATCTGAATATAACTTTCCCTTGATGAATCTAATACAAATGGAATATTGACAATGCTCCTGTCTGCAGCCAGAAGAGTGTTAGGTACAAAAATCTAAAATAGTGAAACTAAGGATTGTAAATTTTTTGAACATATATCATGGACATGGCGATACCCTTGTGGCGTTCAGTTTGTCAGAACTACATTTGAATGTTGGAAAATAATAATTTGCCAACAAGATCGCTTGAACACTTTGAAAACTGTCAAAACTACACAATGAAGATATCATAAACAACCCTGTTGTCACCGCGTGTCAAATCCATTGCAAGTAAAAATGGTTATGTCTAATATATTTTAAGTTCAAAACCATGAACTGATTTTATATTATATTCTTGTAATGCGAATGCTGAGGAATCTGCAATAGACATGACGATGGGATTTTTTCATTTATAAAATAAATGGAGATTTTTTTTTTAAATTTCTATAAAAAAAAGGATACTTTTTTGTTATATCTCGTGCCAAAATAAATATCGTGTCACTGAGAAAATATAATTGTATTTGGTAAGGAAGAGTATATATACAAAAAATATTTTCTGAGAATATCAATTCAAGTCTCTTCCTACATTATACACACTATTTGCTGCAGAGTATATGTGGATCTTTTGTGGATAACTTTGATGGTAATATGACGACGTATGAGAGAACCTTTGAAACTCTAGATGACTTATCCCATAAAACTGAATTTATCTCTATATCAGCTCAGCGAAGAAAAGATTGTCTAGTCACAGTGATTGTAACCAAAACTAAACTTTTTACGTGTCATCTTCACTAAGCAACCTCTGTATTTTTAACGGGATCTCTGATTCCTATTGCGATATACTCGACCAAAATCTCAAGTGGAACTGTTAGATACAATTTATCCTTAAATATACTCGGTAAATGGTCTGTTCCAAGTACCACTTCAATAGGTACGTAGCCCTTCTTGCTATTCCGAACGTTTACAAGAGCAAATTGGGACGAATAATATGAACTCTTACCATATAGGAGTAGGGGCTACGCGGTCTTTACTTTTATATTTAAATATAATCCAAAACCATCTCCCCGTCCCTGTTGGTGATGAATTAGATTTCATCCTACAACCTCTTCTCACAGACAGAACCTGACAAGCCACGAGCTAATCTATTCTTATTTTCATGTCATGAAGAACATTATTTAGTTCCGCTTGCGAATACAAGTTGCTCTCAGCTTTGATGTCAATCAGGCAGTCAGTTATTGTTGGGTGTTAGTGTCTCAAAGAGATATGACTGACTGTGCACACGATTATGCAGCAATTTGTCATTACAATCTGTGGGAGGCTGGTTGCCAACCAGGGCTATAGAACCCAAATTATTCTGGTATTCGTGCTGGAGAGAAGTGAATCATGGGTATTTGAGCGTAAGCGAATGCAACGAATTCAACTTGAATTTGAACTCAGTTCTCCGATTTCTCGTTCCTAGACAATATCTACTGCACTACAATGCCAGTATCCAGTACTCCAAAACGAAGAGTATAAACCGATAACCCACTTTATTAATAAGTAGTAATTAGTGGGGGATCAGTTTATTACTTCATGACAATAGAAAACCGATCACCCACTTTATGCCCAGTGGAAGCCTTAACCTTCTAGGGCCATTCGTATCATATTTGATACAGTATTTCCCTATAAGGAAACATTTGGTATTTCCCTATAAGGAAACATTTGGTATTCATTGACTGAGCAGTCAGTACTGCTTTCATTTGAAATTTATAAAATATTTCTCTTAAAAAATTTTTCAGGAAAATATTTCTTTCAAGGGCTGTTTTCATTTTATTCTATTAATAAGTAGTAATTAGTGGGGGATCAGTTTATTACTTCATGACAATAGAAAACCGGTCACCCACTTTATGCCCAGTGGAAGCCTTAACCATCTAGGGCCATTCATATCATATTTGATACAGTATTTCCCTGTAAGGAAACATTTGGTATTTCCCTATAAGGAAACATTTGGTATTCATTGACTGAGCAGTCAGTACTGCTTTCATTTGAAATTTATAAAATATTTCTCTTAAAAAATTTTTCAGGAAAATATTTCTTTCAAGGCTTATTTTCATTTTATTCTATTAATAAGTAGTAATTAGTGGGGGATCAGTTTATTACTTCATGACAATAGAAAACCTGTCACCCGCTTTATTCCCAGTGGAAGCCTTAACCCTCTAGGGCCATTCGTATCATATTTGATACAGTATTTCCCTATAAGGAAACATTTGGTATTTCCCTATAAGGAAACATTTGGTATTCATTGACTGAGCAGTCAGTACTGCTTTCATTTGAAATTTATAAAATATTTCTCTTAAAAAATTTTCCAGGAAAATATTTCTTTCAAGACTTGTTTTCATACTGTATCAAATATGATACGAATGGCCCTAGAGGGTTAATAATATAATATGATTAAGGCTTCTACTTGTCATAAAGTGGGGGATCAGTTCTATATTGTTATGAAGTAATAAACAGATCCCCCACTAATATGATACGAATGGCCCTAGAGAGTTAAGGCTTCTACTGGGCATAAAGTGGGGGATCAGTTCTATATTGTTATGAAGTAATAAACAGATCCCCCACTAATATGATACGAATGGCCCTAGAGGGTTAAGGCTTCTACTTGTCATAAAGTGGGGGATCAGTTCTATATTGTTATGAAGTAATAAACAGATCCCCCACTAATATGATACGAATGGCCCTAGAGGGTTAAAACTTTATGGCTAAAAAGATTATAAAAATATATAAAATTATTTAAATTTCATCATCTAATAACGGATGGGGGTTGATATGTCGCTAAGTAAATCACAATTTTGAGTGAACACAAAATGCGCATTACAGGACAATGTTGGCGAGTAAAACAAGAATTCGTGAGTGATCTACAGCTATGGATATCTAACCATGGAGCAGGACGACTTGGTCGTCAAGCTACTTCCTACATTGACCAGGTATGTTATGACAAAGAATGTCTCCCTAATGACTTTCGGAGCCTGAAGCAAAACCGGGATATTTGGCGTGACAAAGTTATAATATCCGAGTAAATACGACGAAAGGAAAAAAATAATAATGTAAAGCTTTTAGTTAAATATATTTATCAAATCCAGTAGCTGTTATCGTTGTTTTATGTACTAATGGGTGATTCCTGTTTGAAGCCGTCTGGTATATAAACATTTTGGTTATGACATTGTTTTCACTTCAAGTAACATGCGCTATCCATTATAGTTGTTCCAACGAAACTTTAGCACAATTTATTTTTTGTTACTTTTAGAAAGTTTTTCTAGATATATACTAGCAGAATAGCCCGGCGTTTCTCGGGTGTAATGAAAGATTTAAAACTAATCCATGGTCCTGGTTCTCAGACTCAGCCTAAAGAATATTTGTGCGAAGTTTGGTGAGAATCGGATATAAATTGTGGATTTGTATAAAGGACATACAGACAGCTAAACAGACACACACACACACAGACATCTTGCCTTTTATATGTATATTATCGATTTTCTACACTATTGTTAGAACTGCAACCTTGAAACTTCTGAATATCGTTTCAAATTTGATTAAAATTGGACCACTCCTTCTATTACCCGATTTTTTTGATTATCTATTTTCGATATTTATCGGGGGTACCTGGACACAAAACCTAGCTAAGAACACTCGCAGACGCTTATAGTACAACTGTGTAAATATTCAAGAAAATGTACAAGTCTATAAGTAACGGACACACACGCACGGACACACACACTCACAGACAAAGTTCCATTTATAAATAAGTTTATATATATATATATAATGTCTCCCATGAATGATTTGCTAACTTTATTGGCTTGAGTAACTTCGCACAAAAGCAATGTGCCTATCGTTTGCATTTTCTAGAAATATTTTCTCTACATCTGCTCTGGGGAGATTTTTGCATGAATTTAAGCGTACTACTAAAAGGGATGTGCATTGTAGTGCAGTGGATATCGGCTTGGAACAACAAATCGACTAGCCGATTTCGAATTCAAGTTGAATTCCTTACTTACGCACAAATACCCATAGTAAATATATTAATCTGTCTTTTCCTTCTATTTATGGGTTAAATAATAAGACACATTGAGTTCTTTAGCCGTGGTTGGCAACCAGTCTACCGCAGAATGCAATGGAAACCTACTGCGGGATAATCTTGTGCACAGTCAGTCATGTCTCTTTCTGGACAATGATCGACCAAAGCGTATATCACGTATGGCACTTAACTGACTGACAAGAGTAGAATCAACGTTCCACCCGTTTAATGTTGAAATGTCAAAAATGCAACCGTCCTTCTATTCCAACAATTTTTTGTCGTATTTCCTCCTGTGGAAATCCAATCCATTTTCTTCCTGATAAATATTATATTCTAAAGTGTAAAGTCACCATCTTCGACCTTCTTGAATCTCGTTTATGTTATGTTCTTTTACGCAGTGTTCTCAGGTTTTGCTCAATTTCACACACTTTAACCTTCTGCCTACGAGGGTAATGCCCTTCTTGCTTAAGATGAAATGATCAACATATATATATATAAGACGTAGTTTTTAAACCCACTATTCATGCATTTGCTTTTATAAAGAGTGCTCGATAGAACGCAGAGCTTTATATTGTAATGGTTGTTACAATGGTTTATAAAAGCATAGTATCACTACACAAAAACGTTCGTGTTTCGGAGCTATGTTTGCTCTTCATCTGGTGATAAGTTGAAAAGAAAAACAAATGGTGAAACGATTTATTCTTGTTAATATGGCATGTAAGTGAATGTGGTAGAAGTTGAGTACGATTTAATCGGCAGTTTGTAACCATAGTGATACAGCCTTGGGTTAGGAGAGGGATGTGGTGTAGCTGAGTTTTGGACGGGTCATTTTTTTGTTTTGTCTGGGTAATTATTATGTTGAGATGTCAGGTTTTTTAAGAAAAAGGATATACTTTTTATTTTACTACTAACAATATATCATATATATATATATATATATATATATATATATATATATATATATATATATATATTTATAAGCGTTTAACCCCTAGCAAGGCATGTCACTGCCACTACTGCGCAGGGGGCTACGTAGAGTGGAGAAAGGATGATTAAATATAGGAAATATCAGAGGGTGGGTGATAGGCGGTTAAGGATACCGAGAATGAGGGGTGGGTAGATGAGAGTGTTTTGAGAATAGTTGGGAGTTAGTGTGATAGCAGGTGTCTATTGACCCTACATTTAAACACCTGGATAATACATGTCCATAATTATGTTTCTGTTGCTACACTGTTTTGAGTCTAAAGTTGACTCTCATCAGGCGAACAAAATTCTAACTTTACATGTGGAGATCCGTTTGTCCTTCTGTCGGCCGAAAACACTGTCTGCATATAGATAAGTGGTTGGTATGGAAGTCAAAAATCTCATATGCGTACGCGTTCTTTTGCTGGGAAATTTCACACTAACTTGTTTCTGAGATTTGAAAACGCTCATATTTCATTTGCTACTAATTTTTCTCAGACTGACTTGCGAAATTTGCTTTCGTTTTTTTTTCTTCAAAATTGTTTCAACGATTTTGATCCAATTTTGCATAAATGTAATTTTGCGTGTCACTTTTTGGTGATAAGGAATATGATAGGGTTCATCAAGTTCCGTTGGTTGTTTTTCATCCAATCAAATCCAGAATTAGTACTTTTTACGATAGCTAGCGAAAGTTGTTTTGGTCTTTTTTTTTTTCTTCAAAATATTCTCAGCCATTTGATCTGTGATCTTAGCCGGAGCTTGTTATTTGATACGTGTAGTAATTTTTTGTGAGGCATGTGTGTGTGTCTGTGTAATCACATGAACGATATTTTGAAATTAACACTTTAAGCTGAATCTAAATAGTACGCCAAAGCAACCTTCTAGTTATATAAAATTGATCAATCATACGCCAGAAGCTATATGTTATTAATAATCCCAATGAGATTTACGTACGACTGATTCGACGAAAAAACACATTACTGCTAGTTCTCATTTCATCTTGAGTCAAAGCCACACATAAATGATGATGTTAAAACTTAAATGTGAATAATAAAATTATAAATTTTTAAAAAATTCGACAATAAAACCCTTTATTGTTTTCTTCAATGACAAGCATTGATTTATTCTGATTGATTTATTTTCCTTATCATCAAAGATTTATCTAAACCAAAGATAAAATAATAGTGTTGACAATATCTGCCATTGAACTGGTTGAATACGATCTAGAAATACAAAATGCTCACTGTCTAAAATAAATGCTGCAGGCAATATTACTCCTCTGTCGTGGACTCTTGACAGCTGGTTGGTAACCCGCCTCCAGTTACTTTCTGAACGACGTGATGTGGCTTTTCTACAAGTATGTTCATGGATACTGCTCTGCGAGGTTCTTTCCTTGGTACGCTGGCAATATGTAATTACGTCTGGCTTCAAGCTTCAACCAACTTACCGTCGAAAGAGTAACAGCCTTTCAACTGTAACGTTTTTTCTTCTTTCACCTCTCGTTTGATGTGCTTTGTGGTGCAGTGGATATCGGCTCGGAACGAGAAATGACGGAGCGAGTTCGAATTCCAATTGAATTCTTTGCATTCATTTACGCACAAATACCCTTGGGAAAGGTATTAATCCGTCTCTTCTTACCTGTTATTAGTTGAATAACAGGACAGATTAGATTCTATAGATTTGGCTTGCAACCTTTGTACCGCAGAAAGTAATGGAAATGTACTATAGGATAATCTTTCTGGACATGATCGCCCAAGCGTGTAACACGTATGGCACTTAACACACACACTTACTTTGATAGGTAGAATCTTCAAAAGTTTAAATACAACGTCAATTGTCATCTTCTATCACCTTGATCACTATCCTTTTATTATCCTTTCTTCGAGATCTCCTGTGCCTCGTTTTTTTTATATCCCTGGACACCAGTGATGATTAAAAAATAATATATATTAACGTTAATAAAAGAAGCCATTTTACATGCCTGCTTAGTAATTTTTTAAATCGATAGCGTTACGAATAATGACACGCACAAAAGAATGCGTCATCACTTAAAATGCTATAAAAACGTGTTGACCACCATATAGAAGAGGATCGCGAGGACCTCAGCAGAATAATCCTACAGGAAAAGGTAAGCTGAGGAAGTAGCGGAGACCATCAAAAGCAGTGATGGTCAGACGAACAATCCTGCGGTATTTTATTTTCAAAAACACAAGCGCTATCCAATGTCCCGATTGCATGGAAGTCTCTTGTTGAAAAAATACTCATGTAAAAAATTAGAACAAAACTGAAATTATGACGCATTTATTTATTCAAACGAGCTAATTTATGAGTTTATAACGTCAATCATCTTGGTCATGCATCAAAGTTTGGAAGACTATCAGGTTATTTTTTTTCATAACAAAACTGCTCAATGTAAGTGCTTGCTAAGTGACCAACTTGACTTGCACTATGTGTAGGTTTCCAGTGAATCAGATCATTCGTAAGGTTTTTTTCTTGTCAGTAGTGTCCAGTTAAGCGCATTCTTCGTCCACGCAAGACTGCATAAATATCAGGGATGGGTCCATAGAGCGGTGGTATATTTGGATGTTGTGTCCATGATATGATAAGTATAACTCTCCTCATCTGAATGTAGGTTACATCAAGCTTAGAATTTATAAATTTTGTTAAGGTCTAAGCAGTGTAACCAAGCATTAACGCCTCCTCTGCAGTGTCTCGAAACATATGCCTTGGTGGTTTGTTTGATAGATCAGATTTCAAGATTACATCAATTTTATACAAGAGTGGCCCAAGTTTTATCTATGGAAGATATCGCATCATTTTTCGTAGAATTTGTCTCACTCTGTAGTCATTTTTCATCATATTTCTATTTCTGCTATGGTCGCACTGCTTACCAAGTTTGCGAAAAGACCTAAGTCATTTCCCAGTGTGTTGTTATGTTCCAATTTCATGTTTGTTTTATCTCCCCTAACATCCCTAGATTTACATATACAATGTTATTCTTACTGTATGGGTTGTATTAACAAGACGATTTTTTGTATATCTCTTAAGCTAGGATTCTCTAAATGTGTTGTTTTGTTCCATGTTTTATCATTCCAAGTGCACCTACTATCATTGGCACGATTCTTGGTTTCAGATTCCACATTTTTCTACTTTCAGTTTCTAGGTCTTTATATTTTGACAGTTTTTCGAATTCCTATTTTGCTATTTTAGAATCCGCTAGACAAGTCATATCAATCAGTAGGCAAGATTTCCTTTTTGGTTTTTAACAATAACGTCCGACCTATTTGCTTCAATTTTTCTGTCTGTGTAGATGGTGTAATACCAGAGAATTGTGACATCTTCTGTTTCTGTAAACGGTGGTGGTGATGTTCATACCAGTGAATGTTTACTTATTTGTCATAGTCTTTGCACGTTGCCAAGTGTAAATATTACCCTACGCTATCGTGACGATTTTTATATTCATTTGGCGCAAGTACAGAACATCCAAAGAAAAGATGGTGTATTGTTTCTTGGTAATTATAATAATTATGTTTTCGATCCACATAATAGTGTGGATTCAAAACCTACGTTTTGGATCAACATTATTTTGTATAATATTTGCCTGAAAGTTCCTAGTGAAAAGACTTTGGTCTTGCGCTGCAAGAATAAAGTAAATTATTATTACTATTATTATTACGAGTAGTAGTAGTAGTAGTAGTAGTAGAAGTAGTAGTAGAAGTAGTAGTAGTATTTCCTACTTGTTCCTTTGTTTCTGTATTAGTTATTTTGGGGATAAGTTAGGCTGCCATTCTTCCTCTTCTTCTATCTGTTGCGTCACTTCAGGACGGAGGTGATAATGGCATCACTCATCCCCTTATAGCTTGTAGCTCTAAGAACATTTTCCTTTTCCTTCCCCAAATATGATCTGAATTCCCGTTCCCTATCAAGAGTTTTGCGTGTTTCTTTTTTCTATCTCTATTTTCATATCTCATTCCTGTAGGGATCAGATTCTCTTAACCTTCTTTCCTCATCTTATGTCACAGAAACTTCAGTTGTCTCTTCCTGATGTTAATTGATAGATTCCTTTTCGTTTCTATCTTCGCCAAAACCTCGTCGTTGCCCCAATGTTCAGTTCTTAGTATCCTCGACACACTTCTTCAGGATGATTTATGGCTTTTCCTTCATCTTTTGTAAGATTGTCTAGCATTCGATGCCATATAGATCAACAGTTTTACATGAAGGTCCAGTACACTTTTTTCCAACTTTTTATCTTTTAAAGAGATTACAAGCAGACTATTTGGTACTCAAGTAAACGGACAGCAACACGTGCGTAGATGAAAGAAGAGAGCTTTATTGTAAATAGATTAAACTACGGCAAGGCAGATAATCTTTTGGGAGACTAGTAATTGCCGAAGAAAGGGCTACCTTCCCATGAATGCAGGTATTACAGAAGATAGAATTATATGGGAAGTCTGAGCCCTTAAGCTCAGCCAAATATTATCCACTAGAACTAGCTTAAGACTGTGTCGGGCTCTTGTTTTTACAACACAAATTAGACTCTTCCATTCAGCGGGGCTTCGCTTGAGTGCCTCTCGGCTCGGACACAGAGAGGTGAACGAGTGTGATAGCCCAAAACTGATCGCTCAATCCATAAGCAAGCCTTGGTGCTTAAGCAAGTGTGTTTGCTACCTTCCGACCAAGGTAGATATGAGGCAAGCTAGAATTATGTGGGAATTCTGAACCGTTAGCCTCAGCGAAAAATATCCCGTAGACTCAGCTTAACGCTGGGTAAGGTTCACCAAAGAGGTGAACAAGAATGCTTAGTCTGTGAGTAATCCTCGTTGTCGAGGAAAGGGTGTTTACCGCCTTCCCACCTAGGCAGGAGTGACACAACCTCGAGGTATGTGGGAAGTCCGAGACCTTAAGCTTAGCAAACAATATTCCATAGAGGCAGCTTAAAGCTGGGACGAGCACTTGTTTTCTCAACCAAAGCAAGACTCCAGCATTCGGCGGAGACTCGCTCGCATCACTGCCTAGTCGGACGCAGATAGATGAAATGATTGCTCGCTCAGGACTGATCGATTCGTCATAACGCAAACCTCTCTGAAGAGGCAGGGGTATTTGCTACCTTCCAAATCAGGCAAGTGTGATATTAGGTCGATTTATATGGGAATTCTGAACTTTTAAACTCAGCTTCGTTTGGCTCACTCACAGACTTTGAGCAATCCTTGTCACCAAGGGCAGTTATTTGCCGCCTTTCTACTAAAACATGTGTGACATAAGGTCAATTTATGTGGGAACTCTGAGCCAATTTATCTCAGCCTAAAATATCCAGTAGACTCAGTTTAAGGCTGGGTTGGGCTCTTGTTTTATCAACCCAAGCGAGACTCTACCATTCGTCGGAGCCTCGCTTCCTCCATGCTCAGACTCTGAGAGGTGAACAAGAGTGTTTGCTCAAGACCGATTACTCAGTCTGCAAGCAAGCCTCGTTACTGAGACACAGGTATCTCCTGTGTTCACTATATATAGCTACTAATAATCAGTCTACATACGCGATAGCGTCTCTGAAACTTTCCATTATAATACCAACGAAATTTTCCTGTCTGTTAATACTCTGCTTAGCTTTTGGAATATGCCTTTGTCCATCTAAATACGTCTTTGGATATCAACGCCACGCTTTTCATCTTCTGTTAGAACACATTCCAGGTTTTTAAATTGTTGTATCTATTTGATTTTTGTATCCCCGACAGGTAAATGGCATTTTTAGCTCCACTTTTTGTTGAGAAGCAAGCATTCAGACTTTAGGAAAAAAATATTTTGAGTTTGTTGTGACCAAGTGAGTTGTTTAAGAAATAACAAAACATGTGTTACAAAGATATTGTTGATTTAACAGTAAATTCCCTTCCGTTTACTTGCTTCCCAAACAGCTTCAATCTCCCAAAATTTAAATGTAAAGTCAATAGTCACCTACTTTCTCACTGGTTCGCATCTTCTTTCTCTCTTTCTCTCTCTCTCTCTCTCTCTCTCTCTCTCTCTCATGCCCCTATCTCTGTCCGCTCTACTCTCATCAGTATTCTCCTCCTTTTCTTAACCACTGCCTAACCCCCTATACAACCTTTCTTTCTCGTACTTTTCCTCCTACGTAAACCACTTCGCACGGGTGGCAGTAAACCGCCTTGCTTAGGCGATATGATTATGAAAATAATACAACAGAAGAGTATTATACGACTAGTGCTTGTATTGGTTGTCCATCGTTCAGTCAATTTCACTGTTAATAATATTTGTGTTATTTTACAAAAAATGTGGCACAAGGTAAAAGGGGGCTGAGAAAAGGCTGGTTTTCATCTGTCTTACATCAACTTAGCTAGCCTCATTCGCTGACCCAAGCATACTATACGAAATACCTTGCACCAAAACATCACATTCTTAGTTACCATTCTTACTAAAACCACCGAAATGCCTAAAACACTTCGTTAAATGTCTAACTAATTCCATTTGTACAATCTGTCTGTGGGGGTTCGAAATAACAATTTTAAAATTGAATACCCCGATGAATATTTATACAATGAAAGTACATACAAAAACTAAAAAAAATTGCTGCAATAATAACCCCACCCATAATCCTTAAATGCGACAGATGTATTAGTTAGCTGGTCAAAATTTTAGCAGGGCGTGTAAAAATCAAACAGTCATATACACAATCACGTACTCTTCCAAACACATCACATACAAAATTGACGCACTCGAAAACGAAGATTGCCCCGCATCTACAAGTAAACATCAATTTGATTGTTTCTCCCAAGACCTCCTCTCCTACTAATCTTATAGTAGGCGGAAAAGTCCAACATATACTCTTTAGAGTGAAGACACCATAACAGAGTCGGAATATACAAACAGAGAAATTGCTAAGAAAATCAGAAAAATGCGATTTTTTACATTGCATTGAAAGTCATATTCAGAAGATATGTTAAGTAACCATATATGATTTATATTTTGGAAATCTTATATTTTACAGCTGTCAGAAATTTCAGATATGCATTTTTTGGCTCATTTCGATCGTTCACAGACTTGTAGTTTCTAATATTAATCTGAGTCATTTTCATTAAACCACTGCAAATGTTCGTACCCAATGATGATGTTTGTACACAATTTTTAAAATCATAAATGTACAGTTTACATATAAAAATCATTTATTAGACAAGAAGATATTCTTAATTGATTTTAACATCATTCTGCAATTTGTGTACAAAATTCCTCTTTCTTGTTGAAAATATGTTGTCAGAATTATATAAAAAAAATATAGCATTATCGCTTTTATATCTATATGACGAGAATTTTACTTAAAAAAATGACGATCTTCTCCACTAGCGAAACGACGGACACGGATATATAAACTATATATAATATATTTTTATTCCTTTTTTCGGTGACGTGGTTTGTGTGTAGCAGACGTTGGTCGGAGTCAAGCAAACCAGGAATAATTGGCTGTTGTGTTCGTCTTCTTTTCTTTCGTCTCTGATATGAACTCCAAATTTCTGATCACTCTGATCTATTAAATAGACGAGACTCGCTTGATATGTGACACTTCCGTCCTGCATCTTGTCTATATTTTGCATGTTTATTATCTTGACCCTGACTTCACTGTTCATTCAAAGAAAACCCAGCCTACCACCTAGATTTTCACACTCACTGATATTTCAGAACAATATTTTCTTTCAAAACTTGCTTGTATTGCATCGTGTAATGCGAATGCATTTCTGAGCGAAATTATACACCGGAGCAAATAAATATATAGTAGCTGCTTCTGTCTCATTTATACTTTTTTTAGTATATTTTATTTTATCAGTCATCGCCACGCAAGAATACAAAGCTACGTACCCGCTTTTGGAGTGAAATAAAATAAAAATGCTTAGAAAGATCTAGAAGATGGATTTCCAATGAATGTACAAAGTGAATATGTTGTCATCTAAAACGGTCTGTAGAGATCGGACCAAATGGAAATCCAAAAGAAACTATGTGAATAGAATTCGGTGGGTGCTAGATGGTGACTCTTTTCAACACTTTATCACTAGAAACAAAGAAGAGAGTACTAGTTTGCTATAGGAAGTCAGTTCTTCAGTATGGCAGAGAATACTGGACAATATCATCAAAGATGAAAGAAAAATTTGAAGCAACTGAAATGCGGTTCTACAGAAGGATGCTGCGAATATCATGGATCGAGCATGTGAATAATGATGAAGTTTTGGAAAGGATGGAAATAAAAAAGTAATTAATACTGAGCATCAGGAAGAGACTACTAAAATTCCTGGGACACGCAATGAGGAAGGTGGTCTTGGAGAACCTTATACTAGCAGGCCAGATAAAGGGAAAAGAAGACAGAGGAAAGCAGCGGATAACATATTTGAAGGGCCTGAGCAGGTGGATGACAGAACGAGGTTGTGTGGTGTTACAGGAGAAAGCGTTCTTAGAACCACCAGAAACAGAGTGACGTGGAAGGCCATGATAGTCTACATCCCGAAAGAACAAACACATAGAAGAAGAAGAAGAAGAAGAAGAAGAAGAAGAAGAAGAAGAAGAAGAAGAAGAAGAAGAAGATTCTTCAATACATGTTTCGCAACATTATATACTCTGTGATGAAAAAAGCGCCATTTCTATTTGCAAAAATTGGCTTTTTTAACCCCGTTCTCTTCAAATTGTGAGAGGCAGCTGTGAAATTGATTTTCATAATATTTGGTGTAACTTCTCCTCGATTGCAATGGAACATCTTTTTTCGCATGTTTCCCTGTGGTCTTTATAACACCCTTAATTTACCTCACAGAACTTAACTCTCGATTGCGATGGAACATCTTTCTTCGCATCGGATGGTCGAACGGAGAGTGGTTTACATTTAGCGTAGATTAAACTGTCGGAATCTGATAAACCAGTTCTTGAACATCCAAAAAAACTTGATTAAGACAAAAAAAACTTTTAAAGGTCTTTCTTTTTCAGTTCCCATGCTATTTGCTTTCCAGATTTCTTAGAGAATAATATGACAACTGCGTCACTCTTCATGCTCTAAGAACTTCACTTGAGGATAAAACTTCAACATTTTATTATGTCTCGTAATAGAACTATGGTATGGTTAAATCTAAGAC
The DNA here is from genome assembly GCA_037127315.1 of Ascarosepion bandense. NCBI lineage: Eukaryota > Metazoa > Mollusca > Cephalopoda > Sepiida > Sepiidae > Ascarosepion > Ascarosepion bandense. Next base: position 2,824,953 of record JBBBDQ010000178.1, read on the forward strand.
ACACCAGAAATCGGACACCCACCCTCCCGCAAAAAAGGCCCTTGTCGAATTGCTGTCATTTTATTTTAACAGTTATAATCGGGTATGAGGTTTTGCAATGATCAAATATGGCGTCGTCTGAAATCATTTTAACCTCATTTTCTGGAGCCACTAACAATGTGTTGAAAGATACACGGACTACAGTGTAAATAAGCTCGTCTGTCAGTTCTCCTATTTCTTCGTCTAAGGCTAAAATATTGTTTTCGGTCGCGTTTATTTATTTATTTTTATTTGTTTATCTATAAATCTGTGGATATTTGGTGGAATGACTCGCACTAACTGATTAGATTTGGGGTTTGATCCGGTGTGGGATAAATTTTCTTCGTTATTTTTCCTGCTTTTTTTTTCTTTTTTAACAAAAATTATTTCACTAGTTACATTATTCAGACTATTGTCCTCATTTTGGTTGCTATTTGTACGACGTTTCGCCCGTCTTACTCTTCTGCCTTCATCTGGAGCTAGGAATAATCTTTTACATGTTTCACATGCCCCTAGATTGGTTTACGTCGTTTACATTTTCGACGAAAATATTATGATTTATCATATCGATTTAATAGTTATTGTTCTAAAGCCGAAAACGTGCAGTCAATTTCATTGCAGTTATTCACATTTTAATAATCATATTTTGTAAATCGCTAAAATTATGTCGGTATTACCTGGGCAGCGGCTTTTGATCATCAATTGCTATTGTTATATATTATTATTATTATTTTCTATGTTGCTATAATTATCAATAGAAGATATACCCTCAACCAACAACTTTCGATTAAACGCAACCATCATTTTATAGACTATAAAAAATATCCCTGTTCTAGAATTAAGAATTATGTTAATAAACATCATTTTTTAACAGCATGACTGATGCATCCAGTATTTTTTTAAGTTTCCTTGCATTCAATTTACGCTGCTGTAGCAGGTAGAAAGTGATCCGATTACAATGTGGTACATTTGATAAAGTGTTTTAAATTGAAAAAAAAATACGCTCTTTTTTTTTCTTTTACTCAGACTCTCTTTCTCTCTCTTTCTCTCCCCCACACACATACATCCACACACACCGTGTCACTGGATTTAATTGCGCCATTTATTTTACGTTATTTTGGAGATGCTCGAAGGCAGAACTATATTTAAACCCAATTCTTATGGTTGTACAAACTATGGAGAAACTCCATTAAAGAAAAACATTTCTCAAAAAGTAAATATCTTCTACTGAAATGAAAAAAAAACTGACAGATAAAAAACGGATTTATTTTATTTAATCATTATACCATTAAATTACATTTTATTATTTGTGTCTTCAAATTAAATACAAAAGCACGTTTCTGGATGTACATCAAGCGACAGTACAGAGGTTAAATTTCAGTTTTGTTTTCTCCTATAATAATAATAATGTCTGCAGTGCAATTGTTAGAGAACACGTATTGTATCAATGTATTATTATTCTTGAATGGAGTATGTATCATTTTTGAAAATTTCTAATGATGTCACAACATAAACAAACTTTCAGCATTAAAAGATCAAACATCAAAGGATAAGCATAAAATAATATTATTGGCTTTTTTTTTAGTTTGGAGATTGTCCGATATCTGGTGTGTCTTAGATTTAAACTTTTCCATAGTTCTATGGCGAAACATACTCAAATGTTAACGTTTTATCAACTAGTGAAATCCTTATAGGATGAAGTGTGACGGTGTCGCCTTATTATACTCGATGAAATCCGGAAACAGATAAAATTGGAACTGCAAAAAAGGGTTTAGAATGTTTATTTGTGTCCTATAATATAAAAATAGAAATGATATTGATTATGATATAACATAGATTTTGGTATTATTGAGAATTATATTTCAGTGTGAAACGTTCCTTTTTGTTCAATTCAAGAGAAAATGGTCTTAGAAGAAAAGTCTGGTAGACATTTTTATGCTTGCGCGATCGTAGAAAAACCTCCGTATTTTGATATTTGTTCCTCCCTTTCTTTTGCTTTAGTTGCCAGACAGCTGTGAGGAAGGAGAAAAATTAAAGTGAAAGCGAAAGTGACACAGTTACTTCGCGTCATCTGTTTTTTGAAAGCCCAATCCGACGATGTGTGAATTCTTTCGTTGCATGAGGAGAAAAAGGAGAAAATGAGAGCGTAAGAAATGCATCCAGTCGACTCACTCCGTTCCTTCTCTCCTGTTTTTCATCTTAAATCTCTTCTTTTTATATCACAAATTTTGAATCTAGAATCACTCAGGGTTTTCTCGAAAAGACTAGAAGTTACTTATTCATTTATTTATCCTATGTTGCCCATTGTAAAAACTATCGGCTGAAATATAAGCTTTATTGAACTCAATATTTACTTAGCATCTCCACGAAGTCACGTTTTAGCTCAAAGTTGATTGTTATGGAGGCATTGCCCATTATAACGGATTGCACTCTTCCTACAACTACATATACTTCCCCTCACAAGAGGAGACAGATCAAGAGATCGAGAAAGAGAGAGAGAGAGAGTGATCCGCATGAGCAGATCTGCGGAGAGCGATAGGCAGAGATATCCAAGACTGCTACCGTACTACTATTGCGAGTCCCAGTTCTAGTTTTAGTTCCTAACCTGTATTTATCCGTTTTACGAACAGAGTGTTAATATATATTCGTTATTTCCTAATTTTGTTGTTGTTATATTATTTCCTTACTGAATTTTGTACCAGTGTCTATGACACTGATTGAGACAGTAGTGCATTAAAAACGCTTGTGGTTGGTCAAATCATCGCAGACTATGCTAACGCGGGTTCTGGTTTTTGACTATTTTTCCCAGAAGTGATGATGAATATCTTAAAAGTTTCACCTGACTTACTCTCCGCGTGAAGGCAGCGACTACGACAAAGGCAGAACCTTGATGAACTCGGTATTTACCTTCGCATCCCCACAAAGGCAAGATGTAGCTTAAGGTTGATTTTATCGTGGGTCATTCGGAGCGCATACGCTAGGGGGAAAAATCCTCGTTGCCCCTCATACGCAGGGTCAGGCTTTTGTCAATTTTCACCAAACGAGACTCTTCATTTTGACTTAGCCTTGTCTTGATTCCTCTTGAGTCCGACAAATTCAGAGCTTTGATGAACATTGTAAGTACACGAGCCTAAAAACGCGATATAAGACAAGGTTGGTTTTCTCCGTAAACCATGCCTAGGTGGTCGGGCTTTTGTCAGTTTTCACCAAACGAGAGTCTCCAATTTGACATAGAATTGTCTTAGTTCCTCTCTGGCTAAAGGCAGTGAGTCCGACAAATTCAGAGCTTTGATGAACATTGTAAGTACACGAGCCTAAAAACGCGATGTAAGACAAGGTTGGTTTTCTCCGTAAACCATACATAAATGGAGACGGGCTTTCTTCAACTTTTCATGGATGAAATAACCTCCAAAGACATAGAGCCCGTCGAATCAGATGTTGGGCACTTCGGTATTTACACAAGTTTCTTTATAAAGTCCGAACGTGGCACAAGTCTGATTTTACTATTGAACATTACGAGCGCGTACGATAGAGCAATTCTTCCATGTAGGTTTCGGGTCGGGCTCTTATCTGCTATCAGCAATTTTTCCAAGAACAGTTTCCTAATCATGTGCCCTGTAAATATTATCTCACTTCCTGGTTCTAAATCTAAATATTGGTTTATTATCATTAGTCCGTCTTCGTTATACCCATGTGCAATCATTGTTGCACTAACTTTATGTACAGCAAAGTTCCAGCCGTCTGAAGAATCGTGTGTGTACATCTAGTTCATTTGTATACATCACTAATAATTCTTTCTTTTCATTACTAAAAACTAGGCAACACAGGCTATTGATAATATACTCACTGTTAATTATAGAATTTGGTTACAAAATATCAATTATAAAGGTTAACTAACCGCACATTCTGTGTTAGAATCAGAATCATATATATGTATAAAATATTGCTCTGTAATATTCAACATTCATACGGTGTTTAATTTTTAATTTTCAAATGTAGAACCCGACATCGTTTACAATGGTGAAAAAACAAAACTAACCAAAGTTTTCTTTAAAAATTGACAAAAATACAAAAACAGGAAATTACCAGAATGCGTAATTCTTGATGGAGATTTGCGAGATTTTTGAGCTTCTGCTTTTGCTTCAAAACTACTACATTCATTTTGCTTCAAAACTACTACATTCATTTTGCTTCAAAACTACTACATTCATTTTGCTTCAAAACTACTACATTCATTTTGCTTCAAAACTACTACATTCATTTTGCTTCAAAACTACTACATTCATTTTGCTTCAAAACTACTACATTCATTTTGCTTCAAAACTACTACATTCATTTTTGATAAAAAATATAAATAAAATATGAATACCAAATATAATGAAATATCCCGTATTTAAAACACTGCATTTGAAAAAATGCAAAAAGTATATTCTTCTTTCTCTTCAAAGAGTTTTAAATATATTTAAGAATAAGATATATTTTGTCTTAAATGATTTATAAATTTTAGGGCAGTGATTTTCTCGTGAAATGAAGTGCTGCGTTGTCCTAAAAAAATTTTCATTTGCATTTTCTGTATTTAGACACAGACACACACACACGCAAACATACATCCACATCACACCACACACACATACGCAGACACACATTCCACTACACAGACACACATACACACACACACACGAACAAAACTCGCATATAAATATAGGTATTTACCAGAGCACCCACGTCGCAATCGAATGTGACCCAACTGAATTGCTTTAAGTGAGATTACCGGCCGTACCATGGAAATATTTCCAAGCCTTCTTGATGGTTCCTATTTTGGGGACACTCCAGAGCAAGGAAATGAACAGATGCCCTCTCGATAAAGATGTAATGCTTGGGTGGAAACCACTTATATATATATATATATATATATATATGAACAAATTACTAGTGCCACACCATGAACTTAAACACTTAAGGAAAACATGGGGTATGTTTTTAAACGAAAACAACATACAAAATATATCAAAGTACAAAATGTGTCATGCGCATTTCGTGGTCGAGAAATAACTCGTTTCTAAATGAAAAATATTCAAAAATTCTACAATATAACTATTGAACATATTTTAATACAACTGTGTACTGATCTAATCTAATTATGATACAAAATTTAAAAAAAAATGACTATATATATATATATATATATATATATATATATATATATATATAATGATAATATACGTGCTAAAACGTCTGCCTTCTTCTACCGAATGCCCATAGCCCAGAGGGAGAATCGCCGACTGACGCCAATTCCGTCGGGTTTCAATCCTGGGTTAAAAGCAATCGGAGTCTAACCGTACTAATGAACTGTGATAAAGCGAAAAAGATATGTCTGCAGATTACTATTTACGCTCTCACACGCTGATTAAGTACATTGGAAGAATGGTAGACTTTGAAAATCAGTAGCTACTCTGGCATGTACGCATCGCTCATTCAATAATGAATTAGAGCACTCTGGCTATTGGGCGTGTATAATGATAATATACGCGCTAAAAAGTCTGCCTTCTTCTACCGAACGCCCATAGCCCAGAGGCAGCGTCGCCGACTGACGCCAATTCCGTCGGGTTTCAATCCTGGGTTAAAAGCAATCGGAGTCTAACTGTACTGATGAGCTGTGATGCAGCGAAACAGATCTGTCTGCGGATGACTATATATATATATATTGCTCTCATTACAAATGGCCACTCTAGGGAGGAAAATTTGAAAAACGGTTACCACGTCGGTGATATATGCATAACTTTTCAGCAATCAATTAAGTTATTTCGGTGACAGGCGTGTGTATACGCCGCTCATATATAACAGGCTAAAATTTCCCTTCTCTGAATTCATGTACCTATGGCTTAGCAATTAGCGATTCCGACTGACACTAATCGGTCGAGTTTTGACCCCGCTAGTTTTATGTCTGGCTTCGCTGATGAACAGTGATACAGCGAAACAGGCTTGTATGGCTTGTATATGGATGACGTATATATATATATATTATTTAGAAAACAGTTTTTTACGAAACCTTAATTGAAACTATTACCTAACTTCAGGTCATTTATTATAACTTATTCAACAACGATTTTATTATTTACAAACGTAAAACTGGTGTTGTTTAAAAACGCACGACTGGAAGTTTAAAATAAGTGAAATTTCAAAATTAGGGAGGAGTTACTTAAAGATATTAAAACGCTTTCATTCAGCTTTGTATGATTCTAAAATCTCTTTTTGTATGATTACATCTGAACATCACTTCTGAAGTTTTATTCATTAATTTTTTGGTTTTTGAAATAATATTATGGCTAATTCTTCTTCATGCCACAATCTGCAGACATAACCACGGTTGTAAGATTTTGCTTGTTTTACTATTAAACTACATGCTATAGAAGGATCTTGTCATGGTTTTCGTTTCTTTATCATACGAGATTAGCCAGTTTGCTAAAATTTTTAAGGTTACCCAGCTTGAATGTAAACTTGTGATTATTCCGTCTGTCTTTAAAAATTACCTTTTGTGGATTGTAAATATGTTTCTCTTTTTCCATATCTATCATGTACTTCTTTGTTAATTACATTTTTCTGTTTTACAATGTCCGTCAAGTGGGAATTTATTTTTGTTCCTAAAGTTGCAATCTTTATTTGCGATATTTTGCTGAACGTTATTTTTTAAGTTTTGGGAGGTTTTTATGTAAATTTCTAACAGTCAGGAGTTAATTTAATTTGTATTGAATATTTTATGCAATTTCTAATTTCTAAGGAAGTGTTTATTAATTGATCTAAAAATATTTGCCCTATTTTGGATTTAATTCTAAATAAAATGGTTGGTTGAAACAAATAATTTTTCAATTTCTAGTATTTATTTAATTTTCTTTAACTGAGGTTTGTATCCTAATTTGCTTTTATGGCCACTTTTCTTTAAGGGTCTTTTAGAATCCGTGTTCTGTTCTCTTAGAGATGTGTTTGATTTTGCTAGGATGGTTACATTTAGTGTTTACATACTTTATAGTTGTATTTGTTTTCATATATGGGGAAATACCGCAAGTTTGTATTTGTTTTCATATATGGGGAAATACCACAAGTTTGTATTTGTTTTCATATATGGGGAAATACCGCAAGTTTGTATTTGTTTTCATATATGGGGAAATACCGCAAGTTTGTATTTGTTTTCATATATGGAGAAATACCGTAAGTTTGTAGAATAAATTTTAAATCTGAATAGTGAACAACTTTGTCCCATTCATTTCAACATATATTTCGAAATCGAATTTATTAATGAGTTAGAAAATCATTTTTCTCATTTTGTCATTTTCTCTTCTATCTTCCGGCGCAATCATCAATCCATCATCTCTATAATACGTGGTTGTCAATGCGGATTATTTCCATAAATTTATTTAGAATGAACAGTCACTTTAATGGTATTACCGTTTTCTATTAGTTAATTTTAAAATTTCAGTTATTTTAAATACAAAAATTAAAACTTTAAGTTAGGAGGCAACCTGTACGAATATGAGCGTAAGTTAATACTTAACATTAGATTTGAAAATGTTAAGATTATAGTGATCTGTGAAGATCTTTCGAGAGAGCCATTTTTAATTGTGGATTGCGAGAAGACCTTGTTCGTGTGGAATTTCTCACCAATGAAATACGGGGACAAAATTTGTGGTTTGCTACAATGTGTCATGGAGATTCCCTGCCATGAGGTTTACAACTGTCGGAACCAAGCAATGTAGATTTTACAAGCACATTCCTTGAAAGTAGCGACAGAGCAGAGATGGGCTTAACACTTAGCGACTGTTAGACATATACTACTAGGTTGAAATTCGTCATATACAAGGATTCTGATACGATTTCGGACTATATAGAGGCTGCAGATTGCAGTCTGATCAGGTCCAACCTAAATATTAATACAGTACTACACTTTTATCGATCTGGCTATTGTAAATTTAGAGGAAGCACATGGAGTCAGTAACTTATTAAAGCAGTACAGGAAGTCGTCTATAGTTTCATGAGAATTAGAAGATATATATGAACATTTTTATAACCTCTGTCTACGTTGATGTGGGTAACTCAGCGTGGTGAAATGGTTAGCACACTTGTCCCATTAAATCTATTACAGGTGAGTAGCGAATTCGATCCTCATCAGGTATCTCATACATTCTGTCTTGTGTGAAATTTTAGCGGTACTTAGAATTTCAACTATCTACATTGACATTCACTAGAAATATTGTGAGGAATTTAATAGTAGCTATTGTTGCATAGTAGAATATAAATTAGATACTGCTATATCATATTGAAACACCAGTTCTAGTTTGGTCAACGAGTAAACAACATCGAGCTTGCTCAGTTCCAACATGGAGGAAAGCTTAGAAATACGATGTGTATTAAACTAAATTGTGCCTGGTGTAATGGCTGACTACACCGAATGGGAAATCCAAGTGGATTTATTTATATCCATTTACTCCCAACTATCCTTGAATCGAAAAGAGACATTACTACCCAATCATGTCGGAACTGCCTCTGCAAACACGGCTTGGGTCAACGCCTATGGTGATGACCAATTTTTCCCTATGGAGCTGGGGAAATCTTTCGTTAAGCAATGGACCTTCGCAGAAGAAGACCTCGAAGAAGAAGAAAAAGAATGATGGTGATGATAATAATTAATATATAAGTATATTAATAATGGACAGGGAGGTTATTTATTTTGAGGTATTTAACGATCGCACTAAATAAATCCAGATGTATTTCATTTCCTTGTTTCAGCTTCTTCTTCATGTGCCGTTTTATGTCAGGACGTAAACTATCTTAGATTTCCACTTGCCTCAATCCATTATAGTTCTTAATAACTTTCCTCTTGGTGTCTCTATCACCGCTTTTTAAGGACAAATGGAATAATTACAAGTTTACCTGTAAACACCACTCCGCCACTCACTTGATCAAGCTAATTATGCTGATTTTCTATGTCTCTCTTTCTCTTTATCCGTCCCGTGAACATTAGATTTTCTGAACCCTCTTTCCTCATTACGTTTTCCATAAACTTCAGCTTTCTCTTTCTGATATTATCTTTCGTTTCCATCTTCTCCAAAACCTCGTCGTTGCTCATATGTTCTCTCAATACTATCCTCAGCATCCTTCTGTAGACCGACCTTTCTTTTGCTTAGAGTCTCTTTCATCTCTGAGGAGATGCGGAGACATATATCACGTAGCACTCCAGTAACCATTTTTTGTTTCCAACGAAATCTTCATGTCTCTCTATACACTGCATAGCTTTTGAAATGCGACGGGGCCATGCAATGCGCCCTCGAATCTCAGTGTCGCATTTTCTGTCATTTTTTAGAACACTCCCCCTCCTCCAGTAATTTAAATATCTGAAACTTGATCTTAGTGTCCCCAACTTGTAATTGGCATTTAGGGCTCTTCATATTCCAACTGACCATACATTATTTTTTTTTTGGTTATGTTTAGTCTTTTATTACTCTGGTTTTAGGGGTTTTTTGGGGTTTTTTTTGCTACATTGGGTGTGAGGTCTTTTTGTTTCCTTTTCGTGTCATCTATCATCACTCACATTTTGGTGCTTATATAAACGCTAACAAACCCAGTTAAATGACCACCATTCTTTTCCTCACATGCGTTACCTTAAACTTTTAATTCCTGTGTAGATAATTTATTTTAAATTTAATCATTGCTTTTGAATTACGAGCGCATTAAATATCATTTTATAACTTTGGCAGTCTACATTATGAACTCTGATTTCTAAAATCTGAAGCAGATAATTCTGAATAACGCAAAGCACAGATTTCTGGCGGTCAAACAAGTACTCATTCCGCGCAGTTTCATTTCAATGGAAACTCGACATTCTGTTTAATGTAGGCTAGGTTGTTTCTATTTAAATTAACGACTGCATTCAATCCGCATTAATTAGTGCCAGTTGTCAACCGGATCTTTTGATTTGTTGAATGTTTTAATATTAATAGTTTGTAAATATTCTTTGATGTCGATAACATTTTTAGGACCGAACGCTTCTATTTATTCAATCAAGAATTCCTGAGATATTTACTTGCTTGTTTGATTTTTATTAATTAATATTTGCCGCTCCTTTTGTTATAGTTTCACATTTGATTATGCCTTCATTAAATAATGTTGAATTCTCAATATATTAATGATTAGCAAATGCTGGGTTTCTGGAATGCTAAATTTGTTTCGAATTCCTAGTAAACTGCAGTGTAGTGCGCGATCAGAATTTGACTGGATATAAGTCGAGAATATATATTTCTGAAAAACACTGGAACAAGAAATAATATATTTATTACTGGAACGATGTGAGAACAATGAACAAAGACTCAAGTGAAGTTTACTTATTATTCAGAGAGTAAATAATAGAATTCATAAAACGCTGCTAAGAAAGTCGGTTCTCTGTGTAGGGCCAGGAAGTTTTTTTCCTGGCTGAAACAATCCTGCACATAAATAAATCTGCTATCCGCTCCTACGTTGAATACTGCTACCATATCTGGTTGGGTGCTCCTGCTATCCAACTAGGGGTTCTTAACAAAATCCAACGAAAAATCTATAATGTGATCGATGCCGACTTGGCATCCGCTCGTGCATTGAATATTACTGCCATATCTGGTTGGGTGCTCCTGCTATCCACCTAGGGGTCCTTGACAAAATCCACCGAAGAATCTGTAATGTGATCGACGCCGACTTGTCAGCTCAGATACAGTCACATTCTCACCGGCGCAATGTATCTTCCTTGTATCTCTTCTACAAATACTTTCACAGCTTCTGTTCTGATGAACTTAGCTCACTGTTGCCTCCTATATATAAATTTACTCGAGCGACAAGATTAGCAACTAGGTCCCACTCTTTTACTGTGAAACCAATAAATTGTAAACGCAAATTCTACTCTAACAGATTCTTTTCTCGCACTTTCCGCCTGTGGAATTTTCTCCTATCACACTAACCTGCATACTCCCTCTCATGCTCCCTTCTCTGTCCACTCTACTCTCATCAGTATTATGATCCTTTTCTTACTCACTTCTTGACACCCACTATAACCTGTCGCTCTTTCTCATTACTTTCCTCCTATGTAACAACAGTGGCAGTAAAATGCCTTGCTTGGGGGCGATATGACTATAAAAAAAAGATTTCTATACTATTATAATGTGGATATGAATTGGGTTATCAATTCTACATTACAATCAATATATAAACTGATCCCTGTCTTTATGGTCACATTCATCCTTCTCTTCCTGACACCACTATAAACTGTCACTCTTTCTCATAACTTTTCTCCTATGTAACCCCCTCCAAAACAGTGGCAGTAAAATGCCTTGCTTAGGGCGATATGATTATAAAAAAAAGATTTCTATACTATTATAATGTGGATATAAAGTGGGTTATCAATTCTACATTACAATCAATATATAAAATGATCCCTGTCTTTATGGTCACATTCATCCTTCTCTTCCTGACACCACTATAAACTGTCACTCTTTCTCATAACTTTTCTCCTATGTAACCCCCTCCAAAACAGTGGCAGTAAAATGCCTTGCTTAGGGCGATATGATTATAAAAAAAAATTCTATACTATTATAATGTGGATATAAATTGGGTTATCAATTCTATATTACAATCAATATATAAAATGATCCCTGTCTTTATGGTCACATTCATCCTTCACTTCCTGACACCACTATAAACTGTCACTCTTTCTCATAACTTTTCTCCTATGTAACCCCCTCCAAAACAGTGGCAGTAAAATGAATTGCTTAGGGCGATATGATTATAAAAAAAAATTCTATACTATTATAATGTGGATATAAATTGGGTTATCAATTCTACATTACAATCAATATATAAAATGATCCCTGTCTTTATGGTCACATTCATCCTCCTCTTACTGACACCACTATAAACTGTCACTCTTTCTCATAACTTTTCTCCTATGTAACCCCCTGCAAAACAGTGGCAGCAAAATGCCTTACTTGGGGCGATATGATTATAAAAAAAAGATTTCTATACTATTATAATGTGGATATAAAGTGGGTTATCAATTCTACATTACAATCAATATATAAAATGATCCCTGTCTTTATGGTCACATTCATCCTTCTCTTCCTGACACCACTATAAACTGTCACTCTTTCTCATAACTTTTCTCCTATGTAACCCCCTCCAAAACAGTGGCAGTAAAATGCCTTGCTTAGGGCGATATGATTATAAAAAAAAATTCTATACTATTATAATGTGGATATAAATTGGGTTATCAATTCTATATTACAATCAATATATAAAATGATCCCTGTCTTTATGGTCACATTCATCCTTCACTTCCTGACACCACTATAAACTGTCACTCTTTCTCATAACTTTTCTCCTATGTAACCCCCTCCAAAACAGTGGCAGTAAAATGCCTTGCTTAGGGCGATATGATTATAAAAAAAAATTCTATACTATTATAATGTGGATATAAATTGGGTTATCAATTCTACATTACAATCAATATATAAAATGATCCCTGTCTTTATGGTCACATTCATCCTCCTCTTACTGAAACCACTATAAACTGTCACTCTTTCTCATAACTTTTCTCCTATGTAACCCCCTCCAAAACAGTGGCAGCAAAATGCCTTACTTGGGGCGATATGATTATAAAAAAAAGATTTCTATACTATTATAATGTGGATATAAAGTGGGTTATCAATTCTACATTACAATCAATATATAAAATGATCCCTGTCTTTATGGTCACATTCATCCTTCTCTTCCTGACACCACTATAAACTGTCACTCTTTCTCATAACTTTTCTCCTATGTAACCCCCTCCAAAACAGTGGCAGTAAAATGCCTTGCTTAGGGCGATATGATTATAAAAAAAAATTCTATACTATTATAATGTGGATATAAATTGGGTTATCAATTCTATATTACAATCAATATATAAAATGATCCCTGTCTTTATGGTCACATTCATCCTTCACTTCCTGACACCACTATAAACTGTCACTCTTTCTCATAACTTTTCTCCTATGTAACCCCCTCCAAAACAGTGGCAGTAAAATGACTTGCTTAGGGCGATATGATTATAAAAAAAAATTCTATACTATTATAATGTGGATATAAATTGGGTTATCAATTCTACATTACAATCAATATATAAAATGATCCCTGTCTTTATGGTCACATTCATCCTCCTCTTACTGACACCACTATAAACTGTCACTCTTTCTCATAACTTTTCTCCTATGTAACCCCCTGCAAAACAGTGGCAGCAAAATGCCTTACTTGGGGCGATATGATTATAACAAAAAATTCTATACTATTATAATGTGGATATAAATTGGGTTATCAATTCTACATTACAATCAATATATAAAATGATCCCTGTCTTTATGGTCACATTCATCCTTCTCTCCCTGACACCACTATAAACTGTCACTCTTTCTCATAACTTTTCTCCTATGTAACCCCCTCCAAAACAGTGGCAGTAAAATGCCTTACTTGGGGCGATATGATTATAACGAAAAATTCTATACTATTATAATGTGGATATAAATTGGGTTATCAATTCTACATTACAATCAATATATAAAATGATCCCTGTCTTTATGGTCACATTCATCCTTCTCTTCCTGACACCACTATAAACTGTCACTCTTTCTCATAACTTTTCTCCTATGTAACCCCCTCCAAAACAGTGGCAGTAAAATGCCTTACTTGGGGCGATATGATTATAAAAAAAAATTCTATACTATTATAATGTGGATATGAATTGGGTTATCAATTCTACATTACAATCAATATATAAAATGATCCCTGTCTTTATGGTCACATTCATCCTTCTCTCCCTGACACCACTATAAACTGTCACTCTTTCTCATAACTTTTCTCCTATGTAACCCCCTCCAAAACAGTGGCAGTAAAATGCCTTACTTGGGGCGATATGATTATAACAAAAAATTCTATACTATTATAATGTGGATATAAATTGGGTTATCAATTCTACATTACAATCAATATATAAATTGATCCCTGTCTTTATGGTCACATTCATCCTTCTCTTCCTGACACCACTATAAACTGTCACTCTTTCTCATAACTTTTCTCCTATGTAACCCCCTCCAAAATAGTGGCAGTAAAATGCCTTGCTTAGGGCGATATGATTATAAAAAAAAATTCTATACTATTATAATGTGGATATAAATTGGGTTATCAATTCTACATTACAATCAATATATAAAATGATCCCTGTCTTTATGGTCACATTCATCCTTCTCTCCCTGACACCACTATAAACTGTCACTCTTTCTCATAACTTTTCTCCTATGTAACCCCCTCCAAAACAGTGGCAGTAAAATGCCTTACTTGGGGCGATATGATTATAACAAAAAATTCTATACTATTATAATGTGGATATAAATTGGGTTATCAATTCTACATTACAATCAATATATAAAATGATCCCTGTCTTTATGGTCACATTCATCCTTCTCTTCCTGACACCACTATAAACTGTCACTCTTTCTCATAACTTTTCTCCTATGTAACCCCCTCCAAAACAGTGGCAGTAAAATGCCTTGCTTAGGGCGATATGATTATAAAAAAAAATTCTATACTATTATAATGTGGATATAAATTGGGTTATCAATTCTACATTACAATCAATATATAAAATGATCACTGTCTTTATGGTCACATTCATCCTTCTCTTCCTGACACCACTATAAACTGTCGCTCTTTCTCATAACTTTTCTCCTATGTAACCCCCTCCAAAACAGTGGCAGTAAAATGCCTTGCTTAGGGCGATATGATTATAAAAAAAAATTCTATACTATTATAATGTGGATATAAAGTGGGGGATCAATTCTACATTACAATCAATATATAAACTGATCCCTGTCTTTATGGTCACATTCATCCTTCTCTTCCTGACACCACTATAAACTGTCACTGTTTCTCATAACTTTTCTCCTATGTAACCCCCTCCAAAACAGTGGCAGTAAAATGCCTTGCTTAGGGCGATATGATTATAAAAAAAAATTCTATACTATTATAATGTGGATATAAATTGGGTTATCAATTCTACATTACAATCAATATATAAAATGATCCCTGTCTTTATGGTCACATTCATCCTTCTCTTCCTGACACCACTATAAACTGTCACTCTTTCTCATAACTTTTCTACTATGTAACCCCCTGCAAAACAGTGGCAGCAAAATTCCTTACTTGGGGCGATATGATTATAAAAAAAAATTCTATACTATTATAATGTGGATATAAATTGGGTTATCAATTCTACATTACAATCAATATATAAACTGATCCCTGTCTTTATGGTCACATTCATCCTTCTCTCCCTGACACCACTATAAACTGTCACTCTTTCTCATAACTTTTCTCCTATGTAACCCCCTCCAAAACAGTGGCAGTAAAATGCCTTGCTTAGGGCGATATGATTATAAAAAAAAATTCTATACTATTATAATGTGGATATAAATTGGGTTATCAATTCTACATTACAATCAATATATAAAATGATCCCTGTCTTTATGGTCAGATTCATCCTTCTCTTCCTGTCACCACTATAAACTGTCACTCTTTCTCACTACTTTTTCTCTATGTAACCCCCTCCAAAGCAGTGGCATTACAAAATGCCTTGCTTAGGGCGATATGATTATAAAAAAAATTCTATACTATTATAATGTGGATATAAAGTGGGGGATCAATTCTACATTACAATCAATATATAAATGATTATGGTCACATTCATCACTTCTCTTCCTGACACCACTATAAACTGTCCTCTTTCTCATAACTTTTCTCCTATGTAACCCCCTGCAAAACAGTGGCAGCAAAATTCCTTACTTGGGGCGATATGATTATAAAAAAAATTCTATACTATTATAATGTGGATATAAATTGGGTTATCAATTCTACATAACAATCAATATATAAACTGATCCCTGTCTTTATGGTCACATTCATCACTTCTCTTCCTGACACCACTATAAACTGTCACTCTTTCTCATAACTTTTCTCTAATAACCCCCTCCAAAACAGTGGCAGTAAAGTATAGCAAGAGTATGATTATAAAAAAATTCTATACTATTATAATGTGGATATAAATGGAAGTTATCAGTTTCTGCATTTTACAATCAATATATAAAATGATCCCTGTCTTTATGGTCACATTCATCTTTCTCTTCCTGACACCACTATAAACTGTCACTCTTTCTCATAACTTTTCTCTATGTAACCCCTGCAAAACAGTGGCAGCAAAATTCCTTACTTGGGGCGATATGATTATAAAAAAAAATTCTATACTATTATAATGTGGATATAAATTGGGTTATCAATTCTACATTACAATCAATATATAAACTGATCCCTGTCTTTATGGTCACATTCATCCTTCTCTTCCTGACACCACTATAAACTGTCGCTCTTTCTCACCAACTTTTCTCCTATGTAACCCCCTCCAAAACAGTGGCAGTAAAATGCCTTGCTTAGGGCGATATGATTATAAAAAAAAATTCTATACTATTATAATGTGGATATAAAGTGGGGGATCAATTCTACATTACAATCAATATATAAACTGATCCCTGTCTTTATGGTCACATTCATCCTTCTCTTCCTGACTCCTATAAACTGTCACTCTTTCTCTTAACTTTTTATATATGTAACCCCCTGCAAAACAGTGGCAGTAAAATGCCTTGCTTGGGGCGATATGATTATAAAAAAAATTCTTTACTATTATAATGTGGATATAAATTGGGTTATATTCTACATTACAATCAATATAAAATGATCCCTGTCTTTATGGTCACATTCATCCTTCTCTTCCTGACACCACTATAAACTGTCACTCTTTCTCATAACTTTTCTCCTATGTAACCCCCTCCAAAACAGTGGCAGTAAAATGCCTTGCTTAGGGCGATATGATTATAAAAAAAAATTATACTATTATGTCATGGATATAAATTGGGTTATCAATTCTACATTACAATCAATATATAAAATGATCCCTGTCTTTATGGTCACATTCATCCTTCTCTTCCTGACACCACTATAAACTGTCACTCTTTCTCATAATTTTTCTCCTATGTAACCCCCTCCAAAACAGTGGCAGTAAAATGCCTTACTTGGGGCGATATGATTATAAAAAAAAAATTCTATACTATTATAATGTGGATATAAAGTGGGGATCAATTCTACATTACAATCAATATATAAACTGATCCCACTGTCTTTGTAATTGCATTCATTCATGCTATACTGACACCCCGCTATGAAACTACTAAATAACAACAACAACTTTTCTCTATATAGCAACCCCTCCAAAACAGTGGCAGTAAAATGCCTTGCTTAGGGCGATATGATTATAAAAAAAAATTCTATACTATTATAATGTGGATATAAATTGGGTTATCAATTCTACATTACAATCAATATATAAAATGATCCCTGTCTTTATGGTCACATTCATCCTTCTCTTCCTGACACCACTATAAACTGTCACTCTTTCTCATAAACTTTTCTCCTATATAACCCCCTCCAAAACAGTGGCAGTAAAATGCCTTGCTTAGGGCGATATGATTATAAAAAAAAATTCTATACTATTATAATGTGGATATAAAGTGGGGGATCAATTCTACATTACAATCAATATGTAAACTGATCCCTGTCTTTATGAGGTCACATTCATCCTTCTCTTCCTGACACCACTATAAACTGTCACTCTTTCTCCTTAACTTTTCTCCTATGTAACCCTCTCCAAAACAGTGGCAGTAAATGCCTTAGCAGGAGCGATATGATTATAAAAAAAAATTCTATACTATTATAATGTGGATATAAATTGGGTTATCAATTCTACAGTTACAATCAATATATAAAAATGATCCCTGTCTTTATGGTCACATTCATCCTTCTCTTCCTGACACCACTATGACTGTCACTCTTTCTCATAACTTTTCTCCTATGTAACCCCTCCAAAACAGTGGCAGTAAAATGCCTTGCTTAGGGCGATATGATTATAAAAAAATTCTATACTATTATAATGTGGATATAAATTGGGTTATCAATTCTACATTACAATCAATATATAAAATGATCACTGTCTTTATGGTCACATTCATCCTTCTCTTCCTGACACCACTATAAACTGTCGCTCTTTCTCATAACTTTTCTCCTATGTAACCCCCTCCAAAACAGTGGCAGTAAAATGCCTTGCTTAGGGCGATATGATTATAAAAAAAAATTCTATACTATTATAATGTGGATATAAAGTGGGGGATCAATTCTGAATACAATCAATATATAAACTGATCCCTGTCTTTATGGTCACATTCATCCTTCTCTTCCTGACACCACTATAAACTGTCACTCTTTCTCATAACTTTTCTCCTATACCGCCCCCCTCCAAAACAGTGGCAGTAAAATGCTAACAGGAGCGATATGATTATAAAAAAAAAATTCTATACTATTATAATGTGGATATAAATTGGGTTATCAATTCTACATTACAATCAATATATAAAAATGATCCTGTCTTTATGGTCACATTCATCCTTCTCTCCCTGACACCATATAAACTGTCCTCTTTCTCATAACTTTTCTCCTATGTAACCCCCTCCAAAACAGTGGCAGTAAAATGCCTTGCTTAGGGCGATATGATTATAAAAAAAAAAATTCTATACTATTATAATGTGGATATAAATTGGGTTATCAATTCTACATTACAATCTAAAAGTAATATAAAATGATCCCTGTCTTTATGGTCACATTCATCCTTCTCTCCCCTGACACCACTATAAACTGTCACTCTTTCTCATAACTTTTTCTCCTATGTAACCCCCTCCAAAACAGTGGCAGTAAAATGCCTTGCTTAGGGCGATATGATTATAAAAAAAAATTCTATACTATTATAATGTGGATATAAATTGGGTTATCAATTCTACATTACAATCAATATATAAAATGATCCTATACTTTATGGTCAGATTCATCCTTCTCTTCCTGTCACCACTATAAACTGTCACTCTTTCTCATAACTTTTCTCCTATGTAACCCCCTCCAAAACAGTGGCAGTAAAATGCCTTGCTTAGGGCGATATGATTATAAAAAAAAATTCTATACTATTATAATGTGGATATAAAGTGGGGGATCAATTCTACATTACAATCAATATATAAAATGATCCCTGTCTTTATGGTCACATTCATCCTTCTCTTCCTGACACCACTATAAACTGTCACTCTTTCTCATAACTTTTCTCCTATGTAACCCCCTGCAAAACAGTGGCAGCAAAATTCCTTACTTGGGGCGATATGATTATAAAAAAAAATTCTATACTATTATAATGTGGATATAAATTGGGTTATCAATTCTACATAACAATCAATATATAAACTGATCCCTGTCTTTATGGTCACATTCATCCTTCTCTTCCTGACACCACTATAAACTGTCACTCTTTCTCATAACTTTTCTCCTATGTAACCCCCTCCAAAACAGTGGCAGTAAAATGCCTTGCTTAGGGAGATATGATTATAAAAAAAATTCTATACTATTATAATGTGGATATAAATTGGGTTATCAATTCTACATTACAATCAATATATAAAATGATCCCTGTCTTTATGGTCACATTCATCTTTCTCTTCCTGACACCACTATAAACTGTCACTCTTTCTCATAACTTTTCTCCTATGTAACCCCCTGCAAAACAGTGGCAGCAAAATTCCTTACTTGGGGCGATATGATTATAAAAAAAAATTCTATACTATTATAATGTGGATATAAATTGGGTTATCAATTCTACATTACAATCAATATATAAACTGATCCCTGTCTTTATGGTCACATTCATCCTTCTCTTCCTGACACCACTATAAACTGTCGCTCTTTCTCATAACTTTTCTCCTATGTAACCCCCTCCAAAACAGTGGCAGTAAAATGCCTTGCTTAGGGCGATATGATTATAAAAAAAAATTCTATACTATTATAATGTGGATATAAAGTGGGGGATCAATTCTACATTACAATCAATATATAAACTGATCCCTGTCTTTATGGTCACATTCATCCTTCTCTTCCTGACTCCACTATAAACTGTCACTCTTTCTCATAACTTTTCTCCTATGTAACCCCCTGCAAAACAGTGGCAGTAAAATGCCTTGCTTGGGGCGATATGATTATAAAAAAAAATTCTTTACTATTATAATGTGGATATAAATTGGGTTATCAATTCTACATTACAATCAATATATAAAATGATCCCTGTCTTTATGGTCACATTCATCCTTCTCTTCCTGACACCACTATAAACTGTCACTCTTTCTCATAACTTTTCTCCTATGTAACCCCCTCCAAAACAGTGGCAGTAAAATGCCTTGCTTAGGGCGATATGATTATAAAAAAAAATTCTATACTATTATAATGTGGATATAAATTGGGTTATCAATTCTACATTACAATCAATATATAAAATGATCCCTGTCTTTATGGTCACATTCATCCTTCTCTTCCTGACACCACTATAAACTGTCACTCTTTCTCATAATTTTTCTCCTATGTAACCCCCTCCAAAACAGTGGCAGTAAAATGCCTTACTTGGGGCGATATGATTATAAAAAAAAATTCTATACTATTATAATGTGGATATAAAGTGGGGGATCAATTCTACATTACAATCAATATATAAACTGATCCCTGTCTTTATGGTCACATTCATCCTTCTCTCCCTGACACCACTATAAACTGTCACTCTTTCTCATAACTTTTCTCCTATGTAACCCCCTCCAAAACAGTGGCAGTAAAATGCCTTGCTTAGGGCGATATGATTATAAAAAAAAATTCTATACTATTATAATGTGGATATAAATTGGGTTATCAATTCTACATTACAATCAATATATAAAATGATCCCTGTCTTTATGGTCACATTCATCCTTCTCTTCCTGACACCACTATAAACTGTCACTCTTTCTCATAACTTTTCTCCTATGTAACCCCCTCCAAAACAGTGGCAGTAAAATTCCTTACTTGGGGCGATATGATTATAAAAAAAAATTCTATACTATTATAATGTGGATATAAATTGGGTTATCAATTCTACATTACAATCAATATATAAACTGATCCCTGTCTTTATGGTCACATTCATCCTTCTCTCCCTGACACAACTATAAACTGTCACTCTTTCTCATAACTTTTCTCCTATGTAACCCCCTGCAAAACAGTGGCAGCAAAATTCCTTACTTGGGGCGATATGATTATAAAAAAAAATTCTATACTATTATAATGTGGATATAAATTGGGTTATCAATTCTACATTACAATCAATATATAAACTGATCCCTGTCTTTATGGTCACATTCATCCTTCTCTCCCTGACACCACTATAAACTGTCACTCTTTCTCATAACTTTTCTCCTATGTAACGCCCTCCAAAACAGTGGCAGTAAAATGCCTTGCTTAGGGCGATATGATTATATAAAAAAAATTTATACTATTATAATGTGGATATAAATTGGGTTATCAATTCTCCACATTACAATCAATATATAAAATGATCCCTGTCTTTGTTGGCCAGATTCATCCTTCTCTTCCTGTCACCACTATAAAGTGTCACTCTTTCTCATAACTTTTCTCCTTATGTAACCCCCCAAAACAGCAGTAAAATGCCTTGCTTAGGGCGATATGATTAAAAAAAAAATTTATACTATTATAATGTGGATATAAAGTGGGGGATCAATTCACATTACAATCATTATGACAAAAATGATCCCCGTCTTTATGGTCACATTCATCCTTCTCTTCCTGACACCACTATAAACTGTCACTGTTTCTCATAACTTTTTTCCCATAACTCTCTCCAAAACAGTGGCAGTAAAATGCCTTGCTTAGGCGATATGATTATAAAAAAAAATTCTATACTATTATAATGTGATATAAATTGGGTTATCAATCTACATTACAATCAATATATAAAATGATCCCTGTCTTTATGGTCACATTCATCCTTCTCTTCCTGATAACCATAAACTGTCACTCTTTCACAACTTTTCCCAGTGTAACCCCTGCAAAACAGTGGCAGCAAAATTCTTACTTAAAGCGATATGATTATAAAAAAATTCTGTACTATTATAATGTGGATATAAAATTCATTATCAATTCTACATTATAACTAATATATAACCGATCCCTGTCTTTATGGTCACATTCATCCTTCTCTTTCCTGACACCACTATAAACTGTCACTCTTTCTCATAACTTTTTCTCCACATAACCCCCTCCAAACAGTGGTAGCAAATGCCTTCATGCTTAGGGCGATATGGATTTATAAAAAAAAATTCTATACTATTATAAATGGATATAAATTGCTTAAATAATTCTAATATTACAATCAATATATAAAATGATCCCTGTCTTTATGGTCATATTCATCTTTCTCTTCCTGACACCACTATAAACTGTCACTCTTTCCTCATAACTTTTCTCCTATGTAACCCCCTGCAAAACAGTGGCAGCAAAATTTCATTTGGGGCGATATGATTATAAAAAATTTATACTATTATAATGATATAAATCGGGTTATCAATTCTACATTACAATCAATATATAAACTTATCCTTGTTCTTATGGTCACATTCATCTTCTCTCCTGACACCACTATAAACTGTCGCTCTTTCTTGCTTAACTTTTCTCCTTATGTAACCCTCCAAAACAGTGGCAGTAAAATGCCTTGTTTAGGGCGATATTATTATAAAAAAAAATTTATACTATTATAATGTGGACATAAAGTGGGGGATCAATTCTACATTACAATCAATATATAAAATGATCACTGTCTTTATGGTCACATTCATCCTTCTCTTCCTGACACCACTATAAACTGTCGCTCTTTCTCATAACTTTTCTCCTATGTAACCCCCTCCAAAACAGTGGTTATAAAATGCCTTGCTTAGGCGGACATGACTATAAAAAAAATTTATACTATTATAATGTGGGTATAAAGTGGGGGATCAATTCTACATTACAATCAATATATAAACTGATCCCTGTCTTTATGGTCACATTCATCCTTCTCTTCCTGACACCACTATAAACTGTCACTCTTTCTCATAACTTTTCTCCTATGTAACCCCCTGCAAAACAGTGGCAGCAAAATTCCTTACTTGGGGCGATATGATTATGAAAAAAAATTCTTTACTATTATAATGTGGATATAAATTGGGTTATCAATTCTACATTACAATCAATATATAAAATGATCCCTGTCTTTATGGTCACATTCATCCTTCTCTT
The DNA here is from genome assembly GCA_037127315.1 of Ascarosepion bandense. Classification (NCBI taxonomy): domain Eukaryota; kingdom Metazoa; phylum Mollusca; class Cephalopoda; order Sepiida; family Sepiidae; genus Ascarosepion; species Ascarosepion bandense. Next base: position 2,848,302 of record JBBBDQ010000178.1, read on the forward strand.
CCTGACACCACTATAAACTGTCACTCTTTCTCATAACTTTTCTCCTATGTAACCCCCTCCAAAACAGTGGCAGTAAAATGCCTTGCTTAGGGCGATATGATTATAAAAAAAAATTCTATACTATTATAATGTGGATATAAAGTGGGGGATCAAATCTACATTACAATCAATATATAAACTGATCCCTGTCTTTATGGTCACATTCATCCTTCTCTTCCTGACACCACTATAAACTGTCACTCTTTCTCATAACTTTTCTCCTATGTAACCCCCTCCAAAACAGTGGCAGTAAAATGCCTTGTTTAGGGCGATATGATTATAAAAAAAAATTCTATACTATTATAATGTGGATATAAATTGGGTTATCAATTCTACATTACAATCAATATATAAAATGATCCCTGTCTTTATGGTCACATTCATCCTTCTCTTCCTGACACCACTATAAACTGTCAATCTTTCTCATAACTTTTCTCCTATGTAACCCCCTGCAAAACAGTGGCAGCAAAATTCCTTACTTGGGGCGATATGATTATAAAAAAAAATTCTATACTATTATAATGTGGATATAAATTGGGTTATCAATTCTACATTACAATCAATATATAAACTGATCTCTGTCTTTATGGTCACATTCATCCTTCTCTTCCTGACACCACTATAAACTGTCACTCTTTCTCATAACTTTTCTCCTATGTAACCCCCTCCAAAACAGTGGCAGTAAAATGCCTTGCTTAGGGCGATATGATTATAAAAAAAAATTCTATACTATTATAATGTGGATATAAATTGGGTTATCAATTCTACATTACAATCAATATATAAAATGATCCCTGTCTTTATGGTCACATTCATCCTTCTCTTCCTGACACCACTATAAACTGTCACTCTTTCTCATAACTTTTCTCCTATGTAACCCCCTGCAAAACAGTGGCAGCAAAATTCCTTACTTGGGGCGATATGATTATAAAAAAAAATTCTATACTATTATAATGTGGATATAAATTGGGTTATCAATTCTACATTACAATCAATATATAAACTGATCCCTGTCTTTATGGTCACATTCATCCTTCTCTCCCTGACACCACTATAAACTGTCACTCTTTCTCATAACTTTTCTCCTATGTAACCCCCTCCAAAACAGTGGCAGTTAAATGCCTTGCTTAGGGCGATATGATTATAAAAAAAAATTCTATACTATTATAATGTGGATATAAATTGGGTTATCAATTCTACATTACAATCAATATATAAAATGATCCCTGTCTTTATGGTCAGATTCATCCTTCTCTTCCTGTCACCACTATAAACTGTCATTCTTTCTCATAACTTTTCTCCTATGTAACCCCCTCCTCCAAAACAGTGGCAGTAAAATGCCTTGCTTAGGCGATATGATTATAAAAAAAAATTTATACTATTATAATGTGGATATAAAGTGGGGATCAATTCTACATTACAATCAATATATAAATGATCCCTGTCTTTATGGTCACATTCATCCTTCTTCCTGACACCACTATAAACTGTCACTGTTTTCAGCACCTTTCCTATGTAACCTCTCCAAAACAGTGCAGCAGTAAAATGCCTTGCTTAGGCGATGATTTCAAAAAAAATTCTATACTATTATAATGTGGATATAAATTGGGTTATCAATTCTACATTACAATCAATATATAAAATGATCCCTGTCTTTATGGTCACATTCATCCTTTCTTCCTGACACCACTATAAACTGTCACTCTTTCTCATAACTTTTCTTCCTATATAACTCCCTGCAAAACAGTGGCAGCAAAATTCTTACTTGGGGCGATATGATTATAAAAAAAAATTCTATACTATTATAATGTGGATATAAATTGCTATCAATTCTACATTACAATCAATATATAAACGATCCCTGTTCTTATGGTCACATTCATCCTTCTTCCTGACACCACTATAAACTGTCACTCTTCTCATAACTTTTCTCCTAGTGTAACCCTCCAAAACAGTGGTGGCAAAATGCCTTGCTTAGGGCGATATGATTATAAAAAAAAATTCTATACTATTATAATGTGGATATAAATTGGGTTATCAATTCTACATTACAATCAATATAATAAATGATCCCGTCTTTATGGTCACATTCATCTTTCTCTTCCTGACACCACTATGTCGTCACTCTTTCTCATAACTTTTCCTATGTAACCCCCTGCAAAACAGTGGCAGCAAAATTCCTTACTTGGGGCGATATGATTATAAAAAAATTTATACTATTATAATGATATAAATTGGGTTATCAATTCCTATATTACAATCAATATATAAACTGATCCCCGTCTTTATGGTCACATTCATCCTTTCTTCCTGACACCACTATAAACTGTCGCCCTTTTCTCATAACTTTTCTCCTATGTAACCCCCTCCAAAACAGTGGCAGTAAAATGCCTTGCTTAGGGCGATATGATTATAAAAAAAAAATTCTATATTTTATTATAATGTGGATATAAAGTAAAAAATTCACCTCATATTACAATCAATATATAAACTGATCCTCCGTCTTTACGGTCACATTCATCCTTCTCTTCCTGACACCATAAACCGTCACCTTTTCTCAACTTTTCTCTTCCTATGTAAATCCCCCTGCAAAACAGTGGCAGTAAAAGTTCTCGTTTGGGGCGATATGATTATAAAAAAAAATTCTTACTATTATAATGTGGATATAAATTGGGTTATATCAATTCTACATTACAATCAATATATAAAATGATCCTGTCTTTATGGAACATATTCATCCTTCTCTTCCCGACACCACTATAAACTGTTACTCTTTCTCATAACTTTTCTCCTATGTAACCCCCTCCAAAACAGTGGCAGTAAAATGCCTTGCTTAGGGCGATATGATTATAAAAAAAAATTCTATACTATTATAATGTGGATATAAATTGGGTTATCAATTCTACATTACAATCAATATATAAAATGATCCCTGTCTTTATGGTCACATTCATCCTTCTCTTCCTGACACCACTATAAACTGTCACTCTTTCTCATTACTTTTCTCCTATGTAACCCCCTCCAAAACAGTGGCAGTAAAATGCCTTACTTGGGGCGATATGATTATAAAAAAAAATTCTATACTATTATAATGTGGATATAAAGTGGGGGATCAATTCTACATTACAATCAATATATAAACTGATCCCTGTCTTTATGGTCACATTCATCCTTCTCTCCCTGACACCACTATAAACTGTCACTCTTTCTCATAACTTTTCTCCTATGTAACCCCCTCCAAAACAGTGGCAGTAAAATGCCTTGCTTAGGGCGATATGATTATAAAAAAAAATTCTATACTATTATAATGTGGATATAAATTGGGTTATCAATTCTACATTACAATCAATATATAAAATGATCCCTGTCTTTATGGTCACATTCATCCTTCTCTTCCTGACACCACTATAAACTGTCACTCTTTCTCATAACTTTTCTCCTATGTAACCCCCTGCAAAACAGTGGCAGCAAAATTCCTTACTTGGGGCGATATGATTATAAAAAAAAATTCTATACTATTATAATGTGGATATAAATTGGGTTATCAATTCTACATTACAATCAATATATAAACTGATCCCTGTCTTTATGGTCACATTCATCCTTCTCTCCCTGACACCACTATAAACTGTCACTCTTTCTCATAACTTTTCTCCTATGTAACCCCCTCCAAAACAGTGGCAGTAAAATGCCTTGCTTAGGGCGATATGATTATAAAAAAAAATTCTATACTATTATAATGTGGATATAAATTGGGTTATCAATTCTACATTACAATCAATATATAAAATGATCCCTGTCTTTATGGTCAGATTCATCCTTCTCTTCCTGTCACCACTATAAACTGTCCTTTCTCATAACTTTTCTCCTATGTAACCCCCTCCAAACAGTGGCAGTAAAATGCTTACTTGGGAGCGATATGATTATAAAAAAAAATTCTATACTATTATAATGTGGATATAAAGTGGGGGATCAATTCTACATTACAATCAATATATAAAATGATCCCTGTCTTTATGGTCACATTCATCCTTCTCTTCCTGACACCACTATAAACTGTCACTGTTTCTCTGCTTTTCTCCTATGTAACCCCCTCCAAAACAGTGGCAGTAAAATGCCTTGCTTAGGGCAGTATGATTATAAAAAAAATTCTATACTTCATAATATAATGTGGATATAAATTGGGTTATCAATTCTACATTACAATCAATATAAATGATCCTGTCTTTATGGTCACATTCATCCTTCTCTTCCTGACACCACTATAACCATCATCTTTCTCTGACTTTCTCCTATGTAACCCCCTGCAAAACAGTGGCAGCAAAATTCCTTACTTGGGGCAGAATGTAGTTATAAAAAAAATTCTATACTATTATAATGTGGATATAAATTGGGTTATCAATTCTACATTACAATCAATATATAAACTTGATCACATATTTTATGGTCACATTCATCCTTCTCTTCCTGACACCTGTAAACTGTCACTCTTTCTCATAACTTTTCTCCTATGTAACCCCTCCGTGGTGGCAGTAAAATGCCTTGCTTGGGGCGACCATAGATTCTAAAAAAAAATTCTACCTATTATAATGTGGATATAAATTGGGTTCTCAATTCTACATTACAATCAATATATAGAAATGATCCTGTCTTTGTAGTGCATTCATCTTCTCTTCCTGACACCACTATAAACTGTCACTCCTGCTCTGCTTTTCTCCTATGTAACCCCACAAAGCGAACAAGCAAATTCCTTACTTGAGACGTATGATTATAAAAAAAATTCTATACTATTATAATGTGGATATAAATTGGGTTATCATTCTACATACAATCAATATATAAACCAGTCCTGTCTTTATGGTCACATTCATCCTTCTCTTCCTGACACCACTATAAACTGTCGCTCTTTCCTCGCTTTCTCCTATATGTAACCCCCTCCAAAACAGTGGCGGTAAAATACTTGGCAGGGCGATATGATTATAAAAAATTCTATACTATTATAATGTGGATATAAAATTAGGATCAATTCTAAATACAATCAATATATATAAACCCCGGTCCCTGTCTTATGGTACATTCATCCTTCTCTTCCTGACACCACTATAAGCTGTCATATTTCTCATAGCTTTTCTCCTATGCAAACCTACTAGAAACAATTGGCAGTAAAATGCCTTGCTTGGGGCGTGATATGATTATAAAAAAAAATTCTTTACTATTATAATGTGGATATAAATTGGGTTATCAATTCTACATTACAATCAATATATAAAATGATCCCTGTCTTTATGGTCACATTCATCCTTCTCTTCCTGACACCACTATAAACTGTCACTCTTTCTCATAACTTTTCTCCTATGTAACCCCCTCCAAAACAGTGGCAGTAAAATGCCTTGCTTAGGGCGATATGATTATAAAAAAAAATTCTATACTATTATAATGTGGATATAAATTGGGTTATCAATTCTACATTACAATCAATATATAAAATGATCCCTGTCTTTATGGTCACATTCATCCTTCTCTTCCTGACACCACTATAAACTGTCACTCTTTCTCATAACTTTTCTCCTATGTAACCCCCTCCAAAACAGTGGCAGTAAAATGCCTTACTTGGGGCGATATGATTATAAAAAAAAATTCTATACTATTATAATGTGGATATAAATTGGGGGATCAATTCTACATTACAATCAATATATAAACTGATCCCTGTCTTTATGGTCACATTCATCCTTCTCTCCCTGACACCACTATAAACTGTCACTCTTTCTCATAACTTTTCTCCTATGTAACCCCCTCCAAAACAGTGGCAGTAAAATGCCTTGCTTAGGGCGATATGATTATAAAAAAAAATTCTATACTATTATAATGTGGATATAAATTGGGTTATCAATTCTACATTACAATCAATATATAAAATGATCCCTGTCTTTATGGTCACATTCATCCTTCTCTTCCTGTCACCACTATAAACTGTCACTCTTTCTCATAACTTTTCTCCTATGTAACCCCCTCCAAAACAGTGGCAGTAAAATGCCTTGCTTAGGGCGATATGATTATAAAAAAAAATTCTATACTATTATAATGTGGATATAAAGTGGGGGATCAATTCTACATTACAATCAATATATAAAATGATCCCTGTCTTTATGGTCACATTCATCCTTCTCTCCCTGACACCACTATAAACTGTCACTCTTTCTCATAACTTTTCTCCTATGTAACCCCCTCCAAAACAGTGGCAGTAAAATGCCTTGCTTAGGGCGATATGATTAATAAAAAAAAATTCTATACTATTATAATGTGGATATAAAGTGGGGGATCAATTCTACATTACAATCAATATATAAAATGATCCCTGTCTTTATGGTCACATTCATCCTTCTCTTCCTGTCACCACTATAAACTGTCACTCTTTCTCATAACTTTTCTCCTATGTAACCCCCTCCAAAACAGTGGCAGTAAAATGCCTTGCTTAGGGCGATATGATTATAAAAAAAAAACATCAGTATATTACGAAACAAGGACCTTATTTCATGAGTTAAACTGATTCATTTGGTAAAAATAAATTTATTCATTATATTTTCCGATAAAATCTATCCTGTTCATGTATAGAAAATGAATTGATCATATAAACAAAATTAAAAATTAGTGTAAGAGCAAGACGAGTTTTCTCGTCCTCTTCTTCTATGTGCCATGTCTCTTCAGGACGTAGGCAATCATGGCTTTCCACATATCTTTATCCCTCGTAGCTCTTACCATTTATTCTTCTGTTACCTCACCAAAATCCCGCTCTGCAATCCACCTGCCCAGGCTTGTCAAATATGTTATCCGCCTCTTTTCTTTGTCTCTCTTTCCTTCTATCTTCAGATGGGTATCAGGATCTACAAACAATCCTTTTTTATCACTTGACTCAAGAACTTCAGCTCTCTCTTCCTAATGCACCGTTTTTCGTTTCCAAAACCTCTCATCGTTATTGTCATGCTCGATCCATGATATCCACAGCATCCTTCTGTAGAACCACATTTCAGTTACTTCATGTTTTTCATTCATCCTTGATGATATTATCCAGCATTCACTGCTATATTGAAGAACAGACATCACATAGTAATCCAGAGCTGCCTCCTTTGTTTCTAACGAATTTTTCCTGTTTCTTAATACTCTGCTCAACTTCTGGAATGGGTCATTGGCCATTCAAATTTCTATTCGGATTTCAGTGTCGCACTTTTCATCTTCCGTTAGAACATTATCCAAGTACTTAACTTTTTGTACTTGCTTGATTTTAGTATCTCCAACCTGTAATTCTCATTTTCAGCTCCGCTTCTTTTTGCTAAGGACCATACATTCAGTTTTTTCTTCTAGTTTATTTGTAGTCATTGATTTCGACTTTTTCCATCTACCTTTTATCCTAGGCCTTGTAGCTTTCTTTCCGGGCAGCTATCAGCACTGTATCATCTGCGTATCTTATGTTGCACCAGATTTATACATTGAGCTACTCAATAAGTTAAATGCTGAACGTGATACACGCTCCGGTGAACACGTCTTGAAAGAGAAATGACTGACTGGACAGATTTTCCCGGAATAGTTTGCCATTACTTTCTGTCGTAGTCTTATTGTCACTCAAGGCTATACAACCCAATCTGTCCTGTTATTTGACTTTTAGCTAAAGGGAGAAGATATATATTATATTATTAAGTAGTAATTATTGAAAGATCAGTTTCTTACTTCATAACAATAAAAAAGTGATCTCCCACTTTATGCCCAGTAGAAGCTTTAATCATGTTTTCATCTATTATATTCAGTCATTCAGTTAAATGCTATATGCGATACACGCTTATACGATCATGTCACGAAAGATACATGACTGACTGGGCAGACGATCTTCCCGCAGTAGGTTGCAATTACTTACTGCCGTAGACTGGTTGCCAACCAAGGCTATGGAACCCAATCTGTCTTGCTACTGAATTCATAGCTCTAGGGAGAAAATAGGGATTGATAGCTTTCCCAAGGTAATTTGCGTGTAATTGAATGAAACAAATCAGACCGGAATTCAAACTTGGTTTTTCGATTTTTTATTCTGAGCCAATATCGGTAGGCTGGTTGCCAACCAAGGCTATAGAACCCAATTTGTCATTTGGACTAACTTATAACTGGAGGGGAGAGACGGATTAATACCTTTCCCAAGTGAATGCAAGGAATTCAACTGGAATTAGAACTCTGCTTTGTATCATTTGTATTAGTTATTCATATTAATTCATTTCTCTCTCTTTATTAATGCTTGATTTTTCCCTGTATTTTTAGCCATCAGTGCCACTTGCGTCTTAGTGGCACTGCGGCCTTACTTGTTGTTAAATGACTAAAAGAAATCTATGATTGCGGTATATGTAGTGCAACTAAGAACCATTATAGGTTTCCTGACACAAGATACCGATGTCAGTGTGAATAAGATTGGGTTAAACCTTCCGTAGGTGTCATTCGTGTCATCGGGTTATAAAAGTGAGGAGTTGATGGAATGGAGTCAGTGAAACCGATTTTGAAATTTACTGCATCGAGGGCACGTGCGTTATTTCCTGTGTGGGGATATATGCACCGGTAGTGCACATAGACTCACCCAGGATTTAATTGCTAGTTTCCACTCGGTTAATTTGGCCTAATCTCATAATAAGCAGTGATCGATAATTGATGAACTGCAATCATTCTAGAATATTTATCATCGACCAATTCCTCCCAAATGATGATGTACAAGTCTCGGGGATTTAAGACATTGCTTAGTGGTTTTGCCCTTTGGCTTCACTTCCGTTTATTTTTCCTTCTCTTCCAATCTTCACACGCTATCGATTTCAGCGCAGATAATCTGGATGGAATCAAATTGATCGAATTAATAGCAAGAATTGCTTGCTGACTTAACACTTTTCGAAGTGTTTCCAAATTGACTTCAAATTCAGCAATTATGTTTGTCCATCATGTTTCCGTGTAATTACACTAGAGTCATCGGGGAGTGGTTTGTCGAAATTGCATGACGTAAAATCATAAATAAGCAACACCAATTTCGGAAAATTTGTCATATCCAACGCGGATGTGCGTTATGGTCCAGTGGTTATCGGCTCGGAACGAGAAATCTGGGAGCCGAATTCGAATTTTAGTTTGAATTCTTTGCCTTCACTTACGCACAAATACCCTTGGGAAAGGTATTAATCAGTCTCTTCCCTGCAGTTATGTGTTAAATAACAGGACAGATTGGGTTTTATAGCCTTGGCTGGCAACCAGTCTACCGCAGAATGTAATGGCAATCTGCTGCAGGATAATCTTCTGCTTTCGCCCAAGCGTGTATCACGTATGGCACTTGACTGACTGACTGACAATATGCAAGCATAATCGGACAAACGTATCTCTGGTCTCCCGTGTATCTGAAAAATGCAGATATATTTTGCGAGTTTGGGTTTGACATTTACTATCGACACTACCGTAGATTTATGTTTTGATTAATTTGAAATTTTCCAATTGTGACAAAGTGTAGTGTTCTTTCAGGACGCACTTCATCTTTGTAGCTCCTAATAAATGGTGTCTTTTTGCTAATTCTCATAGTTTTGGTAATCTACACACGCAAACGCTATGCACTGTATTTCTGCGTCCTTTTGCCTTTAATCTGTCCTATAAGTATTAGTTTTTGCAGTAATATATTCCTAAATATACTGTTTCAGCACCCTGTAACCCCTCGACTACCAGCTCTGTCCTTTTATACTTTGTGACCGTTGTTAACCTAAAACCCCTCCAAACTCTACCACAGGGCCTTCGCCATTTGGAAAAAACAATGTCACTGACGTGACGCAGAATCTCTATTAGAGATCCTATGTCGAAATGTACATCCGACACCTTTGAATTTTGAAACTTTTCTCTAATTTATATATATATATATATATATATATATATATAGGTGTGAGTTTGTAACCCTGGGTTTCACGCTTTTGCGATCGTCAGACAAACTGATTAACTTTTTAAAAAAATAATCAGTTTGTGTGACGATCGCAAAAGCGTGAAACCCAGGGTTACAAACTCACACCTATGTATATGAATATGTCTGCACTATCACTGATATTGAGCGCTTTCAAATAAGTACCACGCATATATAATATGTAAACAATATAATATATATAACAAATTTCATATTTATATATATATATATATATATATATATTGATATTTATAATTATATACATACACTTTTCACACTCAGACACACACACACACACAAATATATATATATATATATATATATATATATCCGCAGCCAGATCTGTTCCGCTGTATCACAGTTCATCAGTACGGTTATACTCCGATTACTTTTAACCCAGGATTGAAACCCGACCGAATTGGCGTCAGTCGGTGATTCTACCTCTGAGCTGTGGCCGCTCGGTAAAAGAAGGCAGACGTTTTAGCGCGAATATTATCATTATACACGCCCAATAGCTGAGAGTGTTCTTATTTATTGCTGAATGAACGATGCGTATTTACTCCAGTAGCTACTGTTTTTCAAAGTCTACCATTCTTCCAGTGTGCTCAATCAGGGTGTGAGTGCGTAAATAAAAAGATGAATAAACGAGCATATGACCAGATATGACAATAGTATTCAATGCTCGGACGAATACTAGATTTATAGATGTACAAGATGCATTATGATGGGGAAAATGTTGTCGCTCGACACAGAGAACCAAATATCCTAGCAGTAGATACAGCTCTATATATAGTCCTTCCACATAATATCAGTTGGAAAAGGAATCGCAATGTGATGCTCTCTAGGTGACTTTTGATGATGGTGGAAAGGAAAGTTTCTCTTTACTGGTAAAAGGAGATCATTTGTTTTTAAGGCATTCAAAATTTTCAAGTCATTTCCTGCCCCAGTTAAACGCTGACTAGACGCACTTAATTAGACAATGATCGAATGCAATACACCCAAATAAAAAAAGAGATATTCGAATATCTAAAACATTTAGATGGCAATTTTCTGGGCATAAGTAAGAATCGAACTCATTATAAATGTCTAATTGTTTTAGCAATTCAAACGTATTAACTATTACACGAGGTCGAGGTGCCCAGAAACAGGAGACCCTTTTATAACCATTTCATCCCGAGCAAGGCAGTTTTACTGCCACTAGTGTTATGGTTTCTATTGAGATTTTCCTGTGTGCTAGTATTTTGTTCATCTTCTTGAACGCGTCCTTTGCCATGCCAAATGTGGTTCTACAGAAGGATGCTACGGATATCGTAGACTGAGCATACAAGCAACGACGAGGTGTTAGAAAGAATGGCAACAAAAAGGAAATTGATGCTGAGCATCAGGAAGAGACAACTGAAGTTCCTGGGACATACAATGAGGAAAGAGAGCCTGGAGAACCTGATACTGACTGGTCAGATAGAAGGAAGGAGAGACAGAGGAAGGCAGCGGATAACATATTTGCAGGGCCTGATCAGGTGGATGACGGAACGGGGGTTGCCAGGAGCAATAGGAGCAAACATACTAAGAGCCACAAGGGATAGGGAAGACGTGGAGAGCCATGATCGCCTACGTCCTGAAGGGACAGGGCACATAGAAGAAGAAGAAGAAGTGTTGTGGTGGTTACATAGGAGATTGATGAGAAAGAGGAACAAATTATCGGCAGTGTCAGAGAATGGGTAAGAGAAGGATGACGTTGAAGCAAATTGACGTTGAAGCAAACCGTAAGAAAGAACTTTTATTACACGAATTACATATATATATATATATATATATATATACTGGTGTGAAGAAAACTAATTAGAGTAAAGTGGACGGAGAACGGAACATAAGGGAAAAGATATGAATCAGAGAGTTAGTAGATGGCAACTGACCTTATATTTAAATTCTTGGAGATTGTTGCTGTCAGGGAAGCAGTGGAATTCCCTTCCATATAACATGGAAGGGAATTCCACTGGCGAGAAAAGAAGCTGGTAGTGTAGAAGTTGATTTTTTTTTATTGGTTACATGGTAAAGGGGTGGGACCCAGTCGTTAGTCTATTAGCTCAAATTTGTTCATGCGGAGGTCACCAGGGAACTAGCTCTTCGGAGTAGAATCGATTTTTTTCCAAGCAAGGCTATGAAACCACTAGGATACAATGGGTTGCTGGGAGTAGAAGAATTAGTAAATAAAAATAATAATAAGGAGTAAGAACACAAGAAGATTAAAGAAATGGACAGTAGAAAGCAATAGCCTATGTATTTAAACTTTTTGACATTAATTTTGGGTGGAAAGCATGAAAACAAATAAGTGTTCCACAACAAAAATTGTGAGAAAAGGAAACTTGTAGCCAGTTTTATACTCCGCTGAAATTCATAAAATCTAGTCATCCTGACGAATAGCTCATCCGAACAATTGCCATGAAGATATAGGAAATAACAGTCAGGTAAGTGTATAAATTTGGAATAAACACTGAAGCTGAGATGCTAGAATAAGACCATTAATATTACTGATTATTGTTTTTGACGCAATCGAGAGAAAGTTTTACAAAATAATTCTAAGAATCCCATAGACATGTAATAGCAGTAATTTTTGGAAAGTTAGAATCAAAAGCAGGTAAAATTTTCCGGATATATATTAGGGAAAGACCAATGCAGTATTTTAATATCATCAAAACATACTGAAAGACAGCGGTGAACATTGGTTAATTGATTGATTGGTTAATTGATTTTATTTCTAGGCCTTGCCAATACATTGGCATGTTCTTTAATGGCAGAAAATATTTTTAGAACATATTAATTATATCTTTTGAAGATAATATAAATTTAGTGACAGAAATCTTACTAATTATTTCATAGATAATAAAGAGGGAGTGGATTCATATATTTCTAAATAGTATCTGGTGAATATAATGAACACGACTGGGATTGGATCTTCACTCGCCGATAGAAATATAAGAAGCAACAATTCACCTGTACCTATTTTGGTACAGATTCGTCAAACAATTAAAAAAAAAATATATATATACACTGTTTTGACAATCAAAGTGAAAGAGGATTTAATAGTTCAAAATAGAAATTTAAAATAGGTTCGCCCCACCAAAAATTATCATCTCAAATTATAATAAATACCAGTATATATATACTCGTCATCCACATACAAGCCGTATCACAGTTCATCTGCGTGGCTAGACATCCACTTGCTTCTTACTGAAATCGAAATTCGACTTATTTGGTGTCAGTTGGAGTCGCTAACCCCTAATCGATAGGCTTATATAATCAGAGAAGGAAATGTTTAGCGTGTATGTTAAGCAGGGTATAAACACGCCAGTCACCGACAAAACTCAATTCATAGCTGTAGAGTAATGCATAAATTGTGGAAATGGTAACTGTCTTTTTATTTTTTTAATTTTAAATCCTACACATTGTAGTTGAGGGAGGCGGAAAGAAAAGACTATATATAAACTAGAAGAAAATTGAATACATTGTCATCAGCAAAAACTGGAACCCAAAATGCCAACTACAGGACGTGGATACTAAAATCAAGCACGTACAGAAATTTGAACCAAAACAGCGGGCGAAAAGTACGTATTGTCATGGACGAGGTTGCATTCCAGAAGCTAAGCAGAGTATTGAGAGACAGGAAAATTTATCTGCAAAGAAATGGGTACTGGAATGTTATTTGATGGCTGTCCTTTAATATGGCAGCAAATGCTGAACAATCTCATCAAAGATGAACAAAAAACTTGAAGCAAGCGGAATGTAGTTATACAGTGAGATGCTTAATATACCATGGACTGAACATGTGAGCAACGACGGGGATTTGGAAAGGATGGAAACAAAAAGTAAATTGATACTAAATATCAAGAAAAGACAGGGGAAGCTTTGCGGATAAGTACTTAGGAAGGTGTGATTGGAGAATCTGAAACTCATAGGGCAGTTAAAGTGAAAAAGATAGAGAGGAAAGCAACGTGTGAAATACTTGATGGTCTTGAGCAAGGGGATAGCAGGGAATGATTTTTAATAGGTCAGTCAGTTAAGTGCCATACGTGATACACGATTGGGCGATCATGTCCCGAAACAGACATGACAGACTGGGCAGAAGATTATCCCGCAGTAGGTTACCATTGCTTTCTTCGGTAGACTGGTTGCCGACCAAGGCTATAGAACTCAGTTTGTCCTGCTATTTAACCCATAACTGGAAGGAAGAGACGGATTAATACCTTTCCCAAGGGTATTTGCGCGTAAGTGAATACAATAGATTCAACTGGAATTGGAAGTCGGCTCCCCCACCGAACCGATATCCACTCTACCACAACGCACATAAGAGGTAGCAAGCGAAAATTCATTAAGAGGCTACAAGGGATAGGAAGAAGTGGAAGGCCAGGATCGCCTACATTCTGAAAAGTCAACACATAGAATAATATATACTTTATAGAATTATAGCTGTACAGTGATCACTAATATTTTAAATTGTCGATTTCAAATGTTTTTGCTTTGTTCAGTTTAAGTTATATGTTCATCTCTGTGTTTATACAAGTCCCAGTGCAATAATAAATTATCACTCTAGAAAAGAATCATAGTACTTGCTAAAAGTCTTGATTCAGTTCGTAGCAATCAATAATGGAATGATGATAGACGCTGTTGAATGTAAATAAATATGATACACGAAAACGAATATTTCAATGATGTTTCTGGCTTATACCAGGAGTTAATAGTCAGTATTTAAAGCTGTCTGTTTCATTAGATCTTACTATTCACATGAATTTAGCCATTTACGTTTCGAAGTGTCCCACCACATAAATATAATAATTTATTCATGTCAGCCATTTGTGTGGCTCTAAATATGCAGCCAGTTAAATAGAAGCTAAGCAGAAATAATTAAGTATTTTCTTAATTTAGAATTACCGACGCCCGCGCACACACACATACATATATATATATATATATATATATATATATATATATATATATATAATTCTGCGTTTTAGAAAAGACTCAGAGTTTCAGGATTTTTAGCAATCCTGCATATCATAAAAGATTTTATCAATTTCAATTATTTATTACCTTTCTTTTCTTAACCTTCTTACGAATATATATATATATATATATATATATAAGTTTCTCGACAGAAAATGACATGTAGGTAAAATCCCAAGGAAAATTCTATTAATATTAATCATAAAACAAAGGGCTTGATGTAAATAGATTTATATATTTCCAGAGCCAAATATACGGCAGTCAGTTAAGTGCCATACGTGAAACACGCTTGGGCGATCATGTCTCGAAAGACACATGACCGACTGGGCAGAAGACTATCCCGCAGTAGGTTGTCATTGCTTTCTACAGTAGACCGGTTGCCTGCCAAGGCTATAGAACCCAATGTGTGCTGTCATTTAACCCATAACTGGAAGGAAGATACGGCTATATACCTTTCCCAAGGGTACTTGCGCGTAAGTGAATGCAATAAATTCAACTGAAATTCGAACTCGGCTCTCTGATCTCTCGTTCCGAGCCGATATCCACTGGACCACCACACACATGTGTGCATATATGTATGTATATGTGCTTACATGTGTACATTTTAGTACAATATAGGATACATTATTATATATTTATAAATTTATTTTAGATTTATTTTAAGTTTATATATATATGTGTATATATAAATTTAATTTTTTTATTTGTATATTTATCTTGCATATGTAATATTTATTAGACTGTATATATATATATATGTATGTGTATTAGTGTATGTGTACGTGCATGTATATATAGAGAGAGCGAGAGTGAGAGAGATTCTTATAAAGTTTCAATCGTCAGTATGATTTACTTATATACTGGTGTCGCTTAAAAGTAACAATAACCTACAATACAACTATCTATATCTTTATGATTCCCTAAAACATTTAATTCTCTGAATTAAATATTTTTTTCTTTTTTATATATCTTTTTATATTTTTCATATATTTAACTTTTATTTTTTTATTTATAACCCCGTTTTGATTCCTGTGGTTGATGTAAAAGTAAATAAGTTTAATCTGCAAAATTGTCATACCATATATTTTTCGGAAAAACTTTTGGCAAAGCCCAATATTGTTGTGGGGACGTGATCGATTATACGCTATAATTCTACAGATTACTTGCAAGGTTACTTGGAACATTTTCTCTTTCTTAACATCTGCCTGGCACAAGACCATTTCTAAAGGGATTTTCCAACCAAATCCCTACAACCCACCATTTATATTTTATGAGTATAAAATCTTTTTTTTAATCGTTTCACCCAAGCAAGGTATTCCACTGCCACTATTGCGCTTGGGGCTATATAGGAGAAGGTAAATAGAAAGAGTGGTTAGATAAAGTAAATATCAGAAGCGGAGTGATAGGTAGTTGGGAGGATGGGAAGAGTGTTTAAAAGAATGGAAGCGAGTTAGTGTGTTAGGAGGTGTCTATTGACCTTACATTTAAACTCCTGGAGATTGTAGCCGTCGGGGAAGCAGTCATGTGGAAGAGAATTCCACAGTCGGGAAGTGCGAGAAAAGAAACTCTTGGAGTAGAAGTTGCGGTTGCATTTTATCGGTTTCACTGTAAAAGAGTGGGATCTAGTTGCTAATCTAGTATCTCGTGCAAATTCGAACCTAGGGGGCACCAGTGATCTAAGTTCATCGGAGCAGAAGCCATGAAAGTATTTATAGAAGAGACAGAGGGAAGCCACGTCGCGCCGGTGCGAGAGAGACTGCAGGTGGTCTGCCAAGTCAGTATCGATCACATTACAGACCCTCCGCTGTACCTTGTGGAGAAGCCCAAGGAGAATAGCAGGGGCACCCAACCAGATATGGAAACAGTATTCAATGCACAGGCGGATGGTAGATTTATAAATGTGCAGGATAGATTCACTCCTGGTTTTGCACAGAGAAACGGCTTTCATAGCAGCTGATTTAGCAACGGATTCGATATAGTCATTCCTTTTGAGGTCCGCTGAAAGTGTGAGATCAAGGAGGCGTAGTGTTTTACTCTCTGGGAGGCAAGCCTGGTCCATGCTAATAAATTCGACAACGCATTCACTTTGGAACAAAACAATGTAATAACATATGAGTAACAAATACGTACATTAAGTGTGATTGTTGAATAGTACGCGAAATGGTCGAAAGTGAATTGCCTCCCATTGACTGTATGAAAATGATTGTTACAAATTTTGGAATATGCTTGATTGTTCATTATTGTTGACGTATACAAGCAGTGTTAAGAAAAATTTTAGTTCTGTTAACAAAAAATTGTTCATGCATGAAAGTTCTGATAAAGTGTTCTTAGTAATAATTGTACTGAAATTGGAATTTGAAGAGAGGATTGAGCTGGGCATTTAAAAATCTTCGTGCTTTTGCCATGTTTTTGACCTGATGAATGTTTGCTTCAACTGACTATTTTCCGCGGCAAAAAAAATTTTAAATAGTGGTTTAAACAACTTCACAAATTGGTATAATTAACATTGCTTACTTACCTTTGCTTTGATTGGCTATATCGGACCAATCAACAAACAGCTTACATTTATTAAACATACATAATAAATACATAACGAATTTGGTGCATGTGCACTAATATGTGTGAGTAAATGTGTGTTTGTTTAGTCCCACACTGTCATTTATTTTTTTTTAATTTCTCCTTTCCCCTATTTTTTCTTTTCCCTTTCTATGTTTTTTTTCCGCCTGAATCCATCCTGCATCTATCCTGGGCCCGACGCTCTTCCTTATTTCTATCAACGACATCCCAGATGAGATCAAAGGCCATGTAGGCATCTACGCAGATGACACAATATACTCCCGCACCAGTAAGTAATCTGTCGCGGCGGATAGACATAATCTCGCTACTGACATTGAACGGGATCTACACTCTCTGGTGAACTGGGGCAAGAAGTGGCTTGTCTCACTTCAAAGCGTCTAAGACCAAGCTGCTGTCTGTCAATCATCACAGGCAACCTCTCCTAACTCCCATGAGCATGGACCAAGCGATTCACCCTGAGAGCAATACACTGCGCCTCCTCGGCCTTACCCTCTATTCAGACCTCAAATGGAACCACTATATCGAATCCATAGCTAAATCCACTGCTAAGAATTTGGGTCATTATGTCGATCCAGGATATTTTTTCAGCCTAAATCCATCCTGCATATATACAAATCAACCATCCGACCGTCCATAGAGTACTGCTGCCATTTGTGGTCAGGCGCCCCTGCCGTTCTCCTCAGTGTTCTCGACAGACTCCAAAGGAGAGTCTGTAATGTTATAGGTACTGATCTGGCGGCTCGGCTGCAGCCACTTCCCCACCGTCGAAATGTAGCCTCCCTTTGTCTGTTCTATAAATATTTTCATGAGATCTGCTCGGACGAACTTAAGTCACTGGTTCCACCTCGTGCAACCAGACTGGCAACTGGGTTCCACCCATTCACAGTTAGGCTAGCCAAATGCAGACAACAATTCTACTCCTGCAGCTTCTTCTATCGCACTTCCCGCCTGTGGAACTCGCTCCCATATTCTTGCTTTCCTGACGGCTACAACCTCCAGAAATGTAAATGCAATGTCAATACTCATCTATTAACCACTGAAATCTAGCTCTCTCCCCACCCCTGTATATCCTTCCGTTTCTCTCCGCCTATGTATCTGTCATCGCACCTGCTTTCTCAGCTTTCTATTGCTCCTTTCTAACTAGTGTGTACTCCTCACTCCTTTCTAATTAATCTTTTTACAGTTATGTAGCCCCCCGCTCATCAGTGGCATTTTTGCCTTGCTCGGGGTGAAATATATATATACATATATGTCCCTTTCTTTTCACTCTCCTTGGCTAATATTTGTTACTGCTGCTTGGCCAACGTACGTCCCCTTACTTTCTCTCTTTTTTTCATTTCTTGTTTCTCCTCTTCTCTCTTATAACTTTCCCTATCACCCATTTTTCGTTTTCCTTTTCTCTCCCAATTTTTTGTTTCCATTTTATCCCACTTCAGTTTCTGTGACACGCTTATTTTTGATTTTTACACATATGTAATCTTAAAATGTCTTTTTCGAAGATAGATTTTGAATTGATTTTTTCCTGCCTGTATTTTCCCTAACCTCAGTAACATTAAATTACAAAAACATTTCCTTATAAATATAAGTCCGAAAACGCTTGGTTTCCGAGTTATAGGCTCTTATCTCTTACAGGTGGCACTTAACACGCTAATCAGGTGAACAGAAAACCCCTGAGATCGCTTTTTTGCCGCCAATCAGACAGGATTTCTCTCTTGTTTCCCGCGTGTGAAGTGTTGTTGGACGACTGTTAGTGTTGCATGTTATTTGAAGTGTACTGAAATCGGACGAGGGTAGATATGCATTTCATGTACGGCGGATGGTAATGCTGTACAAGCTCGTCTTGACATTTATTTGAATATATATATATATATATATATATATATATATATATAGGAAATTTTCTAAATAAATATTTAATGAACATACGTACACAAACACACATACAAAAGCTGACAGGGACACACTAAAAGGCACACACACCCAATGGTGGCATTGAAGAAGGACAATATGTATAGTTATTAATATATATATATATATATATATATAGATAGATAGATAGATAGATAGATATATAGATAGATAGATAGATGTGATTGTACCCTCATGTTTATGTTTATCAGTTCACACCCACACACACACACACACACACACACACACACACACACACACTCCCTCTACCGGACAGAATTATTAGGCCACCTCAGTTTTTTAAAAAAGATGTATTTCATACTGTTTTAGTACTTATTGCCAAGTGAATAAATGTAAATGAAAATATAATGGTTATTTAGTTAACACTGCACAATAACCTGTGCATTAAATGAATTTATAAATATTTAATAATTACCTATACTGCAATTTCATCAACGAAAGAATGAAAATAATTTTGGGTGATTAGGACGAGTTCATCTTTGCTTTTATGCCTCGTAAAATTTTTCAATATAATAATATCAAATGAACCATTCTATTTTCATTTAGAATTATCCACTTGGCAATAAATTCTAAAATAGTATGAAAAAACATAATTTCTTTTAAAACACTGGAGTGGCCTAATATCTATGGCCGGTAGGGTATATATATATATATATATATATATATATATATATATATATAAAGAGAGAGAGAGAAAGAGTGTGTGTGAGAGAGACTCATGAAGACAAGGGCTTATCATAAGTTTTGGTTATTTTTCGTTAGGCAAAGAACGCAGAGGGAACCCGCTTGGCACAAATTCAATATGAACTCTCTCACGCAAACACTATTGCTCTTATTTGAAGGAAAGTGTGTAGTGTGTGGTCATCTCACGGCACAACAGAAATTCCATCGGTGACTTTGTCTTGAGTAGCAGATTTTTCGTCAAACGGAACATTTCTGAGACTGAACCACTGCCATATTTCTCAATTCTTGCTAACTGCGACATTATCCTCTTAAAATCTAATGATTAAGGAATAAGATTTCAAGACGTTGTAGAAATCTAATGGAAAGCGTCGAAGCAGCTTCTGATTAACTTGAAGAATCTGTTTTAGAAAAACTACTATTACTGTAAACAACGCTGTATTCAAGGTTCGATCTTTTAGTTGTAGCAACTTTATTCAATCGTCTACGGCTATATCGTTTTGAATACACCGATTCCCGGCCGATCACCGAAGTTAAGCAACATCGAGCCTGGTCAGTACCTAAATGGGTGACCATTTGGGAATACCAGGTGCTGTAAACGTAAGGACTAAGAATGTTCTCCCGGTCCTCTAGGTTTGGGGGTTGGGCGCAGTGCTAACAACCCTACCTGGTAAAAAACAGTTTGTTACAGAAACAGCAACCCAAAGTTGGTGCCCTATGCACCATCTGGGTGTAATGGATAAATGATGATGATGAACTTCATTCAATCCCTTTTGAAATGGTAACCAATCGATAACGAAAATACGGCTGAAACATGAGAGGCTATTTATGTCTAAATTTATATGTGTATTATTTTTGTCTAGCAATTTTGGAATTTGAAATAAAGTATATCTATATATATATATATATATTTCTTTGGTGTTTTTCATCATTAAATAGTTGTATGTAGGGAAATAGGAATTAACTTTCGTTTTTATAATTGAAGTTGGATGTATTTGCTTAGAGTTGTGTCTCAGATTAATGATTGGAAATTTCTTTGACCACACTTGTTCTAACCTCTTGAACATGCGCTACAATAAAAAAAGATCTTCAATAATAGAAAACACATCACTTGAGGGCGTGAGATACATTGGTCGACGATAAAATAAAATATCAAACATTTTACTCTTCCATATTATTTCAAACAAAATGTTAGGAAGGAAGCCTCCATTAATGCTTAAAAAACCGATAATGTTTAATGGACTTGAGAAATCTATTTACTTAGAAAATTGTTTTAATAGAAATATTTTATAAATTTCTGTTTGCTTTTGAAACGTTTTTATGACTGTCGAATCTTTAATCTCAATAATAGAGTTTATTTGATGATACCATCCCGATAATAAACATAAACTGCCATTTTAGTCTATTCTTCTTCCTCTTTTATGTTCCATGTTCTTTCAGGACGTAGGCGATCATGGCTTTCCACATCTCTCTATCGCTTGTAGCTCTTAGCACGTTTTCTCATGTTACACCATGCAACCCTAGTTCCGTCATTCACCTGATCAGCTTTTTCAAATATGTTATCCGTTGCTTTCCCTTGTCTCTTTTTCCCTCTATCTGGCCTGTTGGTAACAGGTTCTCCAAGCCCTCATTCCTCATTCTAGGTCCCAGGAACTTTAATTGTCTCTTCCTGATACTCAGTATGAATTTCCTTTTCGTTTCCATCCTTTCCAAAACCTCGTCATTGCTCACAGGCTCGGTCCATGATATCCGCGAGAGAACCACATTTCAGCTGCTTTATGATTTTCTTTCATCTTGTCCAACATTCACTGTCATATTAAAGAACCGACATCACATAGCAATCTAGTATTCTCCTCTTTGTTTCTAGTGAAATTGTCCTGTTTCTTAATAATTTACTCAACATCTGGAATGCTTCTTTCGCTATGACAATTCGCCTTCGATTTTCAGTTTCGCACTTTCCGTCTTTTGTTAGAACACTTCCTAGGTATTTAAGATTTTGTACCTGCTTAATTTTAGAGCTTTTTCACCTGTAATTGGCAATTTGGGCTGCCCTTTTTGCAGATGACCAAGCATTCGGTTTTCATGTAATTTATTTGTTGTTCTTTCTTATCTCTCTCTTCAGCTACCTTTTGTAGGAGGTCTTGTAGTTTTCTTTCTGTGTTTGTTATCAGCACTGTATCACCTGCGTACCATATATTGTTTGAATTGTGGTCTCCGATGACGAATCCTGGCATAAATTCTAGGGTTCTCAGAATCGTCTCACTGTATCAGTTGAACAGATCGGTGAAAAGACGCCTCCTTGTCTTCCGTCTCGTTCAATGTTAGTATAATTGCTGAATTCGTTAACTGACCAGTTGCTGCTAGTAGAGATTCTTGATTATTTTTGTGATAAGTTAGTGTAATTATTTACACTAATTACATTGTTCCGAATGTTGCTGCATTCATGACGTTTCGGCCGTTGTATAATCTAGACTTTTCAGAATGGATATATATTTTTCTAAGGTGCTGAAATTATCTATATAATTTAAATTGTTCAGACTCTTTACCCACATGTCTGTTACCATATTCACGACATTTCGACCGTCGTATGCTCCGGCCTATATTAATACCTGTACAAAATTCTGAGATGAGGTATTTCATTATTTACAATATTTACATTGTTCGGACTGTTGACCTCGTGTTTGCTGCCATATTCACAATGTTTCGACCGTTGTATGTTTTGGCCTTTTTCAGGATCTGTATATATTACTGACATGTCGTATGGTAATTATTTACAATATTTTAACTCTTCGGACTGTTGACCAAGTCTTTGTGGGCATATACACAACGTTTCAAGCGTTGTATGTTGTGGCCTTTTTCAAAACCTACATATATCTGTGTGATGAGACATTTGACACCTTTCGGCAAATTATTTGAAAAAAGTGATTTAGTTTCCTTTCTTTTATGTTAC
Organism: Ascarosepion bandense; assembly: GCA_037127315.1. Classification (NCBI taxonomy): domain Eukaryota; kingdom Metazoa; phylum Mollusca; class Cephalopoda; order Sepiida; family Sepiidae; genus Ascarosepion; species Ascarosepion bandense. The sequence goes on from JBBBDQ010000178.1 coordinate 2,871,428, forward strand.
GTTCAGTTTCAGACACACCTGAGTTACAGGGTGTAATCAGTTTCTATTTAGGTCATTTGCAGAGGTATGCAGTAATATGAATCTGTTTTCAGAGTGTGTGATGCAATTTATTTGACCATGAAAAATATTGTGGGTACATTCGTGAGTACATCAAATTTTCATCACGCCCTGACACTATTGGCTTGACTGTCGATGAGTTGACCTACGGTCATTTTCTGCGATAGATGTTTAATTGTTACACTACACGAACATACTAGCAAGTCTTAGAGAGAAATCGCAAGTATTGTTGGTTTCAGCCTTTCAACTGTCAGTCGTTTCATCAAGGAAAAGAAAACAGATGGATCCATCAGTCCAAATCTGAAAATAAAAATGCGACAGGACAAAAAAAACAATGTTAAGTCACGAAGTATACGTGGTGAAAAATGTATGAAAGATCATTGATAGTCATTCGATTTGTTTCAATTAATTTGCACATGTGTGTAATTAGTTACACTATTTATATTGTTCAGATTGTTGCCTTCATCTTTGTTGATATATTCACGACATTTCGGTCATTTACATTCCAGCTTTCTTCAGGATTGTTCTATGTTTCTAAGATGAGATATTGAATGATTTACAGAATTTACATTTTTCAGATTGTTGGCATCATCTTCTTTGTTATATTTACGATGTATCGGCCGTTGTATATATTGCTCCTCTTCAGGATTCCTCAATATTTTTGAGATAAGATATTTTAAGTATTTTAAATAACTACATTGTTCTGAATGTTGTTCTTATTTTTGTTGCCATAATAACGGATTGTCAGGATCAGTCAATATTTCTGAGATGAAGTAATAAAATTATTTACACTTTTTATATTCTTCGGGCTATTGTATACATCTTATATTTCTGAGATGAGTTATTTTAATTATTTACATTACTTGCATTGTTTAGTCAGTTGCCATTCTCTTTATTGCCATGTCTACATTTCGTCCTTTGTACATCCAGAAGAGGCGTGACTCAAGCAACGAGAACAATCTACACTGGTGTACGAAATTGTTATGTCGTGAGTAAGAATAAATAACTCAACAACAGGAATAGGTTAATTGCTGTATTCCGTGAAAATAGTATTCACAAAGGTTATTAGTATCCAATACAAGAATAAGGGATAATCGTCTCAACCGTCGTTAGACGTAGTATGAGCAATATGTACTTCCGGGTCGTCACCGGAAGTCTACGACTGACTTGTCGATACGACTGCTCGGCACACTCTCTACCTAGATGTCACCATTACTTTACATAGTAATGGAATAGTCCATTATGGCCGAATAGGCGTGGGCGTCCCAACAGAAATAAAAGTTTCTGATCTGAATACTAGTTACCTGAAGAAGTTAGGAACATACAGAAACTTATTTTCTCATTTTTCGTACTCGCCTCTTACTCAAGGTCATTCTTCATTTCCTACACCTGTCCTATTTTATTTCCTATATCCACGGTAGTTTAAACTGTCAAATATGGTTCTCCACAGCTTCTTTTTCTTTAGTGCAGCTTGCAACGTTTGTTTTCTCTTATTTCCATTTTCTCTTCATAGGTTTTATTTCCTCTATTGGTTTGCTCAAAACTATAAACATATTCTTCTTCAGTACATTTCCCTTCTAATAACTGCAAATTATTTTATTTTATCTTCTGTTAGATTTACTTCTAATATTTTTCCTTTTTTAAATTATTTTTATCTTCTATTGAATTTTTCCTTCCTTTTGTAATTCTTTTTTCTTCTGCTATGTTTCCACTTACTACTTTTTCTACACTTTTTCATTTTCTTCGATTTCTCATCAATACTTCTTCGTATATTTCGTTTCTCTTCTTCTTTCGCTATTCATCCTACTTTTACTGTAATTATTTATCTTTCATTTATTTCTACATTTTCTATTTCTATCATTCACCCTTCACCTCATAATTATTTTAATTTCTTATTTACTAGCTATATTGCCCGGCGTTGCTCAGGTGCATTGTTTGTGCAGTGTCGGAGGGATTTAGCACCATGTAGAAAACGTGAAATCTTACAAAAAGACCCGTATTTTGATGGAATACAACTAAATGTTTCGGAGAAATAAACGGTCAAAAAAAGCAATATTTTCTATTAATTTTTGCTGCACCCTTTATATGAAATGATTTGTTTTCCCATAATACACCTTCTTTTACCTCTAACTGGATTTTGGTTGAGTTTTAGGTGAAGAGTCTTAGAGAAATGTAGAACAGAGCGCAAAAGAACACTTGGACTTATGTTTTTCGTTGACTTTTGACGAATCCTCGACATAGATTTAAAAAAAAATCTGTACATCAAATGTTTGGACCTGGATCCAGAAGTTACTCTATTTTGGTTGAATTCGCATAAGGCTACTTGGAGGTGAAGAGTTCATAAGTTTTAAGCGTTTTGAGAATTTTTGCTGTACCCTGCAAACTGATTTTAAAAAATAATGCATACATAAAAGATTCATTTCATGATCGAAAAATGAATCAATTTTAGTTTAAATCAAACCAAGGTTTTCAGAGGCGTAGGTTCGTTAGAATGAAGACATAAAACACACGCACACAGACAGACAAAGATATATATATATATATATATATATATATATATATATATATATATATATTAATCATTTCACCCCGAGCAAGGCGGAAACGCCACTGATGTGCAGGGGGCTACATAAACGTAAAAAGATTAATTAGAAAAGTGTGAGGAGTACAAACTAGTTAGAAAGGAACAATAGAAAGCTGAGAAAGCAGGTGCGATGACAGATACATTGGTGGAGAGAAAGGGAAGGTTATACAGGGGAGGGGAGAGAGCTAGAGGCCAGTGATTAGTAGATGAGTATTGACTTTGCATTTAAATTTCTGGAGGTTGTAACCGTCAGGAAAGCAAGAATACGGGAGCGAGTTCCACAGGCGGGAAGTGCGAGAGAAGAAGCTGCAGGAGTAGAATTGTCGTCTGCATTTGGATAACCTGACTGTGAATGGGTGGGACCCAGTTGCCATTCTGGTTGCACGAGTAAACACCTGTTGATGAGGAACCAGTGACTTAAGTTCGTCTGAGCAGAAGCCATGAAAGTATTTATAGAACAGACAAAGGGAGGCCGCATTTCGACGAAGGGGGAGTGGCTGCAGTCGAGCCGCCAGATCAGTACCTAATATATATATATATATATATATATATATATATATATATATATAATTCTTCTTCTACCTCTCTTCCACGTTCTTCCATTTTAGTTTTACTTAATTATTTTGTTTTGCTTCTATAAATTCTTTTTTTATTATTCTTTTATATATTTTTTCCTTTTCTTTTGTATACGCCTATTTTCATTCTAAACCTAATTTGGTGTTTATGTTTTTGCTGTTGGTTTTATTTTTCTTCATTTTTTCTTTTTATTTCATCAATCTTTTACTTCAACTAATAGTTTTCTATTCATTTTTATCTTTCCTTTCTCTAGTATTACAACTTCTTTTCTTACTATTTATATTGCTTTTTCATCGTCTTTTACAAAGCTTTCTATAATCTCTTATTTTTTTCGTTTACGCCTATGTTTACTTTAAATCTTAATTTTTTTTCTATATATAGATCTTTTACACATTCTTTGTAAGTTGTTCTTGTTGTTCCTCTTCTCTTTCAACATTTTTTCTTCTTCACATGCTGTCCTCATTCTCCAGTTTAATTTTCTTCTTCTTCGTCGCCACCCTGTTTTTTAATTTCTTATTGTAAATAAATAATTTTCTTTTCAATGCGTATATTTTCCTCATCCACTTATTCTATTTTTCTATTAATTAACCTCTGGCTTATCTTTCTCATGACTTCATCTTTTAATTTTTATATATATATATATATTTTTTCTAAATCTGTTTCCTTCTTACTGTTATTCTTTTAATTCTCTTAATCGTTCTCTTATATTTATTTATCATTTTTGTCTGTATCCTTCCTTTATTTCTACTTCTAGATATATTTCTTCTAAGTTGCCCTTCATTAGTTCCTACATCTACTTTGATTTAACGGTTAATTTTTCTGATCATCTCTTACTTCTTTACTTCTCTATTTATCCTGAATCTCAAATTAATTGTTTCTACTTTTCTTCTATTTAATATCTTAATCCTTTTTCAATGTATTTTTCTTCTATCTATCTATCTATCTATCTATCTATCTATCTATCTATCTATCTATCTATCTATATATATATATATATATATACATATTTTATTTTCGTTATTTATGCTTTTATATCTATATATATATATATATATATATATATAATTTTCTTTTACTTCATTTATGTTATTATATGTATCTATCTATTTTCTGTCTTTATTTATTTTAATCAATCTTTTTTGTTTTTCTACCTATCTATCTCTCTCTCTCTCTCTCTATATATATATATATATACTGTCTTTATTTATTTATATATATATATATATATATAGATATATATATATAATTTTCTTTTTCTTCATTTATGTTTTTATATCTATCTATCTATCTATTTTCTGTCTTTATTTATTTTAATCTATATTTTTTGTTTTTCTCCCTATCTATCTATCTATCTATCTATCTATCTATCTATCTATACATGCTGTCTTTATTTATTCATATCTATCTATCTATCTATCTATCTATCTATCTATATATATATATATATATATATATAATTTTCTTTTTCTTCATTTATGTTTTTATATCTATCTATCTATTTTCTGTCTTTATTTATTTTAATCTATCTTTTTTGTTTTTCTATCTATCTATCTATCTATCTATCTATCTATCTATCTATCTGTCTGTCTGTCTGTCTGTCTGTCTGTCTATCTATCCATTTTCTCTCTTTCTTTATTTCTAGATTTCTTTCTTCATATCTATCTATCTATCTATCTATCTATCTATCTATCTATATATATATATATATATATATATATATATATACTGTCTTTATATATATATATATATATATATATATATATATATATATCCAACTCTATATTTTTTCTTTATATCTATCTATTTATCTATCTATCTTATTTTTATCTACCTATATATCTGTTTTCGTTTTTTATTTATTTATTTATTTATTTATTTCTATTTGTCTATCTATCTATTCATTTTTCTATCTATCTATCTGTTAGAACGTATTTGTCTGAAACTTCTATTTCTAAATCCTTTCCTACCTGTGCATCTTTTTCATCATCTTGATAAGATTTAGCCTTATTTTTGTCATGAATGATTGCTTTCTTCATAATGCTTCTATTTACACGTCTCTCTTTCATCTTTCTCCCATTCTTGTTCTATATTTTCTTATGTTGTTATTCTTCTTACTTATTCGTTGAATTCCTTATTCGTCTTTTTTGTTTTCGTGTTTCTTTTCCATTTTATTTCCCATCGTTTATATCTTACATTAGCTTTTTTCCCGTTTCTGCCCATCTCATCTTCAGCATCTTCCATTATCTTTCGTCTATTCCTGACACAGTAATCCAAAAACGAATAGGTAAGAAAACACACGTTCCTTCTGAAGACAAATACATCCATATGACCGCAAACTTGCTTCTAAACAATTACACATCAACCATCTTTGTTCGCTCTTTGACATCACCGATTTTTCTATGTTAACCTTGGAACCCTTAGCACCTGAAAGAGAAAAATAACAGAATATCAAATAACCCTAAAGAAAGCAGAAGAGAGTGACACTGGCTAACAGCTATCAGGCTGCAGCCTACCATTATTCTTTGAATAACAGAAGCGTAAGACACCACGAATAAATATAAGGAAACATTTATATAGCTTATATTCGTCGGATTTAAGAAAAATGGCAGAAAATATCACAGATTCAGTTTACAGATAAGAATACATATTTTATGATCCGTTGAAATAAAAGTATACATGGAGTTTTTTTTTTGTCTAAGTAATTCTTTTCTTATCTATTAATCTGAATACATACAGAGTGTATCAAAGATAATTTAAGAAAAGATTACGGCGGGTTTCGCCCACCAAAACAAGGATAAAAGTTTCATATAATCACATGCTATCAGATCATTTGTTTTTGAGTTAGAAGGATTCAAGGCAGTTACGATAGATATTGCCGTGTTGCCCTGTAGACAAGGTTACTTTTGTCATTCGTGTACATTTGTAGCCATAATGTTCTGAACGTTAAATTTGTATAGAGTTACAAGGATGCATTCCTATATAAAAAATATTAATAAAGTCTAAAAAATGGTAAAATTTATAGTAAGGAATTCTACTGAGGTCTATTTGTTAATACAAAAACGTTTTTATCCATGAATTAGTTGTAAAATAAAAGAAATAAGAAAGAAAACCTTTTGAAGATTCTACATCATTCCAGTATATTCGAGAAAAATATAGATGATTCAAGAAATATGCTAATTAGGTGCTATCTCCTATAAAAATATTTTCTTGAAAAGTGTTGTCAGTTGGAAAAAAGGAATCTCTTATGTTCTCAACTACAGCTTTTGATTCGTGGATTATTATATCCAACCGAAATAATCTATGAAAAGTTACCGACCAACAAAAATCGAAAAAATGACATCCTCGAACTAAATTAGTAAATAGAATTTTTGAATATTTTCATTGACTAAACAAAAAATTATTCTGTAAGGCCTCTGATTGGGAGGTTGTGAGGAGCATGGAACCACCTCTTAATTGCTGTTTCCAGGTACACCTTGACCCGGAGTGGTAACAAGGCCTCTGATTGATAGGTTGTGAGAAGTATGGAATCAACTCTTAATTGCAATTGGTCAAATGATCCTCCTTGACTGAAGGCCGTAGCATCTGTTAGGGCCTCAGCTCTGGATAAATAGTTTATGCCAACATTGAGTCAAAAAACTATGAAAGTATGAAAATAAACTTTTATAGTAAAATTTCCATCAATACATTTTTGAAGAAAAATATAATTTTTACCGCTACGTTTTTTAAGAAAAAAATATTACCAGCAATAAATTCCGAAGGAAAATATATTACTAGCGATAAATTTTGAAGGGAAAATATATAACCAGCAATAAATTTTGAAAGAAAACATATTACCAGTAATAAATTTTGAAAGAGGAAAATATTACCAGCAATACATCTACATAGAAAAAAATATTACCATCAATAAATTTTGAAGGAAAAATATATTCCCAGCAAAAAATCTTTAAAGAAAAAATAATATTACCTGCAATACATTTTGAACTCGGACTTACCCTGTCGTCAAACCTCAAATGAAACCACTATATTGAATCCATAGCAAAATCTACTGCTAAGAAGGTTGGGTCACTATGTCGATCCAGGATGTTTTTTCCACCTGAATCCATCCTGCATATATACAAGTCAACCATCCGACCGTGCATGGAGTACTGCTGCCATTTATGGTCAGGTGACCCTGCCGTTCTCCTCAGTGTTCTTGACAGGCTCCAAAGGATAGTCTGTAATGTGATAGGTACTGATCTGGCGACTCGACTGCAGCCACTTTCCCATCGTCGAAATGTGGCCTCCCTCTGTCGCTTCTATAAATATTTTCATGGCTTCTGCTCGGATGAGCTTAAGTCACTGATGCCTCCTCAACAGGTGTTTACCCGTGCAACCAGACTGGCAACTGGGTCCCACCCATTCACAGTCAGGTTAACCAAATGCAGACGACAATTCTACTCCTGCAGCTTCCTCTCTCGCACTTCCCGCCTGTGGAACTCACTCCCGTATTCTTGCTTTCCTGACGGCTACAACCTCCAGAAATTTAAATGCAAAGTTAATACTCATCTACTAACCACTGGACTCTAGCTATCTCCCCACCCTTGTATAACTTCCCCTTTCTCTCCACCTATGTATCTGTCATCGCACCTGCTTTCTCAGCTTTCTATTGTTCCTTTCTAACTAGCTTGTACTTTAATCTTTTTACATTCATGTAACCCCCTGCATATCAGTGACGTTTCCGCCTTGCTCTGGGTGAAATGATTAAAAAAAAAACAAAACATATAAATGGATTTCCAGTACTAGCACTTTCATTATTATTGCTAGCCATCACGTGTTAAAAATACTTGACTCTCACATTTTTCTTCTCCATCGTAACACATCGCTAGTAGGCCAAGACTTCTACGTTAACTGTTTTTTATCCCACAGTTATATTTCTGTACATATTTTTGTCTGTTTTTATATAATATTTAACATGTGTTTGTGATTTAGCTCTGTGTTTTGGTAAATCCTTTACTTTTCTTTTGTTAAAAGTTCCAACACGCAAAAGTAGGAAGAAGTTAACTGAGAAATGTTTCGTTAGACAATGGCAAGAGAGTGATTTTCGTGGACAGGCTTGTGTGATTGATAATTTTTTCCAGTCCCACTATTTTCATTTTATGCCAAAGAAAAACATCAACTGTCTCTTCTTTACTTAAAGTATAAGTTTATTTTTATCCTATCCTCTAATCATATCCACACACACACCATATCAAAGGTCCCTTTAAATTAGATCAAATATATGAAATGGTTCTTTCTTTTCTTTCTTTTTGTTTTAGAAAATTTTGAGAAACAGAGAAAACTAACGGGTAAAAGGTTTTTAACAATAATCGATAAATCAACGGAAATGGAATCTAGACTTTTGCCGTTAAGATTGAAAGAAATCATGTATTCTCTAAAAATATAAACCTTTTTTATCAAATTTAAATTGAATCACTATTCTGATTAGTTAAATTGAACACACAGATGCGTTTTTCTGTCATCCCACATCCAGAAATAAAAACGACTTGTTTCTTATAGTCAAATGGAAATCATTTTCATAACAATGATCTAATATTGACTGATGACGAGTAAAATTCTAGAAACAGAAATTTCCGTATCGCATTGTAAACTACAATTATTTTAAATAACAAATCAATTTAATTATATATATATATATATATATATATATATATATATATATATATATATATATGGTGCTCAAAATACTTTCTTCAACCTTTCTGGACGGGTCTTTCACACCAAAGCAAGGACAAAGATTATAACATACATTTGTTTAATTTGTTTAATTAATATTTATTAATATTAAGTTTACAGTATTAAACACCGTAATATATATATATATATATATATATATATATATATATATATATATATATATATATATATTAAAGTGTTTAAGAGTGAGTTAACTGAAAAGGGTTCCTTTTACAAGTGGAAAGATTCATCAATTTTTCTATTTTTATCTTATCACTATTAAAATTTATTACTGATAACGTTTAAGTGTGTATTTTTTCTTGCTATTATTGTGTATAATATTTACATATTATTGTTATTATTGTGTATATGTTCACATATAGGGAAAAAAACAGTCCTTTAGTATCTACCTTTTTCTGTATCCTAGTATTTCATGTATCGAATCTTTTGATTAACTATCTCTCTGTATCTCTATGAATTTTAGGTCTTTATCTATCTATCTATCTATCTATCTATCTATCTATCTATCTATCTATCTATCTATGTCAAACCTTCATTTTCATATCTCCCTATCACTTCTCGATCTATCTCAGTTTGTTATCTATCTCGGTCTCTTTCTGTCTTTTATTTATCTATCTGTCTCAATGATCTATCTATCTATCTATCTATCTATCTATCTATCTATCTATCTATGTCAAACCTTCATTTTCATATCTCTCAATCACTTTTCGATCTATCTAAGTTTGTTATATATCTCGGTCTCTTTGTCTTTTATTTAGCTATCTATCTATCTATCTATCTATCTATCTATCTATCTATCTATCTATCTATCTATCTTTCTGTTTTCCCAATTTTTGTATCTATCTATCTATCTATCTATCTATCTATCTATCTATCTATCTATCTATCTATGTCAAACTTTCATTTCCATATCTCTCTATCACCATTTCGTAACCCAAACGTAAAACAACGAATTTGTTCACCTGAAGAGAGTCAATTTTAGACTCGAAACACGTGTAGCGCAAATCGTAGCAAATTAATACTCCATAACTTGTATGAATACGAAACAATAAATATATATTTTAAAGAAAACGTTCACGGCTTCTCACACATTTCATTTTATACTAATTACTGTCGTTGGAACAACCCTATTCCTTTATTCTCTCTCTCTCTCTCTCTCTCTATATATATATATATATATATATATATATATATCGCCGACTGAGGCCAATTCGGTCGTGTTTCAATCCTGAGTTAAAGCAATCGGAATCTAACCTTACTGATGAGCTGTGATACAGCGAAACAGATCTGTCTGCGGATGACTATATATATATATAGTTACGAACAAAATGTCTAGTATATTGAATTGACGAATTATATCTTCTTGTATATATTCGAAAAATTTGAAATAAGATATGATTAACCCATATATAAATCAGAATGAAAATATGGAAGAAACTAATATAATAATTATTGAAAATGAAAAAAGAGATCTACTTGAATACTATTGATTTGCTGCTGCTTAATAGCTAAGTTATTACCTTAATAATCTAACAAAGCTTTCAGCAACCCAGTACATTGTGACATTATGCACCATTAATTACGTATTCTTATCATACCTATTTGCTAACAAAATATACGTCTGAAATATATGTCTGTACTTGAATACGTCTATTGAACAGGTGTACAGGCTCATCCCTTGTTCCCTGTTTAAGATGTGGTTTCCGGTTTTTTCTGCCAATCTTCACTTTTTTTTTCTTCAATTGGGGTAGATAGACTAAATTATCGCCCGGTTCACATTCCACCCACGTCTATTGAACAGGTGCAGAGGATCATCCCTTGTTCACTGTTTAGGATGTGGTTTCCGGCTTTCTCTCTTCTAATCTTTTCACTCTTACGTAGCCCCCGACACATCAGTGGCGTTACCGCCTTGCTCGTGGTGATATGATTAAAAAAATATATGCCTAAACATTTTAGATAGTTTCATCTCTCAGAAGGAAAAAATATCATGTCTGAATATAAGATTTGATAGTATCAGATACTTAAGAAAAACAGATTTGAAATTATCTAAAACCAAATCTAATACGATTGTGATCTGTATCACCATAATGTATGCATCATTTTTAGTATTTAGTGGCGACCCAGATGACACGCTAATGTTTTCTGATTTGAATGGTTCCCGGAGACATGGTAAACAATGTAAAATTTTAATATGCAAATCTGATGTACATTTTCGTATTCAGATTGCAAGGTCCCACCCTCTTACTGTGAAACCGATGAATTGTAAACACAAATTCTACTCCATCAGGTTCATTTTTCGCACTTCCCGCCTGTGTAATTCCCTTCCGAATATTTGCTTTCTCGACATCTACAATCCTCAGGAATTCAAATTTAAAGTCAATTTACATGCTCTCTCTTATGGTTTTTTTGTTTGTTCTCTCCACTCATCAGTATTCTCTTCCTTTTCATACTCTCTTCCTGACACCCTCTGTAGCTTGTCACTCTTTCTCATAACATTCCTCCTATGTAACCCCATGTACAACAGTGGCAGTAAAATGCCTTTCTTGGAGCCACAAGATTTAATATATATATATATATATATATATATATATATATATATATATATATATATATATAGGAAAGAATATTAATAAAAAGTTTTGAATTTAAAAACGTACTTTTTTAAACAGTATTTGTTTATTTTTATTGTATTTTTATATTTCAGACCGTCCTCGGTCCTTCATCAGAAACATGACTTGTTTCTGATGAAGGACCGAGGACGGTCTGAAATATAAAAATACAATAAAAATAAACAAATACTGTTTAAAAAAGTACGTTTTTAAATTCAAAACTTTTTATTAATATTCTTTCCTATACATATTAAGACAGTATACGTGGATCATCATCACTATATATATATATATATATATATATATAAAATAAAAATAAATTTCGAAAGTTCAAAAGCGTTGAATGATCATTTCAACATGAAACCCCTAAGAGAGGTTTTACATCACATCGCCAACTATATATATATATATATTAAAAAAACCTTTATCCAAAACGAAAAGATAGGAAGGTAAATCCCAAAGACGCGATCCTAATTAATATTAATATTTTGATATTAAAAAATGATCCAGGAGGAGGGCTCAGTCTCATTAATATTTAAATTACAGAGCCAATCATTTTTTTTTATTATTTTGAACATCAGCCGGTGACATCTTATTTTATTTTATTTCATTTTGAGTATTGATAGTTGGCGATGTGATGTAAAACCTCTCTTAGAGATTTCATGTTGAAATGATCATTCAACGCTTTTCAACTTTCGAAATTTATTTTTATTTTATATATATATATATATATATATATATATATATATATATATAAGACGCAAAATGTAGCTGAAGCGAATTAGAAAAAATTAGTGTGAAGAAATATTACGATAAGAGATTTGAGAAAACAATTGGCGAACAATGTTGCATTTATTTTTAATTTTTTGAAATGTTGAATGTCAAGTACGAAAAATGTATCTATTATTATACAACATACTGTTAAATCTCGATAGTTCAACAGTAAAACGTTGAGACATTTTTGCCGGTCAATTCTCTCAGTTAATTGGCGTACGTGTCTCGAAAGGGACATAATTGACTGGACAGAAGTTTTTCCCGCAGTCGTTTGGCATTACTTTCCGCAGTTGACTGGTTAACAGTATTAGAACGCAGTCTGTCCCTCTATTTAACCAGCAGCTGGAAAAAGAACCAACGGATTAACGCCTTGCGCAAATGATATCTGCGCGTAAGTGAATGCAACGAATTCAATTAGAATTCAGACTCAGCTAACTAGTATGCTTAAATTAATGCAATCGATGCAGCAAGGAGGACATATCATCTGTGAAATTTTCCTGAAAATAAGTATAGAAAGGACAGAGGGAAACCACCGGTAAAAATGTAAATGAAGTTTACATGCCAATGCCAAGACCGATAAACTTAAAGAAGATGCTTCTGATTTTATCCATATTCTCAAGATATATAGTTGTAGTACAGTCTAGACGTCAGTCAGTTAAGTGCCATACGTGATACACGCTTGGGCGATCATGTATCGAAAGAGACATTACTGACTGAGCAGTAGATTATCCCGCAGTAGGTTGCCATTGTTTTCTGCGGTAGACTGGTTGCCGACGAAGACTATAGAACCCAATCTGTCCTGTTATTTAATCCATAACTGGAAGGAAGAGATGGATTAATACCTTTCCCAAGGGTATTTGCACGTAAGTGAAAGCAATGAATTCAACTGGAATTCGAACTCGGCTCCCAGATTTCTCGTTCCGAGCCGATATCCAATGCCCCACAACGCTGAAATACAGAGATGATTATTAGACTTATTAACCTGCAAAAGAAATTCTGGTAAAGCATTGTCCAATAAAAATGAATATATTTTCTTTTTCGCGTGATTTTTTTGGAGTTACACTGCACTCGAAAATACACTCTTTTTTTTCAGTTGTAAAAATTACAAGTCCAACAATCATTCCTTATTGGCGCCTATGAACATAACAGCATAATATATTCAGATCACACTGTGTTAATAGCAGACAAAGAAAGGAATCTAAAACTGGAGAAAGTAGTGAGGAACATTGAAAATAAAAGATTAAACATCAAGCGGACCTATACTGAATGCAGCAGTCAGTTATTTAAGTGCAATGCGTGATACACGCTTTGGGCGATCATTTCTCGAAAGAGATATCATTTCTCGAAAGAGATATCATTTCTCGAAAGAGATATCATTTCTCGAAAGAGACATGACTGACTTGACAGAAGATTATTCTGCAGTAGGTTGCCTTTGCTTTCTGAGGTAGACTGGTTGCAAACCAAGGCTACAGAACTAAATCTGTCTTATTATTTAACCCATAACTGGAGGGAAGAACTGGATTAATAATTTTCCCAAGGTTATTTGTATGTAAGTGAAAACAAGGAATTCAACTGGAATTCGAACTCGGATTGCCGATTTGTCAACATGTAAATTACAACTTGAAGACGCCGCAAGTAAATGTATGCAACAATTAAGTTATATGGGAAGCGCATTAATACGGGATTGAACGTGCGACACTGAATTACAAAAACGCATTGGGATAATGAAATATAACTTCAAAAAGATATATATATATATATACAAGAAGAAAAAGAAAAATGTTAGAAACAAAAAAATATGGACTGAATTCTTATGTAATATCAACCTTCCTCTAGGGTGGGGAACAATTTCCTCGGAGATGAAGAAAAGACTTGAAAAAACAGATATGTGGCTCAACAGGGAGATACTTAGTATGCCAATATGACGGTTTAGTAAGATTTGCAGATTTAAGCCCTAATTGGATGATGTGTTGAAATCAACATAAGGGGACAATGAAGAAATTAAGCAATGGTTGTGAAATATTGTATACTTTAATGTCAATTCTTCATATTAATAACAGCACTGTTTCTTTCGATTTAAATCAATATCTGATTGATAAGGTTACTTTGCACATATTTAGATAGAATTTGAGATCATTTGCGAGAGAATTGTCTGTGTTATTAGACTACAAAATGATGCTTGTTTTCAAGGACACACTGTAATTTAGTTTTTTTAAATAATTTATATAATAAAGAGTTAAACATATCATTGTCCGATATATTTCCTCACATCAGGATTTTAATGTCTGATTATCAGAATGTGTTTTTCGAAGATGTTATAAAAAATGTCATTACCAAGTGTGTTGTATACTTCTGTAATGATGTTAACGTCTCATGTTCAGTTGTTTTCAGAACCCGCTCCCTTTACAATTAGGCGTCCTTAGACAGAAAATGTGACATTGTAAATATATATTGATACTGACACAGGAATTCGAGAGGGGGTTACCGATATAAATGGCGGAATCTTCTCGAAAATATCTCTGACGAACAGTAATCTTTAATTGGGGAAAAGATTGAAAAACGAATATATGAAGGATGTTTTTTTTGTTTTTTTTGGACGAGGTGTTTACAAGTATAATTTTGAAAGTCAAGATAAAAAAACAATTAATGGTAATAGTAATGATAGAAATTTTGTTCACTGTGTCGTGCAAGAAACTATTTTAGATATCGATAATTCTACCATTTATAGAGGTTTGAAATATCGCTGCCACATATAGTCCAATACCACTGATATTGACGTTGAGCAGCTTGGTAAAATCAAAACAAGAATCAGCAATATTATTGGTTCTGATCTGGCAACTCGTCTTCAGTCAATTTCTTACTGCCGTAATGTTAACTCTCTGTGTCGTTTCTGTAGATATTTTTATGGTACGATTTTATGTACATTGTACACAAATTTTGTTTTTTTCTGTTAACTGACCTTTTTATGGATGTGCGCTGTTGGACAGTGGATATCGGCTCGGAACTAGAAATCGGAGAGCCGAGTTTGAGTTCCAGTTGAACTCCTTGCATTCACTTACGCGCAAATACCTTTCGTAAAGGTATTAATCCGTCTTTTCTTACAGTTATGGGTTAAATGACAGGACAGGTTGGGTTCTATAGCCTCAGCTGGCAACCAGTCTACCGCAGAAAGAAATGGCATCATACTGCGAGATAATCTTCAGCCCAGTCAGTCATGTCTTTTTTGAGACATGATCGCCCAAGCGTGTATCACGTATGACACTTAAATGACTGACTGACCTTTTAACAGACCAGTGTTCACTATTAAACGGAACCTTTTGTAAACATTTACTTAGAAGAAACTTTGTTAAATTGATTTAACTTATTTTCTCTTTGTTCGTTTTTAGTTTTCTGTTTGAATTTAATTTTTGTTCGATTTTCTTTTCAGTTATTTTTCACTTTTCCTATTGGCGTTGACCGCCATCTTTTTTCTGACATAAACTCATACCATAGATTTAATGAATTTAGCCAAAATCTTAGCCACGCGTTTACAGTCTGTCCTCCCTGATTGTCTCCGAATAGACTTGTGTTGTGAAGGGCAATACACTATTAGACAACATTCATATGCTACATCATTTCGTCGAGCAAGTCGAAAATGGATACGTACCGATCGGATTTTTGTATGCATGTCACAGTACGCTGGTGGAAGTGAATAGCATTCGATCGTCGTCTTTACTCTTATCTTTTTTTAGTCGTCAAGGTTGGTTGCTTCCTCCTTTACTGTACGTTTATGCGTCGAAAAATTTCCTCCTCCAGTTTGTCGAATATTCCTACCTGGTGCTAACATCTCAGTCAAATACTCCGCCTATGCAGACGGCATATCAGTTCTTGTGTGAGATTAACGAGATTAACGAGTACGAGATTGTGACAGAGGCTATGATCGCCTGCGATAAGTTTGTTTGTTCACGGTTTGGGCGTGACATGGAGTTTCTCTTCCCGAGCATTTTGGTTGGACAGGCCGGTCAAGATTATCTGCGTCTGGTTTGGTTCAGATTCCAACTTGGAAATTAACTGATCAGAGGTGAAGAAAATAGCCTAAATCTCAATTAGTCTTTGGTCTCGTTGGTATCTTTTTTTAAAAAAAAGGAGGGTGAAACTCAGTGTCACCTGATTCTCCTTTACTAACTATCTGCAACTTCCACTTTCGTCTAGAAAAATAAAGTCCTTATAAGGCCTCTTTTCCTCTTCATTGTGGGAAGGCAAGTCTTCTACGATGTTTCAGGAGATCTGTTACAGCCATGCTTCTGAAGGCTGTTTTGTTATGTCAAGTGTTGATACTCGTTAATGTACGTTTCGCATAACGTTTCGAGATCAATTGCGTCTGCAATGAGGTAGGGTGGTCGAATTCTAGAAGAAAAACGTCCGTAAGAACATACTATTCCTGAGAAATGTGCATTTATACGAAGAGGTGGTCCCCAGTTTATCTCTATGCGAGTTCTCTAATTCTGAATATTGGATTTCTCTGAAAGACTTTTTACGAACAACGGAGGACCTCTCCGACGTCCACTCGTTGTTCGATAGATCATTACATTACATGTTGCTTAGGGGGTCCGTGTAAGATGATCTGATAGACGTGCTCGATCTTACGAAGCAGAGGGCTCTGTCATTGTTGTTTTGTGCACACGACTTTAATTGCATCCATAATGAGAAGGCGTCATTCACCTTGCTGGTGATTCATAGGACATTAATACTAAAACTTTAAAATTGTTGTTTTGTTCCTCGTCCAGCACAAACGAGAATTGTATATATGGTGTCTATGTAGAACTTCATAGAGATTCTGGCATATTACCGTGGATTGCGTAAGAATGGTAAGAATGTGTTTTTTGGTGTAAAGAAATATCGCAGTATGTTTGTCTCAGTGACTTCGTATAGTTAATTCCTTGTACCTGAAGAAACCCGGAGCGTACAATGGCAGAAACATTGTATGAATGCCAATAAAGATGAGAACAATAGTCCGAAAAATGTAAATACTGTAAATGCTACCTCACCTCAGAAATATAGACAAATGCGTATAGCTAGGTTTAAATATAAGACAGAAGAATATCAGCTTTTGCTCATACCCAGTTCTGGCCTTGTGCCCATTTTTATATTAATTAAAAAATAAAAATCACTCTATGCTATGGTGACTAGACTGTATTAATTTAAACGCAACACAATACTGACGCGGATACATAATCAATAAACGGTTGGACCGGTAAGATATAACCGTATATTCTATGCTAAGCGAGTTCTTTACACGCATTTCTCATTGGTGAAACTCCCTTCAAGATCCATGATTTAGGGCCAACTTTAATATCCAAAAATTTAAATGCAGTGTCAATCCCTATCTATGGCCTTTCTAATTACTCTTTTCGCTTCATGATCATTCTTAATGTTTCCTAAATTTTTAAGACACTGTAATCCCTTGTGACATAGTTGTCCTACCGGGTAATACCTATTATAAAAGGCAACAACAGACATTTCAATATAAGGAAATATTCGACATTCATTGACTGAGCAGCCGGTAATCCTTTCTGTTTGGCTTGTAATTCAGAAAAATCTTTCTATAGAAACATTTTCCAGAAAAATAAGATTCTCAACCAAAACAATTCTCTATCTTTGTAGTATTAGTAGTGGCTATTTTGCAAATATATTATTTGTAGTGTGGAACGTCAGTAAGTTGATTATGTCATAATTATCTCGTCGAATTACAAGTGCTATTCTATTTTAGTTCTTGCTGCTGTTGGTAGCCCACAAGTGATGTGGTTTCCGTTATCTGTTATAGGTCTTTGCGTTTCTGTAGTGACATGTCTCTAGTTTCGAAGAAATATTCTCTTTGCATAGATTTTATTCGATCCAATATTTTTAACCATTAATCTTAGAAGTAGGCTGTATAGATTTGGCAGTTTAGGTATTTCTGAACGGTTGTCGCCCCATGCATAACGTACATAACGGACCTATTGATCTGATAAAAGTATTTACGTATATGAGTCGAGCTTTGAGGTTAATGCTTTGTTTGGCTTGCTTTTGCAATTGTTTGTGTTCGTCGAAACAAACTTGCACAAAATGTTCTTTGAATAAAATAAGTAAAATAAAAAAATATATTTAATCTAACATGTTTCACTTTAATAATAAGCTTCCTCAGATATTTTTAAAGACGAATAATATAATTCTTTTTAAAAATTTAAAAATTTATAGTATATTGATTAACGTTTGATTTCGTTATTCAGGTACGTGTCACGTGTAATAAAGTAATAGACGCTCATTTTTAAATGTTGAAAATACATATACCTGTTTATATGTGTGTGCCACGTGTTATAAAATCAATAGATGCGTATTTAAAATGTAAGTGTATGTATTCGGAAGTAATGCATATGTCAAGCGTATTTAATCCATAAACGAATTAAATGTGTTTATATGTCGGTAACGTTAGTATGTGTGTGAATGACAAAACAAAATATATTTCCGTTTAAAATGTAGCTAAATAATGTATACAAGTATCAAGCTATGAACGATTCTCTCTTTTTATAATAAAATATGTGTATGGAAGAATTATGTATGAATGTGTATTTTTATTGGTTGGTAAAGTTAGCATGTTTGAATATGAAAAAAACAAATACATTTCCGTTTAAAAATTTAAGTAATGTTTAAAGTGAACATTTTATAAATAAACATTTTATAAATAAACATTTTTTAAAGTAATTTATTAACGGTCAGTATATATTAACGACATGCACTCTATTTTCAATATGTCAGTATAAATTGAATTTTAAAAAATAAAAACTTTATCTTGAAACTTTAATTTTAGCTTATTTGGAAGCTTAATGATTAAATCTACTATTTCCAATGAGTAAAATACTCTAGTGCATCTCAAATAGAAATTATCATCATTGAAATCTAAGATTTTGAGATTGTATCTTTTAATTATCAATTTTGGGCAATTTATGAGCGATCAACACATTTGTAAGCAAAATTTAATTCTCGGTTTGAAAAATCTTGCAAAAGAAATTTATATCTCTCACTTGTTATTTTTGGAAAATTAACAAATTTATAGTTAAATTAATTTAATTTGAAACAATCTTACTTGTTTATGGCATGAAATTTAGAATAAAAATATTTCTTAATCACAAATATCTGACTCGTTTATCGGTCAATTAGGCGACGACAGCATTTGTTATCAAGTAATCTGGAGGTATGGTGGTATGGTGATCAGATATTGACATAATCCGAGTAAACATTTTGTAAATCGAACAAACCTTGAAACACGTGACATTTTAATTCCCGCCTGTGGAACTCCCTTTCACAAGTCTGCTTTCCCGACAGTTACAATCTCCAGGTGTTTAAATGTAGGGTCAATAGACACCTCCTATCACACTAACTCCCAACTATTCTCACAACACTCTCATCTACCCAACCCTCATTCTCGGTATCCTCACCCGCCTATCACCCACCCTCTGTTATTTCCTATATTTAACCAGCCTTTCTCCACTCTACGTAGCCTCCTGCACAGTAGTGGCAGTGACATGCCTTGCTCGGGGTGAAACGCTTATAAAAAAAAAAAAGTCTCTTATAAGTTTCTATACAAAAAAGTGCAGTTTAACATAAACTTATAAAAGTAGAGATTATTTTTTAAATTTCATTATAAATGATTTGTTTAAAACATTTGCACCTCGATTTAAGTAACTGGAAGTAATATAAAATATGTTTGAAACTTTAAATACAAAAGTAAAAAAGTGAAAACAATTCTTATAGAAATTAATTATTCTTCGATATTTTCTTCTTCAATATATATCCTAAAATTAATTATCCTCAAATCAATTAAAAGTCTATCTATATTAAAAATATTGTAGTTTTAATGCATTTTTGATTTTACAATTGATAGCAGATTTTCGAAAACATTGTCTCGTAATTAAAAAAAATAATTGATTAACATTCCCCAATGGTTCCTGCATTTAACTATGAAAAAAATAAATTGGTATAGATAATGTGCAATAAATTGTAGTGGGGGTAATAGATGTATAAAAATAATTTTATATAGATTATCTAAAATTGATAATTGCATAAATAATTTCTTTAATCTTTTAATAAGTCCTAAAAGCTTCACTTAAATCAAACAATTAGATGATTTTTTCAAGAATGTTCCAATTAATAAATTTTTCAACACCAAAAACCAACTTGCGCAATATTTTTGTTTTCTTAATTGTCAAATTACGGAAACATAACGTGAATCGCCAAGGTAAACAAAAAAATTAACTGAAATTTTGAGCATGTTAAAAGTGATTATTTTTTTTAAATAATGACAAGAAAATTGTATCTTTCCTCTTAATAAAAGCATAAATACTTTGATGATAAAACTTTGTTTTTATTAAGTTTGAGCCCTTTTAACATCATACTATGCAGTTTTTTAGCAATTTATTAGAGGATTCTTGATTATATCAATAAAATATATTTAGAATACTAAATATCTATGCATTAAATTATAGCAATGTCATAATTAAAGAAATATAAGTAAAGTCTAGAAAGATTAAAACATATACTAAAATATTATATTATAATATCATAAAAACAATTCTATTAAAGTACCCTATTTCATCATTGCAATGTTGCAAATAACATTATGAAAAGCTCAATTATGCACATAGATAACATACTGTAGCGGTTGGAATCTTATTACAAAAATTATAGGTAAGTAATATTAGTATTAATTTATAGGAAAAGATAAAAAAACTGTAGAAAAAGTTTAGAATTCTATTCTACCTTTATATTGTTTTTCCTATGCTATTTAGTAGAGATTTAAATTGTATACTATTTTCAAA
Source organism: Ascarosepion bandense (assembly GCA_037127315.1). Taxonomy (NCBI): domain Eukaryota; kingdom Metazoa; phylum Mollusca; class Cephalopoda; order Sepiida; family Sepiidae; genus Ascarosepion; species Ascarosepion bandense. Next base: position 2,892,595 of record JBBBDQ010000178.1, read on the forward strand.
TTCCGGGTTGTGAATTTCTATAATGGATTCAGGATGGAATATAATATGAATAAAACTACCTTATATCAGTCAGTTAAGTTCCATACGTGAAACACGCTTGAGCGATCATGTCTCGAAACAGACATGACAGACTTCGCAGAAGATTATCCCGCAGTAAGTTGCCATTACTTTCTGCGGTAGACTGGTTGCCAGCCAAGGCTATAGAACCCAATCTGTCCTGTTCTTTCACCCATAACTGGAGGGAAGAGACGGAGTAATACCTTACCCAAGGTCATTTGCGCGTAAGTGAATGCAATGAATACAACTAGAATTCAAACTTGGCTCTCCGATTTCTCGTTACGAGCCGATATCCAATGCACCACAACGCACATCCGCTTATATACCCTGTATACTTATGTATAAACCGAATTCTTGTATAGTGTGGACCCTAAAACCTTTCAGTAAAATTAAACCTTACAGAAATTATCAGTGTGACTCTAGAGTAAGTTCTACCACAATAAATCATCTACATAGATGCATCGCGGAAGTCTACCGTGCCTCGCTCCTCACTTGGCCATCAGATCAAGTCAGGTATATTTATATCGGGCTGAAATTTAAGCGATCGTCTTTGGATGCTAAAAGGAATTATTTTCAAGAAAATGTGAGGTGTTGGTAATCAGCCCTTCCATTAACATCTTGATCATTTTTGCTGGAAGATGATGGAAAGAAATATCCAATAATCTATTCGAGCCATTCCTAGAGGAAATACAAAGTGATTATAACTAAAATAATAATGTATTTGATAGCAGAAGGTTGAAGGTTGGATGTTGAAATGTGAAAGGATAAAATACTTCGCTTCTACATTAAAGTAAAAATGTTATCAACGCCGAGGTGTTTCAGCATCTCACGGCGCACAGGCTTCTCTCTGACAAACAGTACGGGTTTCGCTTCACAAGGTCTACTGCTGATATGCTAACGACCATTACCGAGTACATATACCAGGCTCTTGACAAGAATGGCGAAGCGCCAACCGATGCCTTGGATGTCTCCAAAGCGTTCGACAGGGTCTGGCACGATGGCCTTTTATGCAAACTGAACATTTGTTTGACCTCATCCAGTCATTCCTCTCTAACCGCACATTGAATGTAGTATTAAATGGGCATGCCTCACAAAACAACCATACGAACGCGGGCGTCGCTCAAGGTTCTATCCTAGGTCCCACGCTCTTTCTGATCTACATTAATGATCTCCGCGATGCCATTGGATCCCAAGTAGGCATGCACGCCGATGACACCACAATCTACTCTCGCCTCGATCAAAAACCCGGTGTGGGCGACAAAGCAAACCTCGCTGCCGAGCTTGAAAAGGTCCTCCAATCCGTAGTGGCCTGGGGTAAGAAATGGCTAGTAAATGTCAATTCTTCTAAAACGAAGCTCTTATCAACTAACCACCAAAGGCAATCGCATCTACCTCCCATTAGCATGGAACAGGCTTGCCTCCCAGAGAGTAAAACAATACGTCCCCTTGGCCTTATACTCTCGGCAGACCTCAAATGGAATGGCTATATCGAATCCATTGCCAAATCCGCCGCTATGAAAGTGGGCTCTCTGTGAAGGGCCCGGAAGTTTTTCCCGCCTGAATCTATCCTGCACATATACAAATCTACCATCTGCCCATGTATTGAATACGGCTGCCACATCTGGTCAGTTGCCCCTGCTATTCTCCTTGCGCTTCTTGACAAAATACAAAGGAGAATCTGTAACGTTGTTGATACTGACTTGGCAGACCGGCTGCAACCACTCCCTCACCGGCGTGATGTGGCTTCCCTGTGCCTCTTCTACAAACACTTTCATGGCTTCTGCTCCGATGAACTTAGATCATTGGTGTCGCCTAGGTACGAATTTACACGAGATACAAGATTAGCAACTAGGTCCCACCTTTTTACAGTTAAACAGATAAGATGCAACCCTAATTTCTACACCAACAGCTTCTTTTCTCGAGCTTCCCGCCTGTGGAATTCCCTTCCATATGTCTGCTTTCCCGACAGCTAGAATCTCCAGGTGTTTAAATGTAGGTCAATAGACACCTTCTATCACACTAACTTCCAATTATTCTCCCAACACACTCAACATCTACCCAAGCCTCATTCTAGGTATCCTTGCCCGACTATCACCCTCCTTCTGACATTTCCTATATCTAACCATCCTTTCTCCACTCTATGTAGCCCCCTGCGCAATAGTGGCAATGAAATGCCTTGCTCGGGGTGAAACGCGTATAAAGAAAAAATTAACAGAATGATAAGATTGTAAAAAGTAAAATATAAGTGAAATATCGTTAACTGAACACTATAACATCGTCATATAATTTTTCTTTTATCCATTCACTATCCAAAATTTGGATTTTCCCACTGACTTGTGAATTTTGCTTTGGTCTTCGCTCTTCCAAATTATTTTTAGTCGTTTCAATTCACTTTTGCTGGTGTGCAATTTTATTTTGTTTTGTCTGTTATAGTTGGGTTTTTTCAAAATGCTTGTAGTCGTTTGGATCCGATTTGAGGTGGTCCAATTTTACTTTGTGTGTTTTAGTTAGCTGATGGTTGATATAGGATTTCTATCTAATATAGTAAAATACTCACATTATATTCGAGTATATACGGTAGTTACTTCTAACAAAGCATGCCAAAATACAGATAACTTAGCGAACAATAGTCTGAGTCTGATGTAATATCTTCCATTAATGCATTTTTTGAAATATTATTGTCTAATTTTCCGGCTGTATTAAGAAAAACATCTTAATGAATTAGCAAAGTGATTCTATCTTGCTCTGATTATGTTCATTGAATCCTTACCCGCATAATCTACGTTAAATCATGCTTGGTTTATCTACGCTGAATTCTTATTCTCAAAATATTCTCAGCATCAATCATTAGAACAACATATCTGCCTCGCCCGTACGGCTGGGGTTCAGAATACGCCAACTGCAACTCTGCAGAGGGGCAACCCACTAATAAAGCGCCATGTGTTTGAAGATAAACTACACTGGGTCTCGGGTCAGACTTTAAACTGCATCCGGAAGCAAGGCTTCTAAAAGTTTCCTTGATATCAATATGTAAGGGCATTATATCGTGGTTAAATATTTGTTAGTGCATAAGAATTTGCCATTGTTTGTTCAGATTTATCGAAGATGGAGAGAAACATTATAATGAATGCAATATATATATATATATATATATATATATATATATATATATATGTTCTCATTCATTATATAGAAAAATGGAAAAATTAACTACAAAGAAAAATCTTGAATAAAAATTGGATTTTTAAACTCCACTGATGCTGGACAATATCATCGAAAATGAGGATAAAACTGGAAGCGGCCAAAATGTGGTTCTACAGAAGGATGCTACGGATATCGTGGACTGATCATGCAAGCAACAAGGAGGTGTTGGAAAGAATGGCAACAAAAAGGAAATTGATGCCGAGCATCAGGAAGAAACAACTGAAGTTCCTAGGACAAACAATGAGGAAAGAGAGCCTGGAGAACCTGATACTGACTGGTCAGATAGAAGAAAGGAGAGACAGAGGGAGGCAGCGGATAACATATTTGCAGGGTCTGATCAGGTGGATGACGGAATGGGGTTTGCCAGGAGCAACAGGCTCAAACATACTAAGAGCCACAAGGATAGGGAGACGTGGAGAACCATGATCGCCTACGTCCTGAATGGACAGGGCACATAGAAGAAGAAGAAGAGCCTTCAGATACTGTTGGCTTGTTTATGATTTACATTCTTACAGTCGATAAGGCTATAATTTCCGAAGGAATTGAATTATACAAGGATAATAGCCTTATGATAGTGAGAAATTCCACAAATTTTAAAATATAATAAATTAGAAATTTAATATATAAAGATTTAAAAAACTTTATCTAAATATATAAATAGATTTCTTCAATGTTACTTTAGATTTAGAAAAGAGTATAAACAAATCATATAAAATAAATAAAAATTCTTTATGTATCCACCAGAAATCATAGCATCTTCCATCCATTATTAAGCATGCAATCTCATTAAAAGAATGTAGAATTAGCAGAAATTACAGCAAATTAAGAAGTGTTGAATAAGCATAGTAATTGCTTATGATACTGCCTTAAAAGATAGTGGATAGAAAAGCACAAGTATCAAACATGTAAAAGTAAAGATACACCCGCGAAGAAAAATATATGGATATAAATATTATTTGCTATACGCTCCCTTTCAGTCAAATGGTTAGTGGTAAATCTGGCAATAAATCCTCGCTTTGATTAAGAAACATTTTCCGAATAATGATCCATTAAGCAAAACTTTCAATAAAAATACAGTAAATATAAGTAATTGTTGGACGAATAATCTGGAAAAAAAATATAAGATATCATCATATTAATATTTTCAATATTTTGTATTATGATATAATAATAATTAGACAGGTATTAAAATAATTAAAAGATGATTATATTCATGATTTTTAAACCGATTTTTAAACGTATTATGATATAATAATAATAATTAGACAATTAAAATAATTAAGATGATTATGATTTTTTAAACCGATTTTAAAGTTTGTATTATTATGATATAATAATAATTAGACAGGTATTAAAATAATTAAAAGATGATTATATTTATGATTTAAATCGATTTTAAAGTTTTGTATTATGATATAATAATAATTAGACAGGTATTAAAATAATTAAAAGATGATTATATTTATGATTTTTAAATCGATTTTAAAGTTTTGTATTATGATATAATAATAATTGAACCAGGTATTAAAATAATTAAAAGATGATTATATTTATGATTTTTAAATCGATTTTAAAATGTGATATAATAATTAGACAGGTATTAAAATAATTAAAAGATGATTATATTTATGATTTTTTAAATCGATTTTAAAGTTTTGTATTATGATATAATAATAATTAGACAGGTATTAAAATAATTAAAAAGATGATTATATTTATGATTTTTAAACCGATTTTAAAATTTTATTATGATATAATAATAATTAGACAGGTATTAAAATAATTAAAAGATGATTATATTTATGATTTTTAAATCGATTTTAAAAATTTTGTATTATGATATAATAATAATTAGACAGGTATTAAAATAATTAAAAGATGATTATATTTATGATTTTTAAATCGATTTTAAAGTTTGTATTATGATATAATAATAATTAGACAGGTATTAAAATAATTAAAAAAGATGATTATATTTATGATTTTTAAACCGATTTTAAAGTTTTGTATTATGATATAATAATTAGACAGGTATTAAAATAATTAAAAGATGATTATATTTATGATTTTTAAATCGATTTTAAAGTTTGTATTATGATATAATAATAATTAGACAGGTATTAAAATAATTAAAAAGATGATTATATTTATGATTTTTAAACCGATTTTAAAGTTTTGTATTATGATATAATAATAATTAGACAGGTATTAAAATAATTAAAAGATGATTATATTTATGATTTTTAAACCGATTTTTAAAGTTTTATATTATGATATAATAATAATTAGACAGGTATTAAAATAATTAAAAGATGATTATATTTATGATTTTTTAAATCGATTTTAAAGTTTTGTATTATGTCTATAATAATAATTAGACGAGTGTCAAATAATTAAAAGATGATTATGTTTATGATTTTTAAATCGATTTTAAAGTTTTGTATTATGATATAATAATAATTAGACAGGTATTAAAATGATGATTATATTTATGATTTTTTAAATCGATTTTAAAGTTTTGTATTATGATATAATAATAATTAGACAGGTATTAAAATAATTAAGATGATTATATTTATGATTTTTAAACCGATTTTTAAAGTTTTGTATTATGATATAATAATTAGACAGGTAAAATAATTAAAAGATGATTATATTTATGATTTTTAAACCGATTTTAAAGTTTTAATATTATGATATAATAATAATTAGACAGGTATTAAAATAATTAAAAGATGATTATATTTATGATTTTAAATCGATTTTAAAATTTTGTATTATGATATAATTAGACAGGTATTAAAATAATTAAAAGATGATTATATTTATGATTTTTAAATCGATTTTTAAGGATATATACATAATATGTGTAAGACGAGTATTAAAATAATTAAAAGATGATTATATTTATAGTTTTAAACCGATTTTAAAGTTTTGTATTATGATATAATAATAATTAGACAGGTATTAAAATAATTAAAAGATGATTATTTGTTTTTAAATCGATTTAAAGGATTTGTATTATGATATAATTAGACAGGTATTAAAATAATTAAAAGATGATTATATTTATGATTTTTTAAATCGATTTTAGGGATTTTGTATTATGATATAATAATAATTAGACAGGTATTAAAATAATTAAAGATGATTATATTTATGATTTTTAAATCGATTTTAAAATGTTGTATTATGATATAATAATAATTAGACAGGTAATAAAATAATTAAGTATTGATTATATTTATGATTTTAAATCGATTTTAAAGTTTTGTATTATGATATAATAATTAGACGAATATTAAAATAATTAAAAGATGATTATATTTATATTGATTTTTAAACCGATTTTAAAGTTTTGTATTATGATATAATAATAATTAGACAGGTATTAAAATAATTAAAAGATGATTATATTTATGATTTTTTAAATCGATTTTTAAATTTTGTATTATGATATAATAATTAGACAGTGTTAAAATAATTAAAAGATGATTATATTTATGATTTTTAAATCGATTTTAAAATGTTGTATTATGATATAATAATAATTAGACGGAAGAAGTATTAAAATAATTAAAAGATGATTATATTTATGATTTTTAAATCGATTTTAAAGTTTTGTATTATGATATAATAATTAGACAGGTATTAAAATAATTAAAAGATGATTATATTTAAGATTTTTAAATCGATTAAGGTTTTTGTATTATGATATAATAAGAATTAGATAGTATTAAAATAATTAAAAGATGATTATATTTATGATTTAAATCGATTTTAAAATGTTGTATTATGATATAATAATAATTAGACAGGTATTAAAATAATTAAAAGATGATTATATTTATGATTTTTAAATCGATTTTAAAGTTTTGTATTATGATATAATAATAATTAGACAGGTATTAAAATAATTAAAAGATGATTATATTTATGATTTTTAAACCGATTTTTTAAAGTTTTGTATTATGATATAATAATAATTAGACAGGTATTAAAAAATTAAAAGATGACTATATTTATGATTTTTAAATCGATTTTGAAAAAGTTCTAATATGATATAATAATAATTAGACAGGTATTAAAATAATTAAAAGATGATTATATTTATGATTTTTAAATCGATTTTTTAAAGTTTTGTATTATGATATAATAATAATTACATGTGTATTAAAATAATTAAAAGATGATTATATTTATGATTTTTAAATCGATTTTAAAGTTTTGTATTATGATATAATAATAATTAGACATAGTATTAAAAAATTAAAAGATGACTAATTTTATGATTTTAAAATCGATTTTAAAGTTTATATTATGATATACAATAATGATGAAGTATTGAAACAATTAAGATGATTATATTTTGATGATTTTGAATGATTTAAAAAGCTAGTATTGTTACAATGTAATAATTAGACAGGTACAAACAATTAAAGATGATTACATTTATGATTCTTTAAAACTGATTTAAAGTTTTGTATTTATGACATAATGAATAATTACAAAGCATTAAAAAACAAAAGATGACTACATTTATACTTTAAAATCAATTTAAAGTTTTCATTACAGATATAACAATAATTAGATATAATATCAGTACTAAAGATGATTATATTTGTTGACTTTAAAACGATTAAAATGAAATATGATACATAATGAATTAGACAGAAAATTTAGAAAAATTAAAAGATGTCTATATTTATGATTTTAAAACGATTTAAAGTTTGTATTTATGATATAATGAATAATTAGACAGGTATTAAAATACTAAAGATGATTTATTTATGATTTTTAAACGATTTTGAAAGTTTTATATTATTATTATAATAATAATGACAGGTATTAAAAATTAAAAGATGACTATATTTATGATTTTTAAAATCGATTTTAGAAACAATATGATACAATAATAACAGACAGAATTAAAAATAATAAAAGATGATTATATTTATTGATTTTAGTCGATTTAAAGTTTAGCTAAGATATAAATACATACTAGACAGAATTAAAATAATTAAAAGATGATTATATTTATGGATTTTAAATCGATTTTAGTGTTTAAATATGGTTATAATAATAATTAGACAGGTACTAAATACTAAAGATGATTATATTTACGATTTTGAATCAGATTTTAAAGTTTTGTATTATGATATAATAATAATTAGACAGGTATTAAAATAATTAAAAGATGATTATATTTATGATTTTTAAATCGATTTTTAAAGTTTTGTATTATGATATAATAATAATTAGACAGGTATTAAAATAATTAAAAGATGATTATATTTATGATTTTTAAATCGATTTTAAAGTTTTGTATTATGATATAATAATAATTAGACAGGTATTAAAATAATTAAAAGATGATTATATTTATGATTTTTAAATCGATTTTAAAGTTTTGTATTATATATAATAATAATTAGACAGGTATTAAAATAGAATAAAAAGATGATTATATTTATGATTTTTAAATCGATTTTAAAGTTTTGTATTATGATATAATAATAATTAGACAGGTATTAAAATAATTAAAAGATGATTATATTTATGATTTTTAATCGATTTTAAAGTTGTATTATGATATAATAATAATTAGACAGGTATTAAAATAATTAAAAGATGATTATATTTATGATTTTTAAATCGATTTTAAAGTTTTGTATTATGATATAATAATAATTAGACAGGTATTAAAATAATTAAAAGATGATTATATTTATGATTTTTAAATCGATTTTAAAGTTTTGTATTATGATATAATAATAATTAGACAGGTATTAAAGTAATTAAAAGATGATTATATTTATGATTTTTAAATCGATTTTAAAGTTTTGTATTAATAATATAATAATAATTAGACAGGTATTAAAATAATTAAAGAATATTATATTTATGATTTTTAAATCGATTTTTTAAAAGTTTTGTATTATGATATAATAATAATTAGACAGGTATTAAAATAATTAAAAGATGATTATATTTATGATTTTTAAATCGATTTGTGCAAGTTTTGTATTAAGTGATATAATAATAATTAGACAGGTATTAAAATAATTAAAAGATGATTATATTTATGATTTTTAAATCGATTTTAAAGTTTTGTATTATGATATAATAATAATTAGACAGGTATTAAAATAATTAAAAGATGATTATATTTATGATTTTTAAATCGATTTTAAAGTTTTATATTATGATATAATAATAATTAGACAGGTATTAAAATAATTAAAAGATGATTATATTTAGATTTTTAAATTGATTGCTTTGTATTATGATATAATAATAATTAGACAGGTATTAAAATAATTAAAAGATGATTATATTTATGATTTTTAAATCGATTTTTAAAGTTTTGCATTATGATATAATAATAATTTAGATAGGTATTGTGCCACTAAAAGATGATTATATTTATGATTTTTAAATCGATTTTAAAGTTTTGTATTATGATATAATAATAATTAGACAGGTATTAAAATAATTAAAAGATGATTATATTTATGATTTTTAAATCGATTTTAAAGTTTTGTATTATGATATAATAATAATTAGACAGGTATTAAAATAATTAAAAAGATGATTATATTTATGATTTTTAAATCGATTTTGAAAAGTTTGTATTATGATATATGAATAATTAGACAGGTATTAAAATAATTAAAAGATGATTATATTTATGATTTAAATCGATTTTAAAGTTTTGTATTATGATATAATAATAATTAGACAGGTATTAAAATAATTAAAAGATGATTATATTCATGATTTTTAAACCGATTTTAAAGTTTTGTATTATGATATAATAATAATTAAGTAGATATTAAAATAATAAATGAGATATTTAAAAATTTTAATAATTAAATAGATATTGGAACAAATTCTATTCTGATATATATATATATATATATATATATATATATATATATATATATATATATATATATATATATTTAGCAGGACAATTAAATTTATGAAACAATTTATTATTTATAAAATGTTCATCTTTTCGGAAATAAGAAAAATGATTGCCATTATTTCTTGTAAGGTCGATCACTGTACAATACATTTTTTCCTTTGGTAGCAACTGTTATTTCTTGTTTGCTTACGCCTAGAAAGAATGGAAAATAGATATGTCATTTAGTTTTTCTTTTTCGGCCCGCGATTATAATAGTTTTTATATTTGTCTCTACCCATTGTTAAAATTGGCGAAGAGGAACGTTTTCATTCACGCAATGTCAGAACAAAACCACATAACATTTAATGGTAGTAATTATTTATTCTAGTATGACACAAAAAAGACAATAATATATGGAAGTTAATTGATTTTAGGGATTTAAATTTATACGGATAATTGCTTTAGCGTCCAAATATATTCTCTCATCATACAAACCTCGTGTTGGTCTTTTTATGTACGACCACCCTTTGAAATATGGAAAAGAAATCACTTGACTGGCAGCCGAGACAGAGGGAAAATTTAGTCGCCCTCAAATCATTTTACTCAACCGACTCCATTTTCTTAATAGTCGCTGTTCGTAAACATAGCGTGAATCGCTGACGGAAAACAAAAACAAAATTAATTAAAATTTCGAACGTATTGGAAAGGATTTAAAACATTTTTAACAATAAGAAGAACAGCATTTGATCTTTCCTCTTAATAATAGCATAAACATTTGATCCCGTTTGACATCATAATATGCTATTTTGTTTTTTCTTTTTGATTTTTTTTTTGTATTTTTTTGCAATTGAGTGGAGGTAATTAAATTCGTCGTTTCTTTCTTGTGTTTCACTACAGACTCCATCTCATAGATTTTCTCAATGATTTTCTATGAAAAATTTACATAGTTGTATAATTTGTTTTTCAGTACGTGGTTGAAAGTAGTATTCATATTTTTTTCTTTCTTTTAAATGTTCGTTTGTACTTTTTGTAAGCGGGGGAGAATATAGATATCGAATTAAGAATAAGACTTTTCCAAATGAGTTTCTAAAAATCTGTGTGCGTCTTTAGTCTGGATGACAAAGACATTTAGTTTCACCCTTGAAGCGTTAAGTAAACGGATGTTTAAACTGACCGGGTCGATAAAAACATGTCAGGAGCGTGTCAATGTAAATTCCTTTTGTCAGATATTTTTTTGATGATTGCGAGATATCACTGTCTATTGCATAACCAAACATTTCGTAAATTAGGCACCATGCATAGGACTAAAGAGTTCAAAAATGTCATTGTAGCTCTTTCTAAGTAACTTGTGAATCTTCAATGGTATACTTTTGGGTTGTAAAAAGAATCAGTTTTCTTTTTCCTACTTTTGAAGGGACACGTTTCATTGCGAGATTTTTAATCGACCACGGGCGAGCAAAGCAATAAACTTTAATCGCCCAGTTATGTTTTTAAACGACTAAGTCGATCGAGCGAGTGATATCACAAAGGCTGTATACGACTACACTTTTTCTTTGAATTCATCAGTTGCTTTATTGATATGGTTTTTGGAGATACCCTGCCATTCATTTTGCTATAAATAATGTCATAATTAAAGAAATATAAGTAAAGTCTAGAAAGATTAAAACATATACTAAAATATTATATTATAATATCATAAAAACAATTCTATTAAAGTACCCTATTTCATCATTGCAATGTTGCAAATAACATTATGAAAAGCTCAGTTATGCACATAGATAACATACTGTAACGAAAAAGCAGTGAAAACTGTGAAAAAGCTGTTTGCACTTTAGGATCATTTTAGTTTTGGTCCGACCAAGACACAAGTTTTCAGTTTTGTCGCAGACAGTTCATGGAAGAAATCTCAATATTACTTGAAACCTGCAAAGTGTATACCTAGGATTTTGACAAATGTTTCATAATGCACGTGTTGTAATTACGTAGAGAAGAAAATACTTTTCTGTTGTTCAACAATTGTGGCTCTCATTTGAAGCTGTTTGTCGCCAGCACTGAATTCGGTCTGTGATGAGCACTTCCACCTTTACATATATGCCACGGAATTTCTGTTGTTCAGTTCACACAAGTAAAGTTTAAAGATAATAATAGTCATTTTGTTTTACTTTTTTGAAAGAAGCGAATCTCGCACTTCCCGCCTCTGGAATTTCCTTCAATTTATTTGCTTTCCCGACTGCTTCAATCTTCAAGAATTTCAATGTAAAGTCAATAGTTATCTCCTATCTCACTAACCTGCATCTTCTCTCTCATGCTCCTTTCTCTGTCCACTTCACTCTCATCAAAATTCTTACCCTTCTGTTACCCACTTCCTGACACCCCTTATAATCTGTCACTCTTTCTCATAACTTGTCCCCTTATGTAACCCCTTGCAAAACAGTGGCAGTAAAATGCCTTGGTTGGGGCGATATGATTATAAAAAATACAATACGGTTAATATTATATTACATTATTTACAGATTGATCAAATTTCTTCCATTTTTAGAAATCAATTGGCGATGTAGGTTTTTAGCTTGTGATGGATTAAATTAATATTTAAATCAACGAGGGAATTACTCTTTTGTAATTGCATTTCTATAAATCATCATAATCAGAGTTAAGCTGATGATCTTTCTACTTCATGTCTCACAGCTCGAATGGGAGAAAGTCTTCGGTTTATATTTCATTACCTAAAAAGGAACAATATTCTATTGTTGAGTCATAATCATCAAGGTGACTGAATCTTACTTTAATCATAATGAACGGTTGTAATATCAATGCATTTGAACGTCTCCTGGGAGTATATTTTCATATAGCATGAAGGAAAACCGATATAATATCCATAGCTAAAGATTCTGGAAACAAAGTCAGCTTCTTACGCTTCCAGAATGTACACAATTTTATCTGCTATGTCCTTACTGCAGCAGCTTCACACTAAAATAATGTGTGCTTCTTGTTGCAACTTTGTTCGAGACTTTCCTGTTGTTCTTTACGCAATCAGCCCATGGAATTTGCAATATCATCGTGTAGAGTTTTATTTCTGCTGCCTCACCTATTATACAACATCCCCGCAAAGATTGTTCAATAATAATTGAAACAGATAACGCAGACACCCAACAAACTTTTCTAAGGTTTTTGTCGTTTCTCAGTAACTTGTTTTGTTAGGCTTTCGTTGCTTCCATTGCAAATGTTCTGATGTCATCTCTTCTTTAGTGCTAGGTACGATCGTTAAAGACAAAACCTGCCTTCCAGCGGCCACAGTGTTGAATTGCTTTTCATTGTCTACATATTCTGTGAGTACAAAGGGCGACGCATTCCGAAACTTTCATCTAAAGAACCGGTATTTTCTTGAACTAATTCAAATTTAACATGATTAAAGTTGAACTGTCTTTGTAAAGAAGTTGAGTATAAGAAAATATGAGCGATAACAACTAACATATTGTAAAAAAAACTTACTGGATCTCTTTCTCCATCCTCTCTTTCTCTCTCTCTCTCTCTCTCTCTCTCTCTCTCTCTCTATGTATATATATATATATATATATATATATGTATATAACACAGATAGACAGAAAGTGATTATATATATATATAAATATATAGATATAGATATGCAACTAAATAAATCTATATATGTGTGTAAACATATGTATCATATTTTTATTTTAAAATAGAGCTCTATATAGCATGCATATATATATACATCATATATATATTAGTAAATATGCAAAATATCCCACCTCGATGGCACGATTCGGAGTTTCATGTATTATGCAATAATCTGGTGCACTCAGAGTTAGTTTGTAATATGCACACACACACACACACACACACACACACACACACACACAAAACACATACAAACTCCCACACATACGCTCTCTCTCTCTCTCACACACACACACACTCACACACACACACACATATATATAATTAGTCTTTGTTTTCAACAGTCAGTTTTTTCATGAGTAAATTCAATTTTCAATCTTATAGATTTTCGGTGCGTGTTGACCCCAATGTTCACTTTTATACTTACACATCTTTAGTCCCTGATATTGAGCACCTTCAACAATAAATATGGCTAACCTTAAAATTACATTTGGTCTATACATAATTGTAAAATTTGCATACATCATGCTATAATTAACTCATCTTTTGGAATTATTTCAGTGAACCAATACATCTTTCGTCTTCAAATTCAATGCATATTAATTTCGCACGTTCAGTAACTAAAGGAAACATGCGTAGAATGTTAATATGCATGACAGAAAAGGAGTGCACTGTCCATACCTGGAAATATCTCTTCAAAATGCAATAAATTATCCTTTGATTTGCAAAATGTTTTCTACTCTTGAAGAATCCTATTTTCTCAACACCTCTTGCATATTCAGTGTCCGTTTTATCAAAGTTGTCATATAGCGTACATTTTACGCTCATAGGACGTTTTTCCAGAGTACTTTACAAGCATTTACTAAAGCTGTCCAACATTGCAGAACCCGTTAAATATTGGAGTGAAAAGAAATACCACAATAACGCTATTTTTTCTCAAATGAATGACAAAAAAAATATTCTGCTAATATTGACAATATTCCTAACTGAAAAAGTATAAAATATTTATTTCTGGGTAACGTTTTATCAAAGTTGTCATATAGCGTACAATTTACGCTCATAGAACGTTTTTCCAGAGTACTTTACAAGCATTTACTAAAGCTGTCCAACATTGCAGAACCCGTAAAATATTGGAGTGAAAAGAAATACCACAATAACGCTATTTTTTTTTCTCAAATGAATGGCAAAAAATATTCTGCTAATATTGACAATATTCTTAACTGAAAAAGTATAAAATATTTATTTCTGGGTAACGTCGGTTGCCAAGCATGTTTAGAGTCTGGCATTCTTTTAGTATGATTATCAGATACTCATAAACATGTCAGTTTTAATATAAAATTGTCTTCTTCTCTCAATATGCACACAACTGTGATGGAGGACGTGATTTTTTTCTTAAATGAAAACAACAAAAAACATATACAGCACCAAATGCTACACTATTGACTTTTCGTGACTGATATTTTCGAATACTTGTTTCAAGCAGTCTCTGGACATTTTTGATCTCTGTTAAAAGTCGAGATTTCTAATTTAGCAATACTTGGAATATCGGTAAATATTAGTCAAGTTTCTGTCCAAATATTCGTTTCTCTCAATAAGCATTCGTTTGGACAATTTAGCTTTTGTAAAATATTGGTTGTACTACGTCGAATATTTCAGTGTAAAAAGTTATTTTAATCAGAGAAATGTGTGTGGCCAACTGAGGAGTATAAATTAATTTTAATAATTTCTACACCTTATGTTGTTTTGTCTTAGTTAAAAAAATTGATTTCAAAATTTAAGCGGATAGTTAATATATGTTGATGAATTATATCAGAAAATATTTCTAAATTACTAAAACGGTAATTACTCCTTAAAACATACTTTTTTAGGATCTCTCCTATTCCGCTATTCCGTACGTGGCTAAATATTTACGTATCTTTGTTACATAGGTTTATCACTACCTTCCACAATTAAACTTGCTATTATAGCGGGTATCTCTTATTTTTTTAATTTGTAGTGAGTGGTAGTAGGATTCCGTAGCATGTTAACGGAATTTGGCCTTGTGGGAAAATAGCCCACTATAATTAATAAAATGATTAGAAATTCAAGAATTTTGAGTATAAAATAACATTTATATACATATATATATATAGCAATTATGTTTTAAAATAAAATAATTCTTGAAATAAAAGTTAGAGAGAGTTCATGGCAGATAATAATGAGCTGAACGAGATAAAAGAATGTTCATTAAAGATGTAATGTTGAAAGGTAAAAAGCTTGGCAGTATGATTAATGTTCATTATCAAGTTGCCGTTTCTAAGGTCAGTAGGTCAACAAGTTGGTTTGTGGAATGTCTTAGAAAGGGTCAGTTAGTACTTTGAGAAAAGGGGAGGAAGAAAGAGGCCAACATAGTAGCCGCTCGACATAGGTCAAGGGAGAAACTAATTACACTCTTCTCTGGTCTGTGCCTGTCTGTCTGAGTGCCTTTTGTCACGGCTTTTATATTTTTCTTCTGGATCAAAACTCTAGTCGTTTCGAATTTCATCCTTGTATTTGGTTCCGGGCTTCTCCTTGGCTGATAAATAAAAATGGTAATTTGATATTTGATTAATTTTTATTTCTCAACCGGAACATCTGCGCTCAGCCACTTGCGCACGGCGACTTTTTATTCATTAGCTTTCTGGTCGGCATAGAGCCAACATCCGGTTTGCTCGGTTGGTGGTATCACCACACTATCATTATGTCGTGTCAGTGTAAAACATTAGAAACCATCTTTCCTAATTATTTCTATTTATAATAGTCTTCTATTTTGTTTTATTTTATACGTAAATTCATCTTTGATCACATGATAAAATCATGGCATTCCCATTATATTTCTGTTGAAATTCATTCTCTGTCGAATCTTTCAAGATTTCGTTAAAGGAAGATTAGTGTTACATGTACTTTCCCTTGTGTCTGTGTTTTCATGTCTTTCTGTATCTGTGATAAACTTCTACAACATTCATTGACATACGGGAAAACTGATATAACATAGCAGTTAAGCATTTTTTACTATGCTTCCTACGAAATTATCCTGTTTTGTAATATTTTGGATAACCTTTGAAAGCAACCTATCATTTGATGTCGTATATTCCGCAATCTGTTAAAAAAAACTTCTTAGATACTAAATATTTGTCATTGTGTGATTTACAAGTCTCAAATTATCATCTTCGAATGTTCTTTTTTATATGACAACCATACGTCTTGTCTTTTTTTTAGAATTGATGTTTCATTTTCCGTCTTGTTTAATTTCTATGCTTTGAACACTGTGTCATCTCTCATATATTATAATGTTAAGATTGTGTCCTTCAATTATGAAGCTTGATAGAACATCTAATTCTCTGACAAAGGATTCACTGTCGCGATTGATTAAATCTATTGACACATGTTTCACATAGCACTTTATCTTCTTTTTATACGCTAATAATAATTTAAGTAGGTATATAGTAATTTCTACTCCATTGAAAGATTTATTTCAGTGTAACGAGGAAAAGAAAGAAAAAAACAAAGGGATCTTATTTTAGATTATATTTCCAATTTCCTTCACCTCTAAAAGAGGTGATAACGCCTCTAAAACTCAAGGACATATTGGCTGTGCAAATAATAAGACGACTGGATGTGCGTTGTGGTGCATTGGATATCGGCTCGGAACGGAAATCGGGGAGCCGAGTTCGAATTCCAGCTGAATTAATTGCATTCACTTAAGGCGCAAATACCCTTGTGAAAGATATTGAATCTGTCTATTCCTTCCAGTTAAGGGTTAAATAACAAGACAGATTAGTTTCTACCCCAGAAAGTAATGGCAAACTACTGCGGGATAACCCTCTGCCCAGTCAGTCACGTCTCTTTCGAGACATGATTGCCCAAACGTGTATCACGTATGGCACTTAACTGACTTAATGGGAAGAAAGGACAAAAACAGACGGCTGATGTTGAATTGTAGGTGACAGAGAAGCAATTAACATTAAGAGATTTCAAAATAAGTGTATTACGAGAAAAGAATCTACTAGAATTTACCAATTTCATAGATGAAGCCAACTTACCAATCTAAAAGACCACTTAAATTCATCCAGTAGTGATGCGAAGGAGCAGAGGCCATTAAAACAATTGTCATGAAAATATTTAAAAAAAAAGACAGAATGTAGCCACGTCACAGCAGAGGAGAAGTGACTAACATGAAGTGTAATGTCGGGATCGATAAAATTACAAGCTCTCTGTCGTTGTTGAAAATCTTGTAAAATGTTATTCCAATATCTAAACTTATTTACAAATGGAACTTTGTCACTGTGTGTGATTGTATGTGTGTGCTTGTGTGTGTATGTGTGTGTTTGTGTGTGTGTGTATCCGTTAGCTATAGATTCAGAAACGGCTGAACCAATTTTCTTGAAAATTTACACCGTTGTACTATAAAGCGTCTAGGTTTTGTGTCGAGGTACCCGCGATAAATATCGAAAATCGAAAATTGAAAAAATCGGGTTATAGAAGGAGTGGTCCGATTTTAATCAAATTTGATACACTCATAGACAAAAACATAAGAAACGATATTCAGAAGTTTCAAGGTTGCAGTTCTTAGAATAGTGCTGAAAATTAGATATCGATACCAGGAAACCAAAATTTGATTTACATCCATTCATTTTTCTTTCAGTCTATTGTTTCGCTTTAACTGGAAACAATTTTGCATTTTAGTCTTCTGTCACAACGTCCAAAGTGTCTGAGCTCCAGTACTATGTATTAGTTTTAAAGCTTTCATTACACCCGAGGAACGCCGGGCTACACTGCTAGTCTAATAATAATTGAGATTTTGATAATCGTTCACTTAAAAGACGTGAAATAAAATGATATTTCCTGACTGAGGGGATGCCGATGAAACCAATCTATATACGTCATTACAACGGATAATGTCGGACTATACAAGTAAATGCAGAAAGCACTGGACTGTTCTTGTACTACTGAGGTGCCACGAATTTGTGAATATTTTAAATACGCTACTAAGAAAGTTGGTTCTCTGTGTAGGTCCAGGAAGTTTTTTTCCGCCTGAAATAATCCTGTACATATATAAATCTACCATCTGCCAGTTCATTGAATACTGCTGCCATATCTGATCAGGTGCTCCTGCTATCCACCCGGGTGTCATTGACAAGATGCCGCGGAGAATCTGTAATGTAATAGATCCCGACCTGGCAGTTCGGATACAGTCACTGTCTCACCGGTGCAATGTGGCTTCTTCTACAAATACTTTCACGGCTTCTGCTCCGATCACCTTAGCTCACTGGTGCCGCCTATATAAAAATTTACTCAACCCACAAGATCATCAACTAGGTCCCATCTTTTCATTGTGAAACCAATAAATTATAAACGAAAATTCTACTTCATTAGCTCCTTTCTCGCACTTTCCGCCTGTGGAATTCCCTTCCATCTAATTGTTTTCTAGACAGCTATAATCTCCAAGAATTTAAATGTAAGTCAATAATCATCATATATCTTACTAACCTGCTCCTTTCTCCGTTCACTCCACTCTCATCAGTATTCTCATCCTTTTCTTACCCACTTCATGACACCCCTTATAATCTGTCACTGTTGTTCAGTTCACAAAAGTTTAAAGGTGATCATAATCATTTCATTTGCTTCTTAGAAAGGAGCAAATCTTGCACTTCCCACCTCTGGAATTCCCTTCAATTTACTTGCTTTCCAGATAGCTACAACCTTCAAGAATTTAAATGTAAAGTCAATAGTCATCTCCTGCTTCACTAACCTGCATCCTCTCCCTCTCATGCTCCTTTCTCTGTCCACTCCATTCTCATCAGTATTCTCATTCTTCTCTTACCCACTTCCTGACACCCCTTATAACCTGTCACTCTTTCTCATAACTTTCTTCCTATGTAACCCTCTGCAAAACAGTGGCAATAAAATACCTTGCTTGGGGCGATATGATTATAAAAAAAATTCTATACTATTATAATGTGGGTATAAAGTGGGGGATCAATTCTACATCACAATCAATATATAAACTGATCCCTCACTTTATGCCCACAGTCATCCTTCTCTTAGCCAATTCCTGACAAATTCTGTAACCTGTCACTCTTTCTCATAACTTTCCCCCTATGTAACCCTCTGCAAAACAGTGGCAATAAAATACCTTGCTTGGGGCGATATGATTATACAAAAAAAAAGAATATACAGCATGTAGAAAGTTTTGGAGGTAAAAATCTTTCGACACAGTTTAAGCTTGACCTACACCAAATATCTGCCGATCTTTAATAATTACCAAACTTCTTGCAAAATATCATCTTGTGATAATAATTAATTAGGATAGATGATTTACTGGGATGCACTTCGTCTAACACGTGACAGCGGAAATAAAATAGGACAATTTTATTTTTAGTGAAGCACGACCTTGATATATTAATTAAGGATTATATATATTTTTGTATATTGTAGTATTTTCCGTTGTATCGATATTGAACCTCATATGAAAATGTTTGTTAAGATATAGTAAATATTTAGATTCATGTTCTTCTTTAGGTAATTCTTGGATCAGCGTAGTACTTTTTAAAAACAAAGCCGATATTCTTTTAATGATACAATAGGTAGATATTCGTTTTACGACCATATCTGTCTGCTAGGGCTAACTAGACAACGACGTCTCAGAATATTCACAGTTTTTCAACACTTACCGTCCACTTTCGCAACTGCACCAACCAGATCTTTTCTTGGAGGAAGCGCATAATTTGTCCAGATAAGAAGTTAAACAAGGCCAATTGATCCAATTCCTCAGTTACGATGACTTCTGGCTTTGTGCTAGCATAAATATCAATGGCTTCCGAACGGTTCGCTCGTCTTAATTTCATTCATAACGTCATATGTTTTATCAGGTTCTTTTCCGAAGATCGCTGGGATCGCTTTCCTAGATCTAGAATCTAATTTAACATTTCGACCTTGGTCAGTTTCGAACATGGATACAACGTGTATGCAACTTGAACTTTTAAATGAAATTGGAAGCACAAATTACTTATATTGGAATATGGAGGTGGGGTAAGTTTCTGGGAACCTGAGAAATAGACGAGTTGGGGAACTTATCAACAAAAATATGTAACGGAAGCAAAAATTGACGACGGGGATAGCAATGCAGGCGTTTATGTGAATGGAAGGCAGATCGCAAAAGTTGGAAGGCTAGTTAAAAAGGCAAAAATTACAAAGAGAAACAAAAGATGCATAGTTATAATGATCTCATTTCCGTAAGGTATGATTCACACAGACGAAGATGTTTTAGTAGTAATAAATAAAACAAAACCGAACTGATATTAGATCTCTTGTTCATAAGCAGAAACACTCGAATCTTTCAGAGAGTTATGGTGTTTAGTATATTTTTTCATAACCATTTCACCGTAAGCAAGGCAGTAATGCCACTGGTGAGCAGGCGTTTACTTAAGAGGTGACTGATTAGAAAGTGAAGCAAGGAAATGGATAATAGGAAAATGAGAATATTGATGTGAAGAGATTTGTATGAGAGTCGACTAGTCAGAGAAAGAATATGAGTCAAAGAAACAAGAAATGGCAGTTGATATTGCATTTAAATCCTTGGAGATTTTAGCAGTCATGGAACTAAGCGTATAGAAGAAAATTAAACAGGCGAAAGTGTGAGAAAAGAAGCTGTTAGAGTAGAAGTTGAGGTTACATTTTATCAGTTTCACTGTGGAAGGGGGCCTAATTGCTAGTTTATTAGCTCAAGTAAATTCATGCAGAAATGGAACCAAGGAGCTAAGCTCATCGCAGAAGAAAACGTGAAACATTTGTAGAAGTAACATAGGGAAAGCCACATTACGTCGGTGAGAATGTGACTGTAATTTAGCTACCAGGTTAGGATCAATTACATTGTAGGTTCTCTGTTGGATTTTGTCAAGGACAAAAAGATGAATAGCAGTGGATCCCGACCAAATGTGACAGCAGTATTCAATGAACGGATGGATCATAGATTTATATATGTGCACGATGGATTAAGACGAGAAAAACTTCTAAGCCCTACACAGTGAACCGACCTTCCTAGCAACAGATTTAAGTATGGATTTAATGTAATCATTCAACATGCGGCCGGCTGAGAGAGTTAAACCGTGGAGGCATAGTGTTTTGCTTTCAGGGGACTAAACTGATCCATGCTGATTGTTGGTAGAACCGATTCTCTATGGTGGTTAAAGAATAAATTTTATCTAAAAGCATTGTGACTAATATGGAATAAATATTAATGTTTGTGTTTTTAATCATTTCACTATGAGCAAGGTAATATAGTTACTAAGACGCAATTGGATTACTGAGTGTGTAAATAATAAGGAAAATTATTAAAATTGCGAGTGAGATTACAAAAGACTGTCTTTGCATTTAAATTAACTGTAATTGAAGAAGACGGAAGATATAAAGATAAGCAAGAAGCGTGAGAGAAGAAAATTCTATCATTGAACTTACGATTATATGTTGACATTTCAGCTGTAACGTAATTGAACCTTGCCGTCTATCTATTATTGAGATTACATTCATAGAGTCTAGTAATCAAAGAACGCTCATGAGAACAATTACTATAACAATTTTTATAGAATACGGAAGCTACATTACATTGATGAGAAATTGAAATGCCAGGTCAGGACTGACAACATTGCAGATTCCTGTTTGCCTTTATCAGGTGTAACTAAACAAAGAGCACGACGAAATACATGAGAAATAATTTGATAAAATACTCTCTAAGAGCTGCATTTAGAGGCAATCAGTACGTTACTTGTCAGGAATTTGCTACCAGCACTTGGTAGCACAGGGCTTACTTCACCCCGATATGCTCATGCAGGATCTTCCTTGAATGCATCGGGAGTTGATTTTTTTTTTAATCATTTCACCCCGAGCAAGGCGGAAACGCCACTGATGTGCAGGGGGTTACATAAATGTAAAAAGATTAATTAGAAAAGAGTGAGGAGTACAAACTAGTTAGAAAGGAACAATAGAAAGCTGAGAAAGCAGGTGCGATGACAGATACATAGGCGGAGAGAAAGGGAAGGTTATACAGGGGAGGGGAGAGAGCTAGAGGCCAGTGGTTAGTAGATGAGTACTGACTTTGCATTTAAATTTCTGGAGGTTGTAGCCGTCGCGAAAGCAAGAATACGGGAGTGAGTTCCACAGGCGGGAAGTGCGAGAGAGGAAGCTGCAGGAGTAGAATTGTCGTCTGCGTTTGGCTAACCTGACTGTGAATGGGTGGGACCCAGTTGCCAGTCTGGTTGCACGAGTAAACACCTGTTGAGGAGGCATCAGTGACTTAAGCTCATCCGAGCAGAAGCCATGAAAGTATTTATAGAAGAGACAAAGGGAGGCCACATTTCGACGATGGGAAAGTGGCTGCAGTCGAGTCGCCAGATCAGTACCTATCACATTACAGACTCTCCTTTGGAGCTTGTCAAGAACACTGAGGAGAACAGCAGGGGCACCTGACCATAAATGGCATCAGTACTCCATGCACGGACGGATGGTTGATTACTAGGGAACTGTCTTTCCTCGCAGCTAATAACATCATATAATTTCGCTGATAAAAAATTGAACACGTCAGTCTTGTGATAAACGTTTATGAAGTATCTTCGCGACATTTCCTGTTGATTAATGGCTTCATTCGGATGTCATTGACGAAAAAGACAGTAACGCTGTCGGCTGAAATTCATAAAATCTTTCTCTCGATAAGAAGAAAATATATTTTTGCAAGTCAAGTAGGTATTATCGATCTTTTCAGTATACATTCAGATTTCTTGATAGTTTTTTTTTTATTTTAGTTTTGTAGAATGTCAGTATCTTGTCAATATTTTTCTTCGTGTAACACATTCTATACATTTTAGCCGTTTCAAAATCATCAATTGCATTGTGTTGTTTAGCACAATTTGCATATGATGTGTTTTGTGTTATATTGTTTATCATTCGTTACCTACAGTTCAGAATGTTCAAAGGAGTACGATTATCGCCAAAACCCACATTTTTCACATGCTCAAACTTATCTTTAACCGTTGATATGTGAAAGTGTTTCTATTCAACGTGATATTAAGCATATCACCTTGAATACAACGGTTATCGTTGGTTCACCGAAGGTAAGAAACGTGAGCCTGGTCAGTACTTAGATGGGTGACTGTTTGGGAAGTCCAAGCGCTGTAAGAGTTCAGGGACGGATTACGCTTTATTGACAACGTATGCCACAAAGACTTCATAGAGATGCTCGACAACAAACACATTTTCGGAAAAAAATAGTCAAATATCTATATTGTCAGTAAACCGCTTGAGTATGGATAGGATGGGAATTCAGCAGTTATACAAAAAGAGAAAGTGGTGTAAGACAAGTATGTGTTTTCTCACCGGATCTGTTCAACTTATACAGAGAAACAATTCTGAGATAAATAATATCTCCCCAGGATTGGTCATTAGGGGATGAAACGATGATGATAGCGGAGAAAAAAAGAAAATGCACGATCTTCTACAGAAAGTGTCAGGAGAAAGCTATACGAAAGGACTAAGCAAAAACTTCAAGCAAAATGAATGCGTGATCATCAGCAAAAAGAAGACTCCAAATGACAAATACAGGTGGGAGAAACTAAAACAAAACAAGTAAAGAATTTTAAATAACTGGAAAGTTTTCTGACAAAGGATAAAAAGTGCGTCATTGATATCAGAAGACGTATTTTAAAAGCTAACCAGTCTACTGAGAGAAAAGAAAAATCCATTGGAAACAAAAAGTTGCTGAATTGCTGTGTGTTATTTGTTTTTCTGTATAGAAGTGAATGTCGGACGATTTCATCAAAGATGAAGGAGAGGCTTGAGGCAGCAGTAATGTGGGTTTGCAAAAGAATGTACTGAGCCCATCAGAGGATGCAAACAAGAAGAAAACTCATACTTAACATCAGAAGAAGACAGGCGTGGTCCCTGGGCCACTTAACGAGGAAAAAGGCCTGGATAATTTAATACTCACAGCACGGATAGAAGGAAAATGAGAGAAAGAAATGTAGCACGAAACATCCTTGTTAGGCCTGAGTAAATGCACGGCGGACCGGGGTTTGAGAGAAATAACAAGAGGAAAAATATTGAGAGCGACAAGTGATAAAGCCATGATCCCTTCAGGTACTCGGCACTTGAAGAAGAAAAAGAATTATGGTTATCAATTGGGATTCCACATTTATTCTCCTAAATTTCTGATTTTATGCAAGGATTCTTTGATCTTTGGATTCTTGGGCTATGCTGTGATGCTTCTCTAACATTTTCCTATAGAATTTGTATCCGCATTTTGCTCTTCAATATCATAATTCTGCCAATTTTTGCTTTGGTTTATTTTATTATCTTTTTTGTATCATTTTCTTCTTTTCTTTTTCTATTTTTCTCTCTTTCTTCTTGCGTCATTCTACTTCTTCCTTGTTTTTTTTTATTTTCCTTCTTGTTTCATTTTCTTTCTTCTTGTTCAATTTTCCTATTTTTCTTCTTACCTTTTATTTTTCTCTTTTCTTGTTTAATTTTTCTCTTTTCTTTCTTACGCCATTTTCCTTCTTTCTTCCTTTTTCAAAGCTCAGATGTTGTTTCTATTAATCTTCCGATTTCTTTATATTTTTGTTCTTCTTCGCTTTCTTCTTTTACTTCTACTTCTTCTTCTTCTTAATATTATTATTATTATCATTATTATCATTATTATTATTATTATTATTATTATTATAAGTCTGAATTAAGCAGATTTTGTTTTGTGATCAGTCTGACTTTTTAGTCTTGACTTTTCTCACTAAAACCATGTAAATTTGTTACAATACTAAGCTATCCATCAGGTCTGGATGGTTCTCGAGCCAATATTTTACAGTGTCCTTTCTACAAAAAAATAACAGATTTTCCAATACAGATATTGACTCAGCATGCCATACTGAGTTTTATATTCTGTGGATGACAACGCAGTATAACATAAAACAAGATTGCCCAATGTATCAGGATATTCAAAACAGAAACAGTATTTGGAGAGGCCAACATAATATTTCAGAATTATTATTATTATGTCATTTTTTCATCATATTTCGATTTCTGCTTTGGTCTCACTACCAACCAAGTCTGCGGGGAGACCTAAGGCAGGTCGTGGCGTGTTGTTATGATTACATTTCATGTTTTTCTATCTTCCCTATCATCCATAGCATTACATGGATAAAGTTTTCCTTAGTGTGTGGGCTGTACTTTATAAGACAATTTTTTGTATATCTCTTAAGCTGGGGTTTCCAGGGATTCTTTCAATGTGTTGTTTTGTTCCATTTATTATTATTATGTCATTTTTCATCATATTTCGATTTCTGCTTTGGACTCACTACCAACCAAGTCTACGGGGAGACCTAAGGCAGGTAGTGGCATGTTGTTATGGCTCCATTTCATGTTTTTCTATCTTCCCTATCATCTCCAGCATTACATAGATAAAGTTTTCCTTAGTGTGTGGGCTGTACTTAATAAGACAATTTTTGTATATCTCTTAAGCTGGAGTTTCCAGGGATTCTTTCAATGTGTTGTTTTGTTCCATTTTTTATCATTCCAAGTGCACCTACTATCACTGGCACAACTCTTGTTTTCAATTTCCACATTTTTCCTATTTCAATTTCCAGGTCTTTATATTTTGACAGTTTTTCAAATTCCTTGATTGCTATGTTACAATCCGCTGGACAAGCCATATCAATTCGTAGACAAGTTTTCTCCTTCTGGTTTTTAACAATAATGTCTGGCCTGTTTGCTTCAATTTTTCTGTATGTGTAGATGGTGTAATGCCATAGAATGGTTACATCTTCTATTTCTGTAACCGGTGCTGGGTGATGTTCATACCAGTGTTTGCCTACAGCTTTTCCATAATGTTTGCATATTGCCCAATGTAAATATTGCCCAACTCTATCGTGGCGATTTTTATATTCATTTGGGGCAAGCACAGAACAGCCTGAGATTAGGTGGTCTATTGTTTCTTGGTGTTTATCACAAAACCTGCATTTTGGATCCATATTATTATGCATAATATTTGCCTGAAAGTTTCTCGTGAAAAGACTTTGGTCTTGTGCTGCAAGAATAAAGCCTTCAGTTTCGGACTTTAATCCAGATGCACGTAACCATCGATGAGTATTAACTTTGTCAACGTCAGATTTAGTAGCACGTACTGGATATTGGCCATGCAGAGGTTTGTCTTGCCAGCGCTGTTTCATCTGTTCAAGAGATTTGTCTTTGGCTTTCATTTTCATATTCTTTGCCGCAATAGTCGGCTCTTGGCTTCCGTTCTGCTTTTCTACAGAATCTACTAACTGTAAATCTTGTTTGAATTTACTGCCTTCTTTTATTATTGAATATTTTTCTTTCTTTCTTCATGTTGCCTTACTAATTGTAACATCCAATCCTTTGTTGTTTCTATGTATGTTAGTAAGCCAATAGTTGTTGTCTTGTCTGACAATTCCAGCTGAATAAGACCTCTTCCACCTTCTTTACGGGGTATGTATAGACGATCTACATCAGCCTTTGGATGATGCATCTTATACTTAGAAAGAAGCTTTCTTGTTTTAGCATCCATTCGCCTGATGTCGTTTAGAGTCCAGTTTAAGATGTTAAAGCTATATTGGACAACTGGGATTGCAAGGCTATTAATGGCCATAACTCTGTTCTGTGAATTTATTTCAGTTTTTAATATCATTCGTAGCCTTCTATAGTACTCTTTACGCACTATTTCTTTCATTTTTTTATGGTGAATGTTTTCGCTCTCATTTACACCTAGGTATTTATAAGCTTCTTCTGGTTTCAATTCTTTTATTGTTACAGCAGGGTCTAGGCTAATTGAGGATGTTTCTTGTATTGATCCACGTATTAAGCAGATTTTGTTTTGTGATCAGTCTGACTTTTTAGTCTTGACTTTTCTCACTAAAACCATGTAAATTTGTTACAATACTAAGCTATCCATCAGGTCTGGATGGTTCTCGAGCCAATATTTTACAGTGTCCTTTCTACAAAAAAATAACAGATTTTCCAATACAGATATTGACTCAGCATGCCATACTGAGTTTTATATTCTGTGGATGACAACGCAGTATAACATAAAACAAGATTGCCCAATGTATCAGGATATTCAAAACAGAAACAGTATTTGGAGAGGCCAACATAATATTTCAGAATTATTATTATTATGTCATTTTTTCATCATATTTCGATTTCTGCTTTGGTCTCACTACCAACCAAGTCTGCGGGGAGACCTAAGGCAGGTCGTGGCGTGTTGTTATGATTACATTTCATGTTTTTCTATCTTCCCTATCATCCATAGCATTACATGGATAAAGTTTTCCTTAGTGTGTGGGCTGTACTTAATAAGACAATTTTTGTATATCTCTTAAGCTGGGGTTTGTTTCCAGGGATTCTTTCAATGTGTTGTTTTGTTCCATTTATTATTATTATGTCATTTTTCATCATATTTCGATTTCTGCTTTGGTCTCACTACCAACCAAATCTGCAGGGAGACCTAAGGTAGGTAGTGGCGTGTTGTTATGGCTCCATTTCATGTTTTTCTAACTTCCCTATCATCTCCAGCAATACATAGATAAAGTTTTCCTTAGTGTGTGGGATGTACTTAATAAGACAATTTTTTGTATATCTCTTAAGCTGGGGTTTCCAGGGATTCTTTCAATGTGTTGCTTTGTTCCATTTTTTATCATTCCAAGTGCACCTACTATCACTGGCACATTATTATTATTATTATTATTATTATTATTATTATTATTATTATTATTATTATTATTTAACCACATATAACTGTAGATTACTTTCTCTCCACATATTCCTTTATCTTGACACGTAATTACTTTGTCTCTATTTGCAGCCAAATATTCACTCGTAAGTCTTCTTGGTTTGGCAGTCACATATTCGTACCTTGCATGTCAGTTATTAATATCTCTCCCTAATAATTGATATCATTTTCGATATCATATTTCATTTTCTTTAAGATTTTTCATATTATTTAGTATATTATTCAATTAATAATGTCTTTTGTATGTTTTCTTTTTTATTGTTTTCAAGACTTCATTTTTAATGCAAATCTTCTTTTTCAATTTATTTCTACGTTTTTTGTGACTTGCCACGATTCCTTTTCATTTTAATCTGCACTTAGTCGTTTTTCTGTATTTTATAACCTGTTAATAAGATATTTCTTTCTTTGTTTTATTCTTTTTCATTATTTTTTTCTTTCTGAACTGTCTGTTATCCTTTTTTACATTGTCTAAACTTAGTCTCTTGATATATTTCACTTTCATTATTGTTCCTTTCTCCACACCATTGATATTATTATTTTTTTTTTATAAGCGTTTCACCCCGAGCAAGGCATGTCACTGCCACTACTGTGCAGGGTGCTACGTAGAGTGGAGAAAGGCTGATTAAATATAGGAAATAACAGAGGGTGGGTGATAGGCGGGTGAGGATACCGAGAATGAGGGTTGGGTAGATGAGAGTGTTGTGAGAATAGTTGGGAGTTAGTGTGATAGCAGGTGTCTATTGACCCTACATTTAAACACCTGGAGATTGTAACTGTCGGGAAAGCAGACTTGTGGAAGGGAGTTCCACAGGCGGGAAGCGCGAGAAAAGAAGCTGTTGGAGTAGAAATTACGGTTACATCTTATTTGTTTAACTGTAAAAGGGTGGGACCTAGTTGCTAATCTAGTATCTCGTGTAAATTCGTGCTTAGGCGGCACCAGTGATCTAAGCTCATCGGAGCAGAAGCCATGAAAGTACTTGTAGAAGAGGCACAGGGAAGCCACATCACGCCGGTGAGAGAGCGGCTGCAGCCGGCCTGCCAAGTCAGTATCAACCACGTTACCGATCCTCCTTTGTATTTTGTCAACAAGCCCTTGCTTTTTTTATTCTTTTTCATGTCATGTTTCGTCCTTTCTTAATCGTCTTTTATCATTTTTTACATTGTCTAAACTTTTTGTCTCTTGATATATTTCACTTTCTTTATTGTTCCTTTTTTTTCCACACCACTGATATTATTTCTTTCTTACATATTTTCTTCATTCATTCTTCATGTTTACGTATTTGTATTATTCTTTCAGATTCATTTGCATTTTCTTTCTTTTATTCATTTGCATTCAACATGCCTTTCTTTACATCATCTGTTTTAATTTTCAAGATAACATTGTTTCTAGTTCCATTCATTAGTTTTTTTTTCTTTTTCTGTTTGTCTTTCACAGTTTATTTTTTCTACGAGTTTCTATTGCTTCTCTAAATTGGGACCATTATTATTTTTCTTTTTAATCTATTTTATTTTTCCAGGTTTATTTATTTGGTCTTTCGTTCTTTATCTATTTCATTCTTCTACAATTTTTCAATGCTTCTTTCACGTCATTGTTACCATCGTTTATTTATTTCTTCTGCAAGAGTTCACTCCCCTTTTCAATTTTTAACAGGTCTCTATTCGTTTAGCATTAGTATTACGTTTCGTTTAGTTTTAATCTTTCATTTTTCTTTCTTTCTTTCTTTCTTTCTTTCTGTTTCTCCCCGAGATTTTCTCTTCTGTTTTCACTTATTTATCATATTTCAACCTTTTTACTTTCTTTCATTCTTTCTTTTATTCTCTTTTCATCTCTTTTCTTCACTTACCTTCCTTCATACACATTTTTCTTTTCTTTTGTAAATGAATCTTTTTGTCCCTTCATTTCATTAGTATTTATATTTTACTCTCTCGAGAATATTCTTTCTTGTTCATTATTTAACTTACTGCTTCTTGCTTTTTTTTCTCATTCTGTTCATCTATTCATCTAATTCTTCTTAATTCTCTCTTCGGCTCTATAGTATTCAACATACTTGGCCTTATATTTCCTGATCTTCAAACACTCAGCATTTTCATTCGTTATTTAATTCTTCCTTTACTTTTTTTACCCACATATATAGCTCTATGTTACGACTCTGTTATATGGCGTCATGCACAGCTTTGGGGCTGATTGCCTTTTCGTTTAAAACATGTAATGGACTTTTGAAGACTGTTCACTTTATCAACTGAAGCACAACCAACGATGTCGTATGCTTATTATTGAATATTTCTCGGCTTAATGCCGCCATTACTTCTGTACCTTGAGTCTTTGTCGACTCGGTTGGCATTGTAACGGAGATGCTGACATATGGTAAACTCGTTTTAGATAAAAGTGACTTTGAAACTAAACAGCTAAACTTTTCAGGCTAATTTGCATGTGCGATGTAAAAGACTCAGATATTGTTAAGTAAAAAATTATTAGAGTGGTGCAGAGAGGGTACAAATTATAAAGGAATATACTGAGCTTTTAAGAAGAATCAAAAATATCTCGGAAATAAATTGAAGCAAAAATTAAGGAGAGAAATGGGTAAAAGAAGAGTATGGAGGTGATATAAACTAGTTTATTTAAAGATTCAGCAACCTGCAGTTTTTATGAAGGATTAAGGATAGGTTTTATCAGTACATTCGTTCCATTTATAGATAGTCGTTTCTAGTTGGAAAATTTGAATTCTAGTTCTTGGATCACTTGAGAGAAAATCCTGATTTTTATTAAAGATAATCATAATTCAAATATAAGTACCTATGCAATCGGCATATACCTCTTCATCATTATCAATACATTGTTCTCAGAAAGAAAATTTGAATCATTGTCTTCCTTCTGTAGATTCGTTTAGAATATTTTATAGATTGCTTAAATGATAAGTGTCCATCTCACATCTGCACAATTAAATGCGAAAGGCATTGTTATGGTGCAGTAGATAGAAAAAATCAGGATCACGCTAGACTCTCTGATAGCAATACACTACACCTCGTCGGTATCACTCTCTCTTGTTCTTGTTATTTTTCTACTTTCCTTGTCCTTTCAGCACGCAGGTGACTATGGCCTTCCACGTCTCCATATCCCTGCTGGCTCTTAGCACGCTTTCTCCTGTTAAATCTCACAACCACCGTTTTGTTATCCACCAGCTCAAGCCTTTCAAATATATTATCTGCTGTTTTCCTCTGTTTCTTTTTCCCTCTATATGACATGTGAATATTAGGTTCTCCAAGCCCACCTTCCTCATTGCATGTCCCAGCAACTTCAGTTGTCTCTCCCTGATACTCAATATTACTTTCTTTTCGTTGCCATTCTTTCCAAACTTCATCATTTCTCGGTCCATAATCTCCGCAGCATCCTTCTGTAGAACCACATTTCAGCTGCTTTAAGTTTTTTCTTCATCTTTGATGATATTGTCTAACATTCCCTGCCATATTGAAGAACTGATATCACATAGCAATCTAGCACTCTCTTCTGTTTCTAATGAAAGGTTCCTGTGTCTTAATACTTTATTCAGCTTCTGGAACGTGCCCTTTGCTATGCAAATTCGCCTTCGGATCTCTGTGTCGCACTTTCGTCTTCTGATATAACACTTCTCTCGGCTGACCTTATTCTACGTTTTTATTGCCGATTTCCTCGTGTCCTACTTTAATATATTGTTTCACATCATTCTTACCGCTTTCTTATTTTCACCACCATTTTTACACATAATTGTGCTTTTCTTTGTCTTAATATTATTACATTACAATTGTTAGAGACAATATATATACCCCAGAGGAGATCTACCCTTCGGAATAGCCTCGTCTGGGTTCCTCTTTGATCGAAGACAGAACGTCATACAAAAATAGTTTTTTTGTCGAAATCGGTATGTACCTGGTCTTCCACACAAAAGTAGGGGTATGCGACAAGGCAAAAAACTTCTCGTAGACATCGCATACATGGGGTAGATCTATTGTCCATTTACCACATCTGAGAGCAGAGAATCCAGCAAGGACAGAGTTCTGTTGAACTCTGAATACAAGCAGAATTCTTCTGAATATACATTAGCGGCCATAATATAAGGAACGGAAACAACAAAGACAAAAATATGTGTAAAACTTAAAACGTACTGCATGATTAGCAATGAAATTATTGCCCAATAAAGATGAGAGTGTAATGCGTATATATTATACAAAGTTACAAAAATTTACGTAATAGTTTTTATGAGAGGAAAATCTCATTAGAAAGAAAGAAAACAGTGGTGGATTGCAATGTGATACCTGTCCTTCTGTATAGAAGTGAAAGTTTGACGATCTCATCAGAGATGAAGAAGAGGGTTGAGGAAGCAGAAATGTGGTTTTACAGAAGAAT
Source organism: Ascarosepion bandense (assembly GCA_037127315.1). Lineage (NCBI taxonomy): Eukaryota > Metazoa > Mollusca > Cephalopoda > Sepiida > Sepiidae > Ascarosepion > Ascarosepion bandense. The sequence goes on from JBBBDQ010000178.1 coordinate 2,925,592, forward strand.
GCTGTGGATACCATGGACAGAGCACGTGTGCAACGATGAGTTGTTGGAAAGGATGCAACGAGAAGAAAACTGATAATAAATAACAGGAAAAGACAAATAAGATTCTTGAGACACGTAATGAGGAAGGAAGGCCTGGAAAACGTGATAATCACAGGGCGGATAAATGGAAGAAGACACAAAGGAAAACAGCGTGAGGCTTACTTGTTAGGTCTGAGCAAATGGTTGACAGAGCGGGGCTTGGAAAAGACACCAAAAGAAAAATTACTGAGAGCGACAAGAGACAGCCAAGTGGAAGTCCATGATCATCTATGTCCTGAAGGAACACGGCACACGAAGAAGAAGCATATAAAATCTTTCCAATGTCTTCTTTACGAAACCGGAGACGACTGTCTAAATCTCGTTTTGCATTCAGTTTTTGTTAAACAAGCACCCCGACGTGAGTGGGAAAAATGAGTGTAAGGTTTCCTTTTCTCTCACTGTATAACGCTTACCAGCTCGAAATAAAAACAATTACATATAATCATTTAGAATTCAAATAGAAGGGGAGAAATACAGTCTCTCTGCTCTTATCAGCTGTCCTGTTAATTCATTACACAGGAAATTGTCAGGGCCACATTTCGACCTAGGGTCACACATCGTCAAAACCCACTGAAAGATATTTCAACTTTCATAAATTTGCTTAAAAAAATTTTGTATTCATCATATTTCGCTACTGGGTTTTCCACTTGTTAACACCTTGGCTACTATTCCTAACAAAAATATTTATTTTATCCAATTTTAGAGAAATATCTTCTCATCTTGAAATTTCCTTAAAAATTAATAAAAACCATTTGAAAATAGGGTTAAATGTATACACTCTCTTACGATAATGCGATGCGGTTCGAACCCAAATTCGAATACGGACCGATCCTGTCATCTTAGGCTTTAGCACATAAATGATTGTAATTAAACTCTAATAACATCAGATTTCGCTATCTGTTTCTACTTTAGAAACCAAGATATGTTGCTAACTTTTCAGAATTTCCAAGTTAGACTAAGAATAAAATAATTAAAAAGAAACAGTCGAATGCTTTCTGAAAAATAACTATAACATATATAAAACACCAATTCTAAAAAGCTAAGACAGACGGTGGTGAAGAGTGGCTTGCATTCAGTGACAAGATTTACCGCCCATTCTGCATAATAGATGTGTAATCAAGGCTCTGATATCGCTCAAGATTGCCTGATTCTCGCGACAAGTTGTATCGTATTAGGTCCATTTAAAAAACGCTTTCATTATTCAAAAATGCCGAACGTATTTGTTCTATTTTTGCTCAACGATTTTTAAATATTATCTTTTAACGACATCTGATTTCTATTTGTTTATCTTAATTACAATCGTGTTTACTTTTTGCATATTTACTTCTGTTGGGCTTGTTACTTGTTCAGTGCAATAAAAATGCAAATAGGTGTTTTGTCAAGAAAATCCTTCAAGATAAATAGAAGTTCAAGCATTAATACATTGTAGAGAATTTAATTAGACCTTACCAAATTTATGCAAATTTACCAGCAGATTCCAGAATTTTATTTATGGACTCATTCGAATGAGAGACTAATGGCTATGTGAGTCACATCTTATTCAAGTTTGTTTTTGACAATAAGTTGGTTTATTTCAAACCAAACCCTTTATTACAATTACTAGGGTATATCATTCTCATTCTGTGTGTGATACCACTTCTGGTAGCCATGTAGTTATCTCCCTTTCACTTAACTCTCTAAGTTATTTGTTTGCCACTGCTGTAGCCTGGTACTAAACTCAAAACATTTGAGTCAAGTCACTGGAACTAACCAATATCTATATCCACTGGGCCATGTTTCCTTGAGGACAACAGCACATGAATTTCTGGGACTCATAAACCTAATGTCTCAGTAACCATTTTTTACCAGAGTTCATATTGCAATCTTTGATGCTAATGATTTTTTTAGCATTTTTTACCAGAGCTAATATTGAAATCTTTGATGCTAATGATTTTCTCTAGTACTCCGTATTACTGATTCCCATATTGTATTCATACGTGATACATGCTTGTCTCCCTAATAGAAAGGACTGACTGGCCAGGATGTTTGGTCGCAGTATGTTGCCCTTACATTCTGAGGTAGACTGTTTGCCAATCAATGAAAGAACCTAATTTGTTACGTTATTTAACTCATAGGTGGAGCAAAAGAGACGGATTAATACATTTACCAAGCATATTTCTGCGTAATTGAATGGAATGAATTTCATTTGGAAATCGAACTCTCTTCCCCGATTTGTCGTTTGGTTTTGACGTGTTGAAAATTATGAACATTAGCACAAATATGGTCTAATTTGAATACAGTATTTGAGAGGGAGTGTGGTTGTGTGATCATTTATGGATGACATTTAAAAATTGTCTACGCTTATTTTAGATGTGACAAAAGGCCGAAGGATATAGCGTCCATTGAGGAGCAGAATCTCTAATCTGTCGTGACTAAATTGGCGTGAGAAGTTAGGTAACGATTACAACCAAGTCGAAATGCCCGAAAGTAATTTCTACGCCTAGAATACATTCGGAACAAGACTTAATATAACTGAGCGCCTAGTGTTGATAGAATTTGAAGCCGTTGGGAGCTGGTTAATTTTCCTTTAATTCGGTCTTTTGTCAGACTTAATCGAACTCCCAACAGCTTACAAGTTTTATCATCCAAAGAATTATCAGAAGGTTTTCATCGTTATCAGAAGGTTGCTTGTCGGCAGGTTGGAATATGTAGAATGGTGGGGAATAGTGTAAGAATTAAATATACATTTAGCATTTTAAAATAGAAATTTATTAAATGAAATGAATAATAAGAATTCGTAGTAATTAATGTTCAATTGGAAAGTTAAGTGTATCAAGAGTTCTAGAAAATGATCATAGTAGTAATGTAGGTATTTAAAATATCCGCAGAAAGTTCATGGTTGTGTAGTCGCAGAATGTAAAGTTTTTGTTCCTTCCTCTTTTTAGTTAGGTCGCGATAGGTTGAGAGATAGAGAAGGCAAAACAAATAAAGAAGTTCTACTTAATACGTCCATTTTGATGTTGTCCAATTTAGCGGCGTGTTGTGAAAATGAAGAAAAGTACGTTAGAGCATAAGGTCGAATAAAAAAATGACAGGACCTAAGTTAGCGTGGAATGAACAAAATAAAGAAAAGATAATTGGCAGTGAGGCCGGGTCAGCTTAAAGTTTCTTCTTTACTTGGTGAGATGCTGTATGCAACTGCTTTCATATGACTGATTTTGACAGATTAGCGTCGTGTTCTAAATTGTGAAACTTCTCATGATGCCAGCTTTAGTGAGCATTTTAACATCTAGGCGTGAAAATACATCATATATGAATCTGCTGTTTTTAATCCAATCAGGATTCAGAATTTGCTTGTGAATTTTTCTTAGTTGGGTTATTCCAAAATATTTTTAGTTCTTAATTTCTTATCTTTAACAATTCATTAAACAATTGTAAGTGATCAACCGAGACAAGATTGCTTACATTTTAACTAAGTCCCAATGTATAAATTTTATACATTCTTAAGTTAGATAATGTAATCGGGCGGAATTTCATATGAGCATATTTTGTAGATTTTACTGTTTTATTTTCAAAAACAATGTTTGCCATTTTATGTTTTATTATCTGGGTGTCATAGTGGTTTTAAGACTCTAATCGTGGCTACTGTTCTCGGATTCCAGCGTTCAAAATTTGATTTACATTTTTTATATTTCAGAGATGAGGCATTGTAATTATTTACACAACTTAGAATTAAAAGTTAAGAAGTGGACAAACACTTAAAGGCTTTCCTTAAAAGGTTCATTACAGATAATGACAGATTTGGAAGTGGCATAACACATAGAACTAGATTAATCTACTTTAGTAAACGATATAAAATGTTCAGTTCAAAATTACAGAGAGTCGTACAGTATAAGATGAGAATGACGTCTCATGTATACACAACAAATATATATATATATATATATATATATATTAAAAAAGGATTAATTCATTGATGTTGGATGATCATTTCGATATGAAAATCACCACGGGGGATAACACATCACCTCAGCAAAAGAAAAATCCTTTCAGAAACTGGAGAAAAATCAGTCTACTTTTCCTTTTTAAATAGATTTGCAAAGAAATTAAAAAAGAAAAGAAAAAAGAAAAAAAGAAAATGATAAAACAAAATAAAATCAAATAAAGAAGAAAAGAAAAAATTGACATCGTCTGGGTTCGCAAAAAAGGAAAGAGAATTGTAAGCCGTGTTGAATTGATGTAATGTTAAGCAACACGGAAGAAAGGTGGGAGATAAGAGTGATAAATGATGGGATATATATATATATATATATATATATATATATATATATATATAAAAATTAAAAGGGAAGGGACATATATATATATATATATATACTAACAAAATAGCAAGATCGCCAAGACCGACCGCGGTTTCGCACAACGGCTGACGAGCCGTTGTGCGAAACCGCGGTCGGTCTTGGCGATCTTGCTATTTTGTTAGTGTGTTTGCTCTGCGTTACTGCCTTCTAGTTAAATACTTGTCGGTTGTGTGTATCGAGCACTTTTCTTTTCTGGTTGTTTGTTCCGTTGAGGGTTTTTTTTCTTTTTTACTGGGAGGAACCGTATGTATTGTCGGTCCCAAGCAGTTTTCTTTTTTTTCCCCCTCTTTGCCCAAAGCTTTATAGCCGAGGGCAATAACGGATTTAGATTCTGCTGGTCATTCATAGTTTTGAGATTAGAATACACGCAGAGTCGGTTTAATAATTATTGTTATTATTGTTATTATTGTTATTATATATATATATATATAGATATATATATATAAGGGAATAATAATATAATATAATATATATATAATATAATAATATATATATATAATATAATATATTATATATAATATAATATATATATAATATAATAATAAATGTATATATATAATATAATAATATATATAATATAATATATATATATATATATATATATATAAGGGGATAATAACATAATAATATATATATATATATATATATATATATATATATATATATATATATAAGGGAAGGGACATATATATATATATATATATATATATATGTATAAATTGAAATAAATTTTCAAATTCAGAAATGTTGAATGAAGATTTCAACCTGAAATCCATAAGAGAGAACGCACGTCTCCTCAGCAACACAGTCTAAATCAAAATGAAGAAAATAAGATTAAAAGGGAGAAAAAAAAGTTAAAGAAATAAAAAAAATAAAAAATAAATAACGGCTAAGATTTGAGAAATATACGTCACAAAAAAAAAAAATAATTAAAAATCAGTCCTATTTTTGGTTTTTACTTTTTGATAGAGTTGTAAGTGAAGAGATGGAAATTTGACATGTTTAGCTTAATAGACGAAAAGTGTTAAGGAATGGAAGGTCGTTAAATTGAGAATTGGGTTAAGCAAAACAGAACAGAAAGGGAAGGGGCGGAATATAATAAATGTATAGAGAAAAAATAAAGAAGAGGGAAAAAGAAAAGAAAGAAAACGGAGAAAATATCAAATAGAGATTGGGAAAAAATCAGGGGCGCAAATTGATGTTTTGGTGATACTTGATGTCGGCGCTCTCGAGAATTTTTCTTCTGAATAAATTGTTCACTCTTTTTATTAGTGTGGCATTTTAAAATAGAAATTGTGGTTGAATTTATTTCTGTGAATCACTAATGCATGTGTTAGATTTTATTAATGATGTCTTTTTTGTGTTCATATAAACGTTTTTTTTAGATTTCTACTTGTTTCTCCGATGTACATGAAGAACAATACCGGCAATTTATTCTGTATACACTTACTTTGTCTATTTGTGAGCGTTTTTGTGGTTGCCAACACTGTTTGTTTATAGATACGTAATTTAGAATAAAGCCCATTTCGTCTTTTTGCCTTGATAAAATCCATCACAAGACGAAACGCGTAGGCGATTTAAAATACAGTTTTCTTGTTTTTATTTTATTTCACCATTCTGTCATTAATCTCAGATCATAATTGAGTATATTTTTACATTATATATATATATATATATATATATATATATATATATATATATATATATATATATAATCATTTCACCACAAGCAATTTTGTATAGATATTGGTGGAAATACATAGGAGGAGAAAGGTGAGACAGAAGAACAATTCACAGGAGGTGTTACAGAATTGGCAAGAGAAGTATGAGAACACTGGATAGAAGATAGCTGTTTGAGAGTAGAGTGGAAAAAAGATGATACAAGTGTTTTCAGGGAAAGGATGTGAGCCCAGAAGATAAGAGATTGAAATTGATATTGCATTTAGATTATTGGACTTTTTAGCTGTCAAGGAACCAAGTATACGGAATAGAATCCCACTAGCGGAAAATGCGAGAAAAAAACCAGATGGAGTAGAATTGTGGTTATACATGATTGATTTCACTATAAAAACGTGGGGCCTAGTTTCTATTTTAATAGGTTGAATATATTCATAGAAAGAGAGTATTACAGAGCTAAGCTCATCAGAGCAGAAGACGTGAAATTATCAGTAGAAAAAACCGAGGGAATCCACATTATGTCGTTGAAAAAGGGAATGGGGTTAAGCTACTAGGTCGGGATCGATGACATAGCAAATCCTAGTTGGATTTTATCAAGAACCTTGAGATAAACAGCAGAGGAACCCGAGCAGATGTAACAGCAGTATTCAATGTACGAGTAGATGGTAGATTTATGTCTGTGAAATATGGATTCCGACAAAAGAAACTACCAGGTCCTAGACAGTGTACTGACCTTCCCATCGGCAGATTTAGCTATAGATCCAATTTAGTCATTACAATCAATGCCGGCTGAAAGTGTTAGGCCGAGTAGACGCTTTTTTTCCCTGATCCATGCAGGTAGGGGTTAGGAGCGATTGTCTATGGTGGTTAAAGGATTGCAACTTGGTTTTGGAAGCATCAAAACTTACGAGCAATTTCTTACCTTAGTCCACCACAGATTGGAAATTCTTTTCAAGATCAGCACTGAGGTTTGTTTTGTCAGCCATGGTAGATTTCTTATCGAGGTTAAACTAAATGTTGATGTCGTCAGCGGAGATGCCTACCTGGAATCTGATTACATCAGTGAGATTATTGATGAAAATCAGAAAAAGCTTAGGACATAGTGTATCCTTGAGAGACACCGCGTCGTATGATAATTTAAACTATACCCGTTCAATAGTACTTTCATTACGCAATTTGAAAGGAGCAACTGAATTCGATCAAACAAGTTATGGCATATCCCTCTAACTTGCTTAGTAGAACAACATGCCAGTTTCTGTCAAATGCTTTAAAAATATTTACTGCATCAGTTCGAACTTCGCAGTTCTCATTGAGAGCCTGGTGTATATATATATATATATATATATATATATATATATATATATATATATATATATATATTGTGATGGTCGTTAGCATATCAGCAGTCGACCTGGTAAAGCGAAAACCATACCGTTTACCAGGGAAGAGGCCCTAGGTTTGAGATGTTGAACCAATTCAACAGAGGAGTACTTTCAGCAGACAGGAAAGCAAGAAACATAGGGGTAGTAGTTGTACTGTTTCGATAGTTCATGGACATATTTCTTCAAGACAATCCGTCACATCCGAGCTACTTATTGGTTTCAAGTTTAAAAATTATGTAATAGGGACGGAGAAAGCAGGGGAGGATCAGAGGGACGAATTAAGTCTAAGTCGAAACTTCTTGGCTGGGATGAAAGAATTGATGCAAACTTTAACCCAAGAGGAGACAGACTTCAAAGGGAAGATTAAAAACTTTGTTCTAAGGGAGGCAACAGGAAATAGATGAACGACTCCCAGTCTCCTCTTTGTTAGCAGTAAGATATTCAGATTGTCGGGCCTTCCTGGAGGGGTGCGAAAGTGGAGGGACATATTAACGGAAACCACAGCATAATCAGAGATGCAAGAGGCAAAGCTGCATGACATAGCAATAGCCAGGTATAGAAGTGAAACAGAGATCTAGCAGTGAGTTAGGTCCATTAGGGATATAGAATTGCGTGAGGAAATCCACCACTTGCGTTTCGGCTTGGGTGATTGAAAGGTTCATGGTAAGGACAGCAGAAAGATCAGTGACAGAGATTTCCAGCCACTTGGCGTGGTAGGCATCAAAGTCTCCAAACACTAATATATGAACGAACGGATGAAAGGAAATGGTTTATCTATAACGTTCGAGATTCTGTCAAGTACGGAACAGTCAGGAAAAAAAAGGAAGTGATAAAAAGGGTAGCTAAACGAGGATAGCAGAAAGAGACGAAGACGTAGGTAGGAATGATCTGGAGATTTAAGAATAATCACCCTAGCTAGTGGAACATGTTCGCTAACATAAACGCTAATTCCATGCATATGGATATTGGAGTTCTTCCTAAAGATGGGGGTAACCAGGTATGTAGATATCCGTAGATGAAATAGAATGTTAAATGTTAGTTTTACAGAGCGATAAGATGTTAGGTAAGCTTAAGCGGAGGAAGAATTCAACGCTGCAAAGTTAGTACGGATGCCACGGATTTTCAAGAATGAGATGTTAACAGCTTTAGGTTTTATGAGTTTAACTGGTTTAGTTTCAATTATTACTTTGTGTAATGTCAGAAATAGAAATTTTTTGCTAAGGAGAGGCCTAGAGCATTATTATCAGTCAATCAAATACAACATGTGTAGGAAGGAAACTGGCGCGGACAGCAACATAATGTGGTCTCAGGATTGCCCACCGGCGGCACTTGCAGGGACACACATCCATGATGACATAGCACTACAAGTAACCCCGGTATTATTCAGCTGTTGAACAGAGGCGCCTCTCAAGACGCTAGGCAAGATTTCAGGCTCTTAATTATCAGTCGGAAGTAGCTACCAGGAAGCTGCCAACACAAGACACACAGAATGGGGACACGTTGCTACCATCCACACACATTACAAAAGTTTGCGACAGCACTACAATTAAATCCTGAAGAGACGGAAGAAAATAAAAACCGCTTCCTAAACAGGAAACTGAGAATGAGCCTCTACTCTTGTTTAGAAGTAAACAGAGAAGTAAGAACTGGACGATACTAGAGTGTATCTACTCTAATTTAAAAATAAATTACTAAATTTTCACTTGTTAACGTCAGGAGTGCTCTTAGAAATCACTATAAGAGACTTTCAAAATAATATTTCATACAAATTCAAAGAAAAATAACAAGTTAAAAGCAGCCTTTCTTGCCAGGACGATTAAAAGAGCTATCAGAAATTCTACCTGACACTATAATTTAAGCTATATTTTAAAATTTATCCACCGGTATATGGAAGAAAATATATTTAAAATTTTTTAAATTATACGTTTATAAAAATTAAGCGTACGAGAGAAGAAGTCTTCTGTCATCAGAATATTAGCCAAGTTGAATGAAACTTGAAATTCTTCATTCTGAATTCTATTTCACTTTTCAATTAGTTGTTATTAATTACGTCATCAGGTAGCTTCATTGACCATGAGACATTATATAAAGAATATACTGAAAATAGAGAGAAACAGACAGTGAAAGAGAGATTATTGGTTGTTGGATTTGCATTTATGTTTCGAATTATTCTAGTGTTTATTGAATGGAAAAATTGTAGATCGGAATGCAGTTTTGCGGCTATTTTTAGTGAGTTTTTTTAAAAAAGTTAATTTATGATTCTTTGCTATTTGCTGTTATTGTTGACATTAGGTTTATTTGTTTTCTTCGTGCATTCACAGTTTTTAATTTCTTTATTGCTTACTGTATTTACTTATGTATTGATCTGTATTAATTCATTATTGTTATTTATCTACGTTTTATTTCCTTTTGTTGTAATTATTATGTATTTAAGTTATTTTTTGTTTCTAGCTTCCGATTATTAAGTAATGTATAAAAAATTGGATTTTTTTCTCTATATTCTAGATGAGTTCTACTAGGTTGTTTAGGAATTGTTTTGGTCAGGGGAAGTGATTCCAATATTTTCTTTTGCAGAGTGAATTTTACAGTTTTCAGATTCATTCTTGTAACCTGATGGTTTTTTTTTACTTATTTTCGATGATATTTTTGTCATGATTCGCTTTTTTATTTTAATTTGCCATACTTCTTTTGAAGATATGGAGCTGTTTGCACTATTACTGCTTGGAATATATGTTAAAATATAAAATATCTGAACTTTCTTTGTTTCCTGGATCTTTCAGTCATTCCTCTGTATATATTTCTTCCTTAACTGTTTACTTCGCAACGTATTGACATATTGTATCTTTCTGTTAGCAATTTCTATTTAAGCGACATTAGTTCTTTCTTCTTTAATTACAGAAGAACTTGATTTGTACAGGTGGTCGGTTGATTGGTTTCTTGCAGAATTTTTAATTATTTATATGTTCTTAGTGCAACTGTAGTTAATTTTTACTATGTTTTTGCTACACGTTTTGTGGAGATTGCTTAGTAAAATGAAGTGTTTTCGTACGAGTTTATTGAATATTTTTCCTATTTTTTTTCATATATTTGTTGCACAGTAGCTTAAGCAATATGATGTTTATTATCCTGTTGATCTTTCCCTACTTTGTGCTGTATGAATGCTGCAAAAAATCCACTCTATGGGATCGTTCTACATACATAGATTCGCTTTTTATGCGTGCATATATATATATATATATATATATATATATATATATATATATATATATATATTCTATTTCATCTACGGATATCTACATACCTGGCTAGGCTACCCCCATCTTTAAGAAGAACTCCAATATCCATATGCATGGAATTAGCGTTTATGTTAGCGAACATGTTCCACTAGCTAGGGTGATATATATATATATATATATATATATATTAGTCATCCACATACAAGCCTGTTTCGCTGTATAACAGTCATCAGTGTGGATAGATACACCCACTTGCTTCTGACCGGGATCAAAACTCGACCGATTTGGTGTCATTCTACTCCCTAAGCCATTGGTGAAAGGAATCAGAGAAGGGAAATTTTGACGTGTTGTATAGAAGCAGTGTATACACACGCTAGTCACGGAAAGAACTCAATTCATTTCTGAAGAGTCACGCATATCGCAGAAGTGGAAATCTGTTTTTCAAATGAATATATATATATATATATATATATATATATATATATATATATATATATATATATATTCATTTTTAAACATTGTACAATATAATTTTATAGAACACATTTTAATACTAATGTGTACTGGTCTAACCCTATTAGGTCTAAAAACTAACTATTATACAATCAATCATAGAAAACAGGTAGAAATAAGTTTCTTTAATGTAACGTTTTTTCAGAGGTTTTTCAAATATTATTTATGTTTAAAATGTCTGTAGAAGCAAATTAATATGGAACATATTTCGTACAATATTTGGTCAACTCATGTATATATATATATATATATATATATATATATATATCATCACAAGGAGAAAATGTTATGTAAATATTCATATAGCAAAGCAGACTTATTTTTAAATATGAAAGCAATTAATTATAAAAAAAATGTTTATATAGATAGCTTTTCTTTTCTAGATCAACCACAGTAAATTTGCGGCCATTTTTTTACACTATTTGACATTGCTAGGCAGATTTTTAATTATCAACGACCAGGTGACTTAATGACAAAACTGATAAACTATAAACAAAACAAAAAGAAACGTAGTTAGTTTGTCAGATTAATTTCACAGTTAAACATTAAAAAATAATTTAACATTTGAATGTTAAATGTTAGTTACATCTACATAAATATAAAATGAATCCAATGAATTCCTAAACATGTAACGCGTGACACAAAATGATTCTTCTATGTTTTACTAACATATATATTAAAAGAGCGATGGGTAAATTGTCACCGTTTTATATATTTTTTTATAATTTTATGCATGCTAATTTTTGTTTTAGGTAATGTCTACCGCAATGGATTTCTGGTCAGTTGTGCACCGTCTGTAAGAAAAAAATCATAAAGAGAAAATCTTTTCTGCCATAAATTTGAAAACAGCAATCTGTCGTCGTCGTCCTGCGGCCTTAGCTCAGATAGAACCCACTACACAACTCTTGTACTGCCTGTGCATTTAGAACACTGGCGCAATTTGTAGCGAAATTCATAATCTTGTCAAATAACTGAATACTTGATGCTTCGTCAGGGCTATCAAGGGTGATTTTATTGTGACACCAACAATAGATTGGTTGCCTCCAGGCCCCATCCCGTTATTTAACCCATAACTGGAGGGAAGTGACGCATTAATACATTTCCCAAGGGTACTAGTGTTTAAGGGTACTCAACTAGATTTCGAACTCGGCTCAACGATTTCTCCTTCCAAGTCGACATCCACTGCAATACAACGCACATCCGTTACTGAACGCTTACAGCGCCTGGTATTCACAGCGCTTGGTATTCATCTAAGTACTGACCAGGCTCACGTTGCTTAACTTCGGCGATCGAATGAGAACCGGTGTATTCCACGTGATGTTCCGTAAGCACGTGATATGCATTCTGTACTGCTTGGCATTCGAACCGAGGTGCATGGTGTAATACTGTCAATTACAGTGCAGAAGATATGGATGAGTCTAATGGTGATTACGAAGGTATGGAAGCTCGAAAAACTCAAACTGATCATTCTGATGAGAAACAAAAAGGCGATTTTGATGTTGACAGCTTCAGACACAATTTAGAAACTTACATCAACTGCCCGGTAATATGACTCTGGTTCAAGAGAGTGGATGCTTGAAGATCCTCTGTCTGGCAACAGGACTTTGCACCATGCTGCACATGCAAGCGAATATATTCATAGCTCTCAGACAATTTCTGCGACCACATCGACCTTTACATCTGGTCACCTAACTCCTGAGCCTGCAGCATCCTTTTTTATTATGTGCACGGCACATATGATCGAGAAACTAGCAAGACCCCTCGGAAAACTAAAGAGGAATTAAAGCCAAAGATTAGGTAGCATGCACCAATTGAATCAAAGAAACTGCCCTGAAGAGATGCAAGAAATTCCGCGAAGTCGTCTAGAGGCAGTGGTTAAAGCCAATGGCAAATTTACTAAATGCATTTACTCTTTAGTAATTCAAGATATTTTAAAGTATGTTAGGTAAATATATATGTTGAGATGTCAGTCTTATTTTCATTCATTCGTAAGTTAGATGTCAATTTATCCATCACACCCTCTATAGTGATTAACTGAAACCATCATTCTTCTTCTTCTTCTTCTTCTTCTTCTTCTTCTTCTTCTTCTTCTTCTATGTGACTTGTCATTTCAGAACGTAGGCGATCGTGGTCTTCCACATCTCCCTATCCCTGGTGGCAATTAGAAGGATTGCTCTTGTTACAAAACGCAATCCCCGTTCTGTCCTCTAGCTTCTCAGGCCCTTCAAATATGTTATCCACTGATTAGCCTTTTTTTTTGCCTCTATCTGGCCTGTTAGTATCAAGTTCTCCAAGCCCTTCTACGTCATTGCATGTCACAGCAATTTAGATATCTTTTATCTCATCATTGCTCACAGGAGGCGTTAAATATTACAACCGAAAACTGGGGAAAGAAAATGGCTTGTAAATTTTATCTCACCTACGATTGATTCATGTTTTGAATACTGTTGACATATCCGGTCTGGTACTTCTGGTAAACATCTTGAAATTCTTGACAATATCGAAAGCAGGAACTGTAACGTAATCTATACAGAACAGGTTTCACGACTTCACTTACCCACAGGCATGGCGTGGCTTCCCAATATATTCTTCACAAATATATTCATTGCAACTGCTATAACGAATTTTTCTTTCTTTTTTTCTTTTTTCCTTTCTTTCTTTCCCAGGTCACATGCATTTAAGATTGCTACTACATTAGTATATAGGTCCCACACTTTTCATATTTAAGGAGCTGAATGCAGCCCCTATATCTGCCCCAACATTATCTTCTTGCACATTCGGCCAGTTCAAATTCCTTCCGTTAACTTGCTTCCCTGATAACTACAAGCTACAAAGTGTAAGTAAAAGTTCATATACATACACACACACACGCACACACACACACACACACACACACACACATATATATATATATATATATATATATATATATATCAACATGCCCTGTGGACATAGAAGAATCCAAAGGAGTATCCTTTACATGTAATGGTAGGATAACTCTCTACGAGAGCTCTAAACATATATGCATATAAATACATATAGAGCAAATATAAGAAAAATTAAGGTGGACGCGTTATTTCATGGTAATTCGGAAGTATAGGCCTATTTCAGGCAAGCCGGAAATCGACCGAAGCTGAAGATGGCTCGCCTGAAATAGGCCTATACTTCCGAATTACCATGAAATAACGCGTCTATCTTAATTTTTCTTATATATATATATATATATATATATATATATATATATATATATATATGAGAACGACATGAGAATGGATCTTATCTTTTGTGGCGTATCCAGAACATCCTGAAGAGTTCCGTCTTATTCAATCACATCTAATTGTTTCTAAGTAGAATAGCTAACCATCTATCGTGAATGTACAGTAGAGAGAACAAAGATCAGAAAAATGTTAAGAAAAATTCTAAATATGAAATAACTTTTTTATTTTAAAGCTTCGAAAAACATTTTATCAAGAAAAAAAGAGGATATAAAAGCAAATTATATAATTTTAAAATATAGTTGAATAAACTTATTTTGATAAAGTTATAAGAATAATTATTCGAAAAAAACACTTTTCTAAACATCGTTCTGATCTTTATGCTCGCTAATGTATATTTTTCTTCATTCACTATCTCTGTTCTCTCTATAGTATTATACTTCTCGGTTACCTGTTGTATATTATATCTGTATTTGTTTTGAGAGTCAAAGAAAAGCAAGAGATGAACACAGGACCTCTGTATAAAATTCTATTCACTGATCGACACCGAGATAAAATAGAACTAGATGAACTTGAATCTCTCGATAGAACCCATCCCTTACCCAAAGAGAAACCATGGTTTGTTACCCCAGCTTTTCTAGCCGTTGTTAGTGTATTACTCTGTCTTGCATTCAGTAAATGCCACTGTGTACTAGCAAGAACCTGCGGAAGTTGATTGTAATCTACCTCTCTGCTTCTTTATACTACGACTATATATTAATAACGGAAAACTGCAACTTTGATTGCTCCTTATTTGTGGACGAGTTCAAAGTCGGTGTTGTAAGACTAGGCCGATAATTTCGTACACAGGTTACATCTAGATGTCAAAACCGAGACTATATAAACCGTAGAATCACCCGTCAAAGTAACAGAATTCTGTCTGATAACCAAGAAGTTTATGGGGGTAACTCAAACCAATCGAGCTGAGCTGGTCAACAAAGCAACGAATTTATTTTCAAACACAGTCCACAGGGAAAATGAGACGTTGTAAATGAAGAAATCATAATATTTTACGAAGAGTAGATAACAACTACTGCAATTTATCTGTTCAAAAATATGCTTGGACTACATGAAATGATATTGATCCGATGACGCTATCATGGATTACCCTGGCTGGAATAAAACCTATGGCACTATCATTCCTTCAGTAATCTAATTATGATCTCCAAAATGCGACTAACCTAAATCTGTGCTGATACACTGGCAGTGATTTATGATCCTTGTGTCAAAGTGATCGAGGAACTTTATGCCAAGTGATCTCAGCATGATCACAATCATTGCAGAATTACCCGTAGTGTCACACAAGTCCTGGAATTGGACCTGGACTTCATACACAATGTAAAGCAGTCAACAAACAACCTGTAACAGCCGGAACATCTAAGATACGCTTTCGTAAATAAGATGAACGTCCTGTTGGGAAGACCTAAATAACTTCCAACATGACGCTATTGAGAGAAGCCGTTGATTGCATGTTTGTAGTTCATCATAGAACACCTTTGCAATTATAGGTATACATCATTTCGACAGAGGCGCGACCAGACATTGTAGTGTGGTCTGATTTTAAGGGGTTGTTCTCCTAGTAGAATTGAAGGTTCTATCAAATTACAACAAAGAGAAGGCGCAATAGCGACAGGAAAACCTCTGGGGATCACTACAATTGACTGTGTGAAAAATGTGGTAGACTTGTCATGTACTATCTATTGAGGTTGGGTGACGTGGATCCCGTGTTTTTTCTTTCTAAAGATGCGTTTCATGGTCAATGCAGCAAACGTACTTCACATCGTCGTCAGACAACAGTCCAACAGGCACCTAGTTGGATCCACACTAGATCCAAAATAACTAAAGATAATTAATACCATACTCGCAACATGACGCTCTTTCCAACGGAAAACACAACTGTTTACCTTCCATTCTCCGTCATTGAAAATGATCGCTACGACCGCATTGTGTTAACGATCAAGCGCAAGCTCTTTTAACTCAACATCTAAAATTGGTCCTGCAGTTGTAAAAAAAAAAAATAGCATATTCTAATACATCTGCTCAAAAACTAATAGTGTCATTAGGAGTACAAGCATAGCCTCCGAAACTGTGATGGCCTCCCGTTTAGTGGCTGACGAGAAAAGGGCAACATATGTTCTTCCACACGTTGTATACAGAAAAGATATATTTCACACATTTATTTTCTAAAGCTGATATTTATTTTTATCATATTTTTATGAGAAATCATAATTTTGAGTGACAAAGCATTTTTTCCAAATCACGTTTAGGGAGGGGGTAATTTGTTCATGCAAATAATCCGACTTTACATAATCAATTCGCAAAATGAATAATCGAGATATTTGTTGCAAATTACGAACCAAGAAATGACAAATTCAAACAAAGACGTTACATTCAAATGTAACACAAAGATAGAAAAACTGCAGAGATAGTGAAAAATACATTATTGTATATCACTAAAAGATTTTCACATCCTTCATCGTTTTATGTCTTAGCTGTCAGAGATAAGGCGCACTGAATATCAGTAGATTTTTATATAGCGACCGGTTTCACTTTTAACAGAATACGTTAAATTGTGATTCGTATCATTATGAAAAGCCACCCTTTCGCCCAAAAGAAAGCTACCACAAAAACATACTTAAAATTTCAGCAAAAATAATCAATAAATAGCATGCATATTGAAATGTTAATGATGATCGATTCTGGGATGTTTATTTTGTCACAGTGAATAAGGCCAATAAAAACTTGTTTATAAGTTTATCTTTTCATGTGTGACATTCAGCCAGTTAAGTGTCATACGTGATACACGCTTTGGGTGATCATGTCTCGAAAGAAACATGACTGACTGGGCAGAAGATTATCCCGGAGTAGGTTGTTATTGATTTCTGCGGTAGACTGGTTGCCGACGAAGGCTATAGAAACCAATCTGTCCTATTATTTAACCCATAACTAGAGGGAAGAAACGGATTAATACCTTTCCCAAGGGTATTTGTGCGTAAGTGCATACCATGAATTTAATTGGAATTCGAACTCAGTACGCCGATCTCTCGTTCCAAGTCGATACCCATTGCACCACAACGCACAACCGCAGTACAATATTAGTGTGCAATAAAACAACAATAAAAAATCAGAAACTGGCAGATCATGTTGTCTGGAAAATCAAAACAAATGACCATATTTTATGTTATTGAATATCGGATTAAATGTCATTAAAATAACAATCACAAAAAAATTGTACTTACGTATATAATTTCTATTTAAAATGGAGAAGCATATAGAAACAAATGACCACTTTACTCTAGAGTAAAAAATGCAAATATCCGAAAGACTCCAACAAGGGGTAAAACGTTGGTCGGGTTTATGCAACTTCATATCTTTATATATATATATATATATATATATATATTTATATATATATATATGAACTGGCATAAACCTGACCAACGTTTTGCCACATTATATATATATATATATATATATATATATATATATATATATATATATATATATAAAAGAAAACTCAACCCTTTATTTAAATTGGTTATAAATTAAAATTCATTTCAATGAGATAAATAGCTCATTTCATCAGACCACACAATATTCGTTCCATTTGGCACAACATTTTTTACCGCAATAAGCATTTCTTTTAACTGAAGAGAAAAAGAAGTAAAAAGATTAAGGACAGAGACATTGGCCTCAGCTCAGTTTGGGGTATCTAGACCAGTCGCGAAGATGTTAACGCCAAATCATTAAAAGTCTACTCCCAATTCTATGGATACGTATGTATGTGTAACCCCATAAATTAACACATTTCTGTATACTCAACCATATCCATATACACACATGCCCATACATTCATATATGTACATACAAATGCAACTGCGTTTATACCTATATATACCTAGAGACTTATATCCACTTATTTCTACATATGAATCTTTTTATAAAGACTGGATTTCTACGCGTATAAATAGTTCTACATATATTTAAGTGTATTAACAATTCTCACACATACTTAAAATTACGCATATATGTTCATACTTACACACATCTCACATCCATACGTTTATCTCTCATAGATATGTCCGCATTTATATATGCGTGTGTGTGTAGATACAAATGTCTTATTCATACATACATTCATCTATTATATCCAAATGTAATTATTGTATTTACACACTGGGAACTCTATGAAGAGCTGATACAGGCGCACATGTATATAAATATAAACAACTTTTTAACGTACATCTAGTAATTCTTTATATTTGCTTTTTCCCGTTTTTTGTTGTTGGTGTTGTTTTTTATATCCATATAAATATATATATACCCGTATATATAAAAACAATGTAAGCTTGTGTACACATAAGAAGAAATATAACATCTTTTTAAAGATATTTAATTTCAGATTTAATTGTTAGGAAACTAAATTGAATTAAAATATATGAAGAAAAACAAATAAGTTCAACATAATTTAAGTTAGAAATGGAAGGAAAAATTAAAATTTTAATTTTAAATGGAAATTTAAAAAAAATGTAGTTTCACAAATTAATACAAAATTATGAATCTTTAAAACTCTTCCTTTAAATAAATTTATGTAGGATGTGGTGCAGTGGATATCAGCTCTGAACGGGCAATCGTGGAGCCAAGTTCAAATTTCTGGTGAATTCATTGCATTCACGCACAAATACTCTTGAAAAAGGTATAATTCTATCTCTTCCCTTCAATTATGGATTAAGTAACAGAGTAGATTAGGCTGTATATCCTTGGCAACCAGTCTACCACAGAATGTAATGGCAACCTACTGCGGGATGGTCTGCCCAATCAGTCATGTTTATTTTGGCACATGATCGTCTAAGCGTGTATCACGTATTGCAGTTGACTGGCATATGTAAAAATGCCATTATTCTCAAATTTGAAGTTTTATTTTTGATGACAGTTGTTGGGTTAACTCTCATTTTATTCCTTTAGAATAATCAAAACTTGGTTTGCAGAATGTAAGTCTTAAGAAAATATGGTAACTTCAGAGAATTACCAGAGATACGCAATTATACAGAGATGTTTTGTCTAGGCATATAAATATCCTTATACGCAATTTTCTGGTACGAAATGTCTAAGATACAAATACGTGGTACCCAACTGCTGTCCACCAGGGTAGATATACCAAAAAGCAGACGATTTTGGGAATATTTTTTCTTGAATTTTCTTTTGCAATGAAAAGAAACAGAATTAGGATGATTCGATTGTGTGCATGTGGTATGGTGGCTCTAATTTGTAAATGTCTGAATCGGTTAAAGCAAAGAATGTATATCCTCTGTAAACTTGCCCCAGAAACAGCAACTTTTAATCGGTTTGAAGGTTTTATAGAAGAAATATAATTCATTATCCATAAAGCCTTATAACTCTTTCTGATCTCTGTTAACACTTGGACGTGAATATTGTTTTTTTTTATTTTTTTTATTATTTCACATCAAGCTAAGCAGAACCACTATTACTGTGCAGGAGGTTATAGTTTCGGAATAGACTGGAAAACAGAATTTCAGTCTTTGAGAAACACGAAAAATTCAAAGAACATTTCAATCTTCTTTTTACGGGTAATGTTACGTCAGTTAGAAAATGTCTGAGGTTGAGATGTCAAGTCAGAAGCATATTAAATTGTACATCTTTTTGTAGATAACCTCAAGATGAATATTAAAAGCACCAGACCAGATATGGCAACATTATTCAATGCAATGACAAAAGATAGATTTATAATTTTTTTTTTAATCATTTCACCCCGAGCAAGGCGGAAACGCCACTGATGTGCAGGAGTGTTACATAAATGTAAAAAGATTAATTAGAAAAAAGTGAGGAGTACAAACTAGATAATAAGGAACAATAGAAAGCTGAGAAAGCTGGTGCGATGGCATACATAGGTGGAGAGAAAGGGAAGGTTATACAGGGGAGGGGAGAGAGCTAGAGTCCAGTGGTTAGTAGATGAGTATTGACATTGCATTTAAATTTCTGGAGGTTGTAGCCGTCAAGAAAGCAAGAATACCGGAACGAGTTCCACAGGCGGGAAGTGCGAGTGAAGAAGCTGCAGGAGTAGAATTGTCGTCTGCATTTGGTTAACCTGACTGTGAATGGGTGGGACCCAGTTGCCAGTCTGGTTGCACGAGTAAACACCTGTTGAGGAGGCATCAGTGACTTAAGCTCGTCCGAGCACAAGCCATGAAATTATTTATAGAATAGACAAAGGGAGGCCACATTTCGACGATGGGGAAGTGGTTGCAGTTGAGTCGCCAGATCAGTACCTATCACATTACAGACTCTCCTTTGGAGCTCGTCAAGAACACTGAGGAGAACGGCAGGGGCACCTGACCATAAATGTCAGCAGTACTCCATGCACGGACGGATGGTTCACTTGTATATATGCAGGATGGATTCAAGTGGAAAACACATCCTGGATCGACATAGTGACCCAATCTTCTTAGCAGTAGATTTTGCAATGTGCAAGAATGGTTCTGACGAGAAAAACCTTCTGGCCTGACACATATACCCAACCATTCTGGTGGCAGATGCAGCTATATATTTAATCTATTCATTCCAACTTCAGGTTCGTTGAACAGTTGAGTACAAGGAGGCGCCGTTGTTGCTCTCAATTGAGCATTTCAGTGTGTACTCCGTGATGATGGCATATTCGTAGATTTGTGTCCTAATGAAGTCATTTTCAAACAAAAGTATTAATATTCACCCTCGTATTTTCATTTTTGTTGTTGTTGTTGTCTCAACGTTCAGACCGTTTATCCACTTTGTCTTCATCAGGTGTATATTCATCAGGTGTATATTCATCAGGTGTATATTCATCAGGTGTATATTCCTAGACTCTAAGCTATTGGCAGTCGAACAAGAATAGTCTAACTCCTAGATTATTATGTTTTTTATAATCGTGTCGCCCAAAGCAAGGCATTCTACTGCCAATGTTGTGCAGGGTGTTATACAGGAGAAATGTTGAGGGGGTGTCAAGAAGAGAGTAGGAGAGGGAATAGTTTATAATGAGAGTGTTGTGGACGAGGAGGAATATTATCAGGAGTGAGAGGTTGCAAGAGAGTAGGAGAGGAAAGAGAGTACTGATGAGAGTGGGGTGGATGTAGAAAAGCATGAGAGAGAGGATGTAAGTTAGTGAGATAGAAGAAGACTATTGAATTTACATTTAAATTCTTGAAGATTGTAACTGTCAGGAAAACAAGTATGCGGACGAGAATTCCACGGGCGGGAAGTGCGAGTAAAGAAGCTGGTGGAGTAGAATTTGCCTTAAAAGTTTATTCGTTTCACAGTAAAAGGGTGGGACCTAGTTGCTAATCTTGTGGCTCGGGGAAATTCGTATATAGGGGTACCAGTGAGCTAAGTTCATCGGAGCAGAAGCCGTGAAATTATTTGTAGAAGAGACACAGAGAAGCCACACTGCGTCGGCGAGAAAGCGACATGTTTCTTCGCTGCCAAGTCGGGATCGATCTCATTACAGATTTTCCGTTGGAATCGGTCGAGGACACCTAAGTGGATAGCAGGGGCACCAGACCAAATATGGCAGCAATACTCAATGCACGGGCGGATGGTAGACTTGTATATGTGCAGGATTGTTTGAGAACTGACTTTCTTAACAGCGGATTTAGCTATGGATTCTATATAGTTATTCCACTTGAGGTCTGGTGTGAGAGTTAACCCGAAGAGGCGCAGTTTTTCGATTTCAGGGAGAGAAGCCTGATTCATGTTAATAGTCGGGAGGAACGATTGACTGTGGTGGTTATTAGATAGCAGCTTTTTTTTGGAAGCATTAAAATTTACGAGCCATTTCTTGCTCCAGTCCACCATGGATTGGAGGTCCTTTTCAAGCTCGGCAGCCAGGTTTGCTTTTTCAGCCTCGGTAGACTTTTGATCGAGACGAGAGTAAACCGTAGTGTCGTCAGCATATATACCCACTTGGGATCTTATAAGAAGTTCGCTTTAGAATTCGCTGTAGGTTACCTTGATTGATGTCACCTGATGAAGGGCGGGGGGGCACAACGCCCGAAACTTTGAAATAACAACAGCAAAGAAAGCAATAAAGTAAATAGTGTAAATAGTGTTAACTCTTAATCCGAGAACTTTAGACAGATACTGAGCGTAGTTTTGTGTAACGCAATTCTAAAACCGCCACACCTCCCCTGTCTCCTCCTCTTCCGTACATTTTCTAAAAGGTACCCTTTTATATTCACTCAAAAAAAGGAGGATACGCTACTATCCGCGGTTTAAGGTATTTGCTTATGTTAATCGAGGTCATTCCCTCGCGGATAACGGAGACTATATTTATTAGCAATGTGGAGCGATTAATATGTCTTGAGTGTATAGTAAAAGAAAGAAAATGATTATGATAAAATCTTTACTTGGTGACGAACTGAATGGACTGCTTGAAATAACTAACAAATATATTTTCAATAGGTTTTTGCAACACTGTCACATTTTTTCTGCCAATACGATCTTTTATCGTCAACTTAATGTGGTTGTCATGGACAACGCCATTCTTTATTCCCCAATTCTCAATAAGGATTAATAAAAATAAGCCTTACCGCAAAATTAAGCTTCATAGCCCCTTTATACGACTCAATGATTCCCTGATATAAGAACATATATATATATATATATATATATATATATATATATATATGTATGTATGTATGTATGTATGTATGTATGTATGTATTTATGTATGTACATGAGGCAGTTTTCCAAACTCACACCAAAGGGGATTCGCAGCTAATTTAATGGCAAGGTGAATGCAATAAACCCGAAAGGAAGCGTCTAGGGCAATTAAAGTTGTAATAAATACGTCAAACCTCTCTTTTCCAGTGATTACCCTCTCTTCTCTGTATCATTTTGCCACTTTATAAGATTTTCCCACCTGACATTGGTTTCTGAAATTCTCTTTCTATATTGTGGTGGTTATTAGATAGCAGCTTTTTTTTTATATTGTAAAATATTTCTGTAGATTTTTTTGGAAAATTCTATGGTTAAATGCTTTAAATATTTGAATATATTTATGGAAATATCAACTTGAGAAAACGAAGCAAGGTTTTTTTCCTTTTTTTTTCCGGTTTAACATTAAGCTTCCTTTTTTTATTCTAATCTCTAATTCCGCTTTGTGTTTCAAAAATCGAAGCATAAATCTGTAAATATTCATACTTTACTATTTATTTACATATTTCTCTTCAATAGAAGTAGATATATGTTTCTATCATCCAAACTGTACTATTTCCTGGTCTTTTGATCAGGAGTAGATGTTTATCCTTTATTATCAGAGTAGGATTGTGTTTCATTCTTATTGTTATGCATCTTCCTTCTTTTTTATTTCTGGTAAGATTTGCGCCTTTGTGGAATCGTTTGCGATAGTATTTGTTACGCTAGCTTGATTTCCTCTTGAGTCTTGTACAGGATGAATGTTATTGTAACTTTCGTTCTAATAAAATAAATAGAATATAGTTTAACTCAAACGCATATGCGATTCAGTATTTCGTTGCATTTTAAGTCGATTTTCTTCCACTTGCTCCGCATATTAATTATATAATCATTTGCTAAATCTTAAGTTGGCGGGCTGGACAAAAATCCTTCCCCCGAACGGATGACCCTGACGCCGTGGTTACCACCCTTGCTCGAAAATATTGCCTCTCTCCAGCTGTTCTCATTTTGGAGTCATTTTATACTAAACAAAGAGAACGAACGAAGAAGATAATATATAATATGTCATGAAAAGTGGAAAGTGTGTATTTTGAAAGAAACAATTTAGGTTTATCATGTGTATAAGTTTTTCTAAACCTTTCTAAAAACGTAAATGTTGCACTGGTAAAGAAACCTTTTTAATGTAAGGCAATAAACTAAAATTGTTATAATTATATATGATCATTTATAACTATTATTTCGGATAATTTAAATCCATTACCTACCCGTTTAATATTTTTAGAACACACACGAGATATCAGAAAGCTGATTTCGAATTCCCGTTGCATTTTTTGCATTCACTTATGCACAATCTCTTATTACAAAATTATTCATCCGTCTTTTACCTCCAGCTATGGATTAGATAATACGTCAGTTTGGGTTGTATGTCCTTGGATTGTAAAAATTCTACTGTAGAAACTAATGCAAGCTACTACTGGAAATCTTCTACCCAATCGGTCATATCACTTTTGAACTATGATTGCCTAAACATGTATCACGTATGGCACTTACGTGATACAGATATTATGATGTAAACAAGGTTAATTGAATCTCTTACTGGGTGTAACCGTAAACTGCTATCGGCAGGAAGGCCTCTGATTGGGAGGTTGTGCAGAGCATGAAACCACCTCTTATTTGCATTTGTCCCAGGTCCACCATGATCCGGAATGGTAGCACCTGTTAGGGTTCCAGCTAACACCCGAACTAGGCTCATAACACTATGAAAGGATAAAAAATACTTTAATATAAATATTTATATAAAAATAGACTTTATAGAAAAATATACATTTTTGAAGAAAGAATAATACCAACAATACTTTTTTGAAGGAAAAAATTATTACCATAACGCATTTTTGAAGGAAAAATATATTGCCATCATACATTTTTTAGGGAAAAATATATTTTACCAGCAATACATTTTTTGAATAATAAATTAGAAGATATCAGTTTTCTAAAAAAATATTTCTCACTACATCTGAGCATTAAAAAATTTACCTTCAACCCCACCTTTTTGACATTAAATAGCCCACAGAATTTGATATGCCGTTAAACAAAACTGAACCTCAAACACTTACCTATGAGTGAACTCGGAGTGAAAAGACGAATATAATATAGAGAAGTATCAAGGAGTTCATGTTCCGCATGATATTCTAAATAATTATTCACCGCGCTGTCCATATATCTACCACTTATGCATTTGCCAATGATTGAGCTTAGCCGTCACAAACAAATTAACATACCCCGCTGGGAGAAAATGCCTCTAGCTCTGCATTAGTAGATAACGTATACATATACACAAGATTGACAGTGACGAAAGTCTTAGACGAGCCAGATTTTACGCTTGAACATTTTTGGTTTATCACCCTAGGCTTATGAAGATAGACACAGGATTAATTTGCTTATGTTGCGAGTAAATTAATACCATTCTCTCCATAATTCGGGAAATATAAAATAAATCAATCTTTCTGTCACATATATATATATATATATATATATATATATATATATATATATATTAAGCTGAGATCTTACCAAGCGGCCATAGAAAATTGACTGGAGAATTGATAGTTGTGTTCACGTCTGCTGCTTGTGTTCATTAAAGTTTCTTGGTAATGGTAGATAGGATGCCAACGATGACGGTTAGTCTAAGATGATATTACCCTTAAGGTAAAAAATATGTTTCCACACAGTGGCGTCATAGATATCGGCTTGTGATAAGGAAGCTGAGAGTTTGAATTTTAATTCTAATCAAATCTTGTCTAGTGTTAGTTACATTTATTTTCGCAGAAAAATTCATGGTAAAGGTATGAATCCATATATTTTTCTTCACCAGCTATGGTCTGAATAGCATGGCCGATTTGGTTCTGTAGCCTTATTTTTTGTTTTTAATCATTTCACCCCGAGCAAGGCGGAAACGCCACTGATGTGCAGGGGGCTACATAAATGTAAAAAGATTAATTAGAAAAGAGTGAGGAGTACAAGCTAGTTAGAAAGGAACAATAGAAAGCTGAGAAAGCAGGTGCGATGACAGATACATAGGTGGAGAGAAAGGGAAGGTTATACAGGGGAGGGGAGAGAGCTAGAGGCCAGTGGTTAGTAGATCAGTATTAACTTTGCATTTAAATTTATGGAGGTTGTAGCCGTCAGGAAAGCAAGAATACGTGAGCGAGTTCCACAGGCGGGAAGTGCGAGAGAAGAAGCTGCAGGAGTAGAATTGTCGTCTGCATTTGACTAAACTCACTGTGAATGGGTGGGACCCAGTTGCCAGTCTGGTTGCACGAGTAAACACCTGTTGAGGAGGCACCAGTGACTTAAGCTCATCCGAGCAGAAGCCATGAAAGTATTTATAGAAGAGACAGAGGGAGGCCACATTTCGACGATGGGAAAGTGGCTGCAGTCGAGTCGCCAGATTCCATAAATAATAGTTAATTTGATGTATCCTCTGGGCTTCATTCAATATCCGGTCCTGGGCATGACGGTAATCTGCATCCAGCAGCAAGGCCCCTGATTGGAAGATTGTGAGTAGGAAACCGCCTCTTACTGTTGTTCCCAAGTCTACTTTGACCCGGAGTGTGAGCACCTGTTACTGTCCCAGCTATTAACATCCAAGTTGGGGTCAAAACTCTATGAAACTATAAAAATAAACTTTTATAGAAATATATACATACAAATAGACAAATACATTTTTGAAAAAAGAATATAACCAACAATACATTTTTGAAAGAAAAAATTATTACCATGACACATGTTTAAAGAAAAAAAATATTGCTATAATACATTTTCTGGGGGAAATATTTTTTAACTGCAATACATTTTTGAATAGAAAATTAGAAGACATCAGTTTTTCTATATAAAAAAAGTTGTTTTTTATCAAAATCTAACTAAATCAATCATTTTACAATAGCCGAACATCAAAAACGTACCTCAAAACCCCCACCTTTTTGTATCAAATAACCAGGGGTTTGATATGCTGTTCAACAAACGTCAACCTCAAACTATTACCTGTTAATGTACTCGGTATGAAAAGACGAATATAACATACACCAGTGTCAAGAAGTTTGCTTCGCATGATTCTCTACTTAATTATTCACCGCGCTGAACATTGATTCTTGCAGCTGTGCTTCATTCAATATGTTTTACAAGAGTTTTGCTTACTAAAACATTTTCCCTAAGCATACATTTTTCCCGAATTATTTTTAAACTAAGATTGTAAGTTATCTATGTTATTCTTAAAAATCTTTAGATCTGCTTCCTGCTCTACGGTAACAGTAATTAAAAAAAAAACACTTTCCTAAATAATTATTTTTCTTTGAAATTTTTCTTCGGTTTGCATTCAACAAAGATTTTCATGAATCTTTTCCAAACTACTTCCTCATTTTCAGTAATGGGGATGCTGAAAAAACACTTTGACCTTTTTTGCCTTCCATTCACATAAATTAGGGAATTAATTTATTCCATGTTTCCGTCCGTTTCGTTTATCTAAACTTATTTATGAATGGAACTTTGTCTGTGTGTATGCGTGTGTGTCTCTGTGTGTCCGTTACCTATAGACTCCGAAACAGCTGAACCGATTCTCTTGAGAATTTACACAGTTGTACTATAAGCGTCTGCGAGTGTTCTTAGCTATGTTTTGTATCGAGGTACCACCGATAAATATCGAAAATCGATAATCGAAAATATCGGGTTATAGAAGGAGTGGTCCGGTTTTAATCATATTTGATACACTCATAGACAAGGGCATAAGAAACGATATTCAGAAGTTTCAAAGTTGCAGTTCTTACAATAGTGCAGAAAATCGATAATATATACATATATCAAAGGCAAGATGTTTGTGTGTGTGTGTCTGTTGATCTGTCTGTATGTCTGTATTTTTTCAGCCCTTTTATTAAAGTTTTTGCTTCGAGTTTGGCTCTAAGTAGGTATAATTGTAATTCTTAGTCTCAGCCAAGATACCATTTACTCAGATGACTTATTTAGCCTTCAAAATTCAGTTTATGATCAAAAAACTTATTTGATATCGATACCAGGAAATCAAAATCAGTCCACGATATCCGCAGCATCCTTCTGTAGAACCACATTTCCGCTGCATCCAGTTTTGTCCTCATTTTCGATGATATTGTCCAGCATTCGCTGCCGTATTGAAGAACTGACATCACGTATCAGTCCAGCACTCTTTTCTTTGTTTCCAGTGAGATTTTCCTGTGTGTTAGTATTTTGCTCAGCTTCTGGAACGCGACTTTTGCCATGCCAATTCCCCTTCGGATCTCCGTGTCGCACTTTCCATCTTCAGTTAGGACACTTCCTAGGTATTTAAATTTTTGTACCTGCTTGATTTTGGTATCTCCCACATTTATTTGGCATTTTGGGTTGTACATTTTGCTGACGACCAAGCATTCAGTTTTCTTAAAGTTTATTTGTAGTCCTTTTTTGTCGCTCTCCACCGCTACCTTCTGTATGAGATACGTCTCTTCAAAACAGTTTTCCTTTTCTTCAGTAATGAGAATGGTAAACTTAGCCGTTTTCATACGTGAATCAATCGACCTACATTTAACTTTACTGTCGGTTGAAATATATACATTTATAAACTCTTTCCGTCACTGATTCCATGTTGATTATTTATTCTGCCCATTCACTGTCTCCGTCGGTGAAACTACATTTTCAAGTAAGTATTGTGGTGATACGGAGCAAAGCGAGGGACCGGATGTTTGCACTCTCACGACCAAAAAGCAGATGACCAAAACTCGACGGTGCGCCGATGTTCCGGTTGAAATCTAAAAATTAATTAAATATTGAATTTCCATTTCACGAGCCTACCCGAATTTTATTTATCGGCCAATGGGAAGCCCAGAATCAAATACGGATGTGAATTCCCAAATGATCTGCTGCGATCCAAAAAGTCGATATAAAAAGCCGATACAGAAAGCATCCCCAGACAGAAAGACCGACGCACACAGACTGACTCGAGAGAGACGAGTGCAAATAGTATCCCCCTTGACCAAGTCAAGCGGCTTACTATGCTCGCCTCCCTTACCTATCTTTTCGTTCTTCGCTCTCAAAACTACTTACTGACAGAAGGAGCGGATACATCAAAGACATTTCTTACTTACAACGCTCCCACATACCTAAGCATTAATTCTCTTTTCAGCAAATTATTGCCATGAACATTTTAACGTCCGTTGGACCCATATTTAAAGGATTACTTTAATTATAAAAACCTTAATTGATATGCGTATATATAAAATGTTATTTCTCAAATCAATTTGCTTTTCTTGATTTATAATCTTTTTATGACTTAGATTGGACTACTTACAACGAGGGCAAATTCCGTTAATTTGCAACAACATACTACTACCCTTCACTAGAACACCCCCACTATACTATCTCATCTGTGAAAAATTGTCCAGCTTTCACTGCCATCTCGGAGATTGTGTATTGCATTGTAAGTCAGTAGCATTAAGTTAATTCCTAACCGTCTATTAACTTGAGACTGTCTACAAATCGAAAGGTGGAACATCAATATAACCGATCATCGCGTGGAGGCTCGCCTCTAGTCACTTTTTCACCGACGTGATGTAGTTTTCCTCTGTTTTTACTACATATATTTTAATGGAAAGTTCTCTGTCGAGCATTTCCTGGTGTCCCGACTACATGTATTTTCTCATGCTCGTAGATTGTCATCGAAGACCCATCATCTTGCCGTAGAAATAGCTAAATGTAACCGCCTCTTCTAGTCTGACAGTTTTCTTCTCGAACTTCCCGCTTGTTGAATTCACTTTCATTCGCTTGCTTCCATTTTGAGAGTAAAACACTACGCCTCCTTGTTCTCACACTTTCAGCGGACCTCAAATGGAATGACAATATCGAATCCATTGCTAAATCCGCTGCTATGAAAGTCGGTTCTCTGTGTAGGGCCCGGAAGTTTTTTCCGTCTAAATCTATCCTGCACATATATAAATCTACCATCCGCACGTGCATTGAATACCGACTTGGCATACCGCCTGCAGTCTCTCTCCCACCGGCGCGACGTGGCTTGCCTGTGTCTCTTCTATAAATACTTTCACGGCTTCTGCTCCGATGAACTTAGATCACTAGTG
Source organism: Ascarosepion bandense (assembly GCA_037127315.1). Taxonomy (NCBI): domain Eukaryota; kingdom Metazoa; phylum Mollusca; class Cephalopoda; order Sepiida; family Sepiidae; genus Ascarosepion; species Ascarosepion bandense. Next base: position 2,955,890 of record JBBBDQ010000178.1, read on the forward strand.
CCCCCTAAATACGAATTTGCACGAGATACTAGATTAACAACTAGATCCCACCCTTTTACAGTGAAACCGATAAAATGCAACCGCAACTTCTACTCCAACAGTTTCTTTCCTCGCACTTCCCGACTGTGGAATTCTCTTCCACACGATTGCTTCCCCGACGGATGCAATCTCCAGGAGTTTAAATGTAAGGTCAATAGACACCTCCTAACACTAACCTGCTCCTATTCTATCAAACACTCTTCCCATCTGCCCAACCCTCATCCTCGGTATCCTTACTCATCTGTCACCTTCCTCCTGACATTCCCTATGTCTAACCACTCTTTCACTTTACCTTCCCCTATGTAGCCCCATGCGCAATAGTGGCAGTGGAATGCCTTGCTTGGGGTGAGATGATTATAAACAAATTATCTACAATCTCCAAAAGTATAAATGAACGTCAATTGCCACCTTTATCTACTTTATTCCCATCCATTTCTTATTTTTTCTTCGACATCTGCACATTTTTTATTCTCTCAATTTATCCTCCCTGCGCCCCAGTAATATATCTGTTTGGATTAGGGTAAATTGATTATTTAAAATGTTTTTGTTTCTCACGACATTCCATATTTTCTGTATTTTTCCTAGTATTAAATATATTCATTTTTTGCTGGCGTATTTGTCAACTAGAGCTTCATACACAGTTCATTTATTCAGTTGTCTTTTTATTGGTTGAAGAGTTGATAGGCCTGCAATGAAATTCCTCTGAATTAAGCTTAAGTATTTTATTATTGCTTTAATCTAGGAATATAGGTACAGATGTATTTTACCCATTTTTTTTTTCATTTATTGTGTCGAAACTGACCGTATTTTCAAATTTAAAATAATATTTTTATAAAAATAGGAAGTAATTATCTAAACTGAAAATGTATATAAAGTAGTCTGATTTCTAAACCTGCCAGGGTAAATTTGTTTCCAGGTTCAGACGAAATTTCATCTTTAACATATTTTCTGTTGTTCTAGTGTGGGATACCTAAAAATAACACAAAAACAAAAGTACTGACGAAATAAATCAAATTAGTTGAGAGTTGCTGCCGAGGGACCTCGAAAACTTATTTCCCTATTTCTTCAAAGTGCATAATTATATTACTACTAAATGGTTAAAACTAGCCTATCGGAAGAAATAATCTATGCTAAGCAGAATATGTACACTTTTTATCAGCAATGGAATTGATAACATGCTATTTATGAATATGCCACAGATTATTTTTCAGATAAGAAACCAAAAGTTAAACACGCGTTTTTCTTTTACTGTAATGCCAAAACTAGGATCTGTAAAAAAAATATATAATTTTTTCAGTTTAATAACATTACAATATGATGCGTATACATAGTTTTCTAGATATTATGTCCGCAGATATATCCTCATAGGGTTTTTTTTTCTCATAGGACGGTGTTGCAGTGTAGCTCAAATAAATAATTCCTTAGATATGTCACAAAATATATTTTAAGTTTTTTTTCAGAGCTCTGATGTTATTTTAATTGTATATAATTATATTTTCATTATAATTCATTGTGTCGAAGCAAGTGTTGACTATTACTTATTCAATTCCCATGAGATCAAGACTAGATAACTAAAGAATTTACATTTTGCATAAAAGTATTCAACTAAACAAATTTGTGTATCACCTCATACTGTTATGGGACATTCATTTATAAGCGTAATTTTATCATGCGAATATGTTTTGAAAGGTATTAAAGGATACTTGAATCAATTACATCCACTAGAATGTTGCTACAAAATATCAGACCAATAGTATTAATTATTTACATTATCTATCTTCTTGACCCAGTTCACCACAGAATGTAGATCCCGTTCAAGGTCAGCAGCGAGATTATGTCTGTCCGCCTCGACAGGCTTCTTACTGGTGTGGGAGTATATGTAGTGTCATCTGCGTAGATGCCTACTTGGGATTTGATCTCATCTGCGAGGTCTTTGATGAAAATAAGGATAGAGCCCTATGAGACACCAGCATTCGTGCTGTAGGACGAAGAGGCACGCCCATTCAGAACGACCTTCATTTTGAGGTTATTTAAGAAAGATTGGATTAGGTCAAGCAGGTGACCGGTAATACCATAACCGCGTAGTTTGCATAGGAGGCCAGAGTACCAAACCCTGTCGAAAGCCTTGGAGATGTCCAGAGCAGCCGCGCGAGACTCGTCAGACTCATCAAGGGCCTGTAGCATGTACTCCGTTACGTTTGTTAGCAGGTCTGCCGTGGACCTGGCAAAGCGGAATCCATATTGCCTGTCGGAGAACAGTTTGTGAGCGGTGAGATGATGAACTATTTCAGCATTGATTATAGCCTCGAATACTTTCCCGAATATCGGTAGATAGGGCGATAGTTGGATGGGTCCGAGGGTTCACCACAATTCTTAAATACAGGAAGGACTGAAGAGAACTTCCAGCATGTAGGAAAGCAGGAAGCAGAAAGGCAGTAGTTAAATAGTTTAGAGAGGACAGGGGAAAGTTCAGGAGTACACCTCTTAAGGACTATCACCGGGATTCCATCCTCTCTACACGCCTTATGGGGGTCGAGTTTTGAAATTACACTGGATACTACTGTCGGTGTAATATATACGTCGTGCAGTTTGGCCTCAGTTCTAATAGGGAAGTCGGGTGGGTGTACTCCGGACGAGTCGAATGTGGAGTTGGATGAGAATCTGTGGGCAAAGCACTCAGCTTTGTCCGCAGATGACGTGAGAACCTCAAATCCAGGGATTAAAGGAGGTATTGAGGATTTCCTATTGTTGAGCACTCGTTTACAAATCCTCCAATAGTCCTTGGAGCCGAACTTGCGGTCAGCTATGTGCTGTCGCATTCTCTCAGCAAACAACTGTTTGGCGTCATTTCTCTCAGCAACACCTGTTTGCACTCATTGCGAGCAGATATGAACAGGCGCCTATTGTGATCAGTTGACTGTCTCCGGAATAAACGGAAGTAATGGTTCCTGTGGGCAATGGCGGCTGAGCAGGCCGGAGAGAACCACGGAGAGGAATGAGGTTTTAAGCAATACTTCCTGGTGGGTATGAAGGCATCAATGCCAGCTTTCACCTATGACGTGACCTCAGAGGCACAGTCATCAACTGATAGGTCGAATATATATATATAGTACTGTGGAAATGTATTAGGACAAGAAATATTTTATCTTTTATGAGACATATTGACAGAAAATAATTTAATTAAAGTAATTTTATTTGATTTACTTGACAAATGCTATAATAAGAAAAATACTTGTTACAAAATGAATTTAATATTTATTATAATAGCTTTTTAATTTGATCTCAGCCTTCATTGTGTCAGGCATTAACATCACAAGCTTCTTCAATGTATTCACTAGTATCTTCTGCAAGGCAGCTTGTATTTGTTCCCAAAGTATATTTTGCGAAGTACCATTTGATTTATCAATTTTTTATCTAAATTATCCCATAGATGTTCAATAGGATTGAGATCCGGGCTTTGTGAGAGCCAATTCAAATTTCGAAGCCTTCCTTCCTCTTCCATTTTAGTTAAGTAATTCTCATGAAGTTTTGTCTTTTCAACCAGTATTTGAATTTCGGTGAGCTTTTTAGGAAAATCACTTCTCTCCTAGTGTGCAAAAATGTTAGGAAAGTAGTGATATTAAACTTTAATTTCTTGCCTCATAAAAGATAAAATAGTTATTGTCATAACACTTTAGCACAGTACTATATATATAACCTTCTTGATGATCCCTTACGATGATACAGCTCAATGTCATTTTTCTCTTCACCCATATATATATTACAAATGCCAACAATAAATTGCATTTCTGTGCCAGTTTTCCAATGTGTCTGTGCACTTGTGTTCGCATGTGTGCCCATGAATTTGTATATGGGTGTAAGTGCGAACGTAATCAGTTGAATCTGGAAGGAATTCGAATAGGTGAAGTCGTTTTACGTTGAACACTCAAGTATTTATTGTGATCCAAAACGAAGCAGCTTTCAATTAACCACCACAGACAATCGCACCTCCCTCCGATTAGCATGGAACAGGCATGCTCCCAGAGAGTGAAACACTACGCCTGCTTGGCCTGACACTGTCAGCAGACCTCAAGTGGAATGACTACGTCGAATCCATTGCTAAATCCGCTGTTATGAAAGTCGGCTCTCTGTGCAGGGCCCGCAAATTCTTTCCGTATGAATCTTATCCTGCACCTATACAAATCTACCATCCGCCCGTGTTTTGAATACTGCTGCCATATCTGGTCGGGTGCCCCTGCTATTCTCCTCGGGGTTCTTGACAAAATACAGAAGCATCTGTAATGTGATTGGTACAGACTTAGCTGACCGCCTGCAGTCACTCTCTCACCTGCGTGACGAGGCTTCGCTGTGCCTCTTCTATAAATACTTCCATGCTTTCTGCTCTGATGAACTTAAATCACTCGTGTGAATTTGCACGAGATACTAGATTGGCAACTAGGTCCCACCCTTTTACAGTGAAACCGATGAAATATAACTGCAATTTCTACTTCAACAGCTTCTTTTTTCGTACTTCTCGCCTGTAGAATTCCCTTCCGCATGCTTGCTTCCCCGACGGCTACAACCTCCAGGAGTTTAAATGTAGGGTCAATGGAAACCTTCTAACACACCCATTCTCTCCAACTCACTCCCTATGTACATCCTAAGTCGTTTATCACCCCCTCCTGACATTTCCTATACCCAATTCCACTGTGCTACAGTGGCAGTGGAATACTTTGCTTGGGGTTACATGATTAAAAGAAAACGTACGAATCTACGTGTCTCTACGTCTCTTGCATTCTTTAAATAGCTTAACTATTCTTACTTACTTCTAAAATCAATCGGTATCCAAATATATTCCTGAGTTTCTCCAGATCTGTCATTCACACTAATATCCGCCATGTCGTGTTCAATGGGATGACGAACCCTTTAATTATCCCCCACTCCAATTCCTAACAAAGAATTTCTACTTTGCTAGGACTGATACTTTATGATACAAACTCTCATGAGAATTATTTCACGTTTACCGCAGATGTGCAAGTGGTGTAATGCATTGTGTGTCAAAATAAGAAAATGTGGAGTTGATTTTGAATTCTAGCCAGGTTCGTGATATTCCTTACGAGGAAATATCTTTAAGAATGGTATGAATCCATCTTCTACTATTTGTTAAATTGTTGTAACATATGAAAAGAAAGCATTTTTAATACAGATTTATTGTAATTTTATTAATGCAATCCTGAATAGATTTTGGTTGCAAATCATCCATAAAGTGTTGAGAAAACCTAGAAAACAAATCAGTTAATCAATCAATCAATCCAGATCGTTATAACTTTCATTTCTACAAATGCAAGGTTAACCGTATTCTTTCCTATGTAATTTTAAAACTGCACTTATTGCCTCAACATGTAACACTCATGCAATCCACGCATTCATTAACACTTTATATTGAGTGGCTCCTAGCCATTTTATTGAGTAGAAATTGATTAAAAATTATCCAAGAAAATGCTGCTGGTTTCTTTTCATAATTAACGAATGGTGTGTGTGTGTGTATGGGTGTATCTGTGTCTGTGTCTGTAGAATCGCCGACTGACGCCAATTCGGTCGGGTTTCAAACCTGGGTTAAAAGCAATCGGAGTCTAACCGTCCTGATGAGCTGTGATACAGCGAAATAGATCTGTCTGCGGATAACTATATATATATATATATATATATATATATATATATATATATAAACAGATCTGTCTGCGGATAACTTTATATATATATATATATATATATATATATATATATATATATAATTTCATTTGAAAAGGCATTATATATCGGGAAAGCTGTTTTTTTTTTGTCATTAAATTTTTCCAAAAAATGCTTGCAAGTGAAAATTTCATTAACAGTTTATTTAAATTAACAATTATTTCCAAAATAACTTATATGATTCTCCTGAGCATGTATCTGACAGAACTTCGTTTGCGTGGTATAACAGAAGAAAGCGTACTAGGAGCAGCCATGGTTAGGGCGACGTGAAAAGACATGATCGACTATGTCTTCAAAGGATGACACAGAAGAAGAAACATTTTGTTAACAACGAAAGGAGCGAGAAGGTAGATTTGAATGCTGCTTGAAAAGGAATTCCGACTACAAACATAAAGTTTAGTCAGTCAGTTAAGTGCCATACTTGATACATGACTGGGCGAGCATGTCTCGAAAATTACATGACTGACTTGAAAAATATTTACTTGTATTAGGTTGCCGATACATTCTGCAATAAACTGCTTTTCAGCCATGGCTATAGAACCCGATCTAACCTGTTATTTAACCCATAGTTAGAGGGAGTAGGGACGGATTGATACCTTTCCCACAGGTATTTTCATGTAAGTGAATGCAATGTATTCAACCGGAATTCAAACAAAAATCTCCGATTTCACGTTCCGAGCCGATAAAAGGATAAAACGCTGCACAGAGTCAGTCAGTTAAGTGTCATACGTGATACACGCTTGGGCGATCATGTATCGAAATAGACATGACTGACTGGGCAGAAAATTATCCCGCAGTAGGTTGCCATTGCTTTCTGCAGTAGACTGGTTGACAACCAAGGCTATAGTACCCAATCTGTCCTGGTATTTAACCCATAACTGAAAGTAATAGACGGATTAATACCTTTCCCAAGTGAATTCGGCTGGAGTTCGAACTCGGCTCTCCGATTTCTCGTTTCGAGCCGATATCCAATGCACCATAACGCACATCCTCTGCACAGAGTATTAGAGTAAAATAGAATCACTTAGATGTGAAGAATTGTTAAGAAAGAAAAAAGTGGTTATTTATATTATTCGGACTGTTGTTCGTATCTTCATTGTCATATTTACGACGTTGCTTCCGTTGTACGCTCCAACTTCTTCAGGTGAAAAACGAAGATCGGTGAGCATGCGTAAACTTTGTTAACTGCTTGTATGATTAATCTGAAGAATGCAAATTAAACATAAAGTATTGCCAAAAATATAAATTTTGTTACGAGGAAACTGAAAAGTAGAAAATTTTTATTCATTCAACCAATATAATTTAAAACATCATCGGTTATTGACATAATTGACAAACTATACACCTACGTCGTCTGCAGTACCATCCAGTGAAAATATTCCAAAATATCCAATATGACTCTTTTTATTGATCATCTACAACAAAATTCAGTAAAAGAAAACCGGATATTGAACATAGGATATACTGCTCTTTATACACTATTGTAAAACTCCACATTTTGTCATAAAACCAAAAATCGAGACGGGCTACTAAATAATCTCAACAGATCAAGACTTCAATAAAGATTTAATGCCGAGTGTCAAACCCCGTTCATAAATATCTAAACTGTCGATGTAAACAACCGCTTTCTAAGATCAATGATTCCAAATGGCTTCCTGCAAATGAAACCTCTGGGTTTTGGCAAATAGTATCCCTCTTGGTACTACAGACAAACAATTATACTAACAAATAATCATATGATGACTGTCAACAGAAGCAACAATTAAAATGTATAGCACAATTGGCTTTCCAGACTACTTTAAATAAATCTTTAGAAAGGAAATGCCCATCATGTAAACAACCGCTTTCTAAGATCAATGATTCCAAATGGCTTCCTGCAAATGAAACCTCTGGGTTTTGGCAAATAGTATCCCTCTTGGTACTACAGACAAACAATTATACTAACAAATAATCATATGATGACTGTCAACAGAAGCAACAATTAAAATGTATAGCACAATTGGCTTTCCAGACTACTTTAAATAAATCTTTAGAAAGGAAATGTCCATCATTACTAGCAAAAGAGATATCAGTCACTGGATTTGAGAAACCTTAGATCGATATTATAAAATTTTACCGAATGCAATAATAGTTGATATAACGATGTCAGTTGTCAACTTATATCTTGTTAATGATACAACTGCAGAATGCTACAAACATCATTTCGACAATTATCACTTGCACAGGGAAGATAACCTTAGTGAATTAGACCTCCCAAGAATTATGTCAATTGGGTGCAACAAAAAAAGTTATCTGAATGGTGCAGATTAGGAATCAGGTCAGCGGTTATATTTTCTAACGTGTCCCCCACATATAAACTCCATCAGTTAGAGAATTAATTAATTCCGACGAAACAATCTTAAAATAAAAAAATGTTTTGATAAGTAATAAACTTATATATAATTATTTGCATTGTTTTCCTCATATGTATTACCATATTTCAGCCGTTTTACGCCCCGGCCCTCTTTAGGTGGCAAGAAGATCGAAACGAACTCTTTATTTCGTCCACTAGGATATATTAATCTCAGTCCATGTGCGATGACACTTTCTGTAGCTATAGTGTTATCTCACTTTAACTCAACTTTGTAAGTTACTATATCAAAACTGCTGTGGCCTGGAATTGATCTCAGAAATCTTTGGATCAATTCAATGGAATTAACTAACGCATTTATACGCTGGGCTATGTGTCCTTGAGGACATGCATCATATCTACCAACACGCTTATGCACCTTGATATGTGGTGGATTTTGACAATTTAGCTTCTTCACTTAGACAGTCAAACTACCCGCATATATGGCGTGATGAGAGTGATTAACACTTGTGTAGACCAAGCCATACTTTTCGGAAGGCCTGAATGGAAAGAAGTAGAATAACCTCACTTATTATTAGAATTAAACATTTTCTTCCCGAGACTGGTTACAAGTCACGTTTAAAAATCTAAACGTGTCCAACTATGGAAGAGAATGAGAGGAGAAACGATGGATTCGTACATCCTCCCATGTTGTTTAAGCGTAAGTCTCTGCAAACTCACCACATCAGTTTCTTATGTGACACAGATTAGCGCCACTAGGTGATGATAACAATGTCAACATTTTTTTTAATCACTTCATCCCGAGCAAGGCGGAAACGCCACTGATGTGCAGGGGGTTACATAAATGTAAAAAGATTAATTAGAAAAGAGTGAGGAGGAAAACTAGTTAGAAAGGAACAATAGAAAGCTGAGAAAGCACGTGCAATGACAGATACATAGGTGGAGAGAAAGGGAAGGTTATACAGGGGAGGGGAGAGAGCTAGAGGCCAGTGGTTAGTAGATGAGTATTGACTTTGCATTTAAATTTCTGGAGGTTGTAGCCGTCAGGAAAGCAAGAATACGGGAGCGAGTTCCACAGGCGGGAAGTGCGAGAGAGGAAGCTTCAGGAGTAGAATTGTCTTCTGCATTTGGCTAACCTGACTGTGAATGGGTGGGACCCAGTTGGCAGTCTGGTTGCACGAGTAAACACCTGTTGAGGAGGCATCAGTGATTTAAGCTCGTCCGAGCAGAAGCCATGAAAGTATTTATAGAAGAGACAAAGGGTGGCCACATTTCGACGATGGGGAAGTGGCTGCAGGCGAATCGCCAGATCAGTACCTACCACATTACAGACTCTCCTTTGGAGCTTGTCAAGAACACTGAGGAGAACGGCAGGGGTACTCCCTGCACGTACGGATGGTTGACTTGTATATTTGCAGGATGGATTCAGGTGGAAAAAACTTCCTGGATCGATATACTGACCCAACCTTCTTAGCAGCAGATTTATACTGAGGACAGGGTAAGTCCGAGGAGGCGTAGTGTATTACTCTCCGGGAGAATCGCTTGGTCCATGCTTATGGGAGGCAGGAGAGGTTGCCTTTGATGGTTGACAGACAACAGCTTGGTCTTAGATGAATTGAAGTTGACAAGCCACTTCTTGACCCAGTTCACCACAGAGTGTAGATCCCGTTCAAGGTCAGCAGCGAGATTATGTCTGTCCGCCTCGACAGGTTTCTTACTGGTGTGGGGGTATATTGTAGTGTCACCTGGATTCAGATGGAAAAAACATCCTGGATCGACATAGCAGTAGATTTTGCTATGGATTCAATATATAAATAGTGGGCGGCAAACTACATCCATCCTACAACGTATTTCCATATAGCGAATCTATTGCTTTTTCCCTGAAAAGTGATTAGACAAACTACAATTCATTACCATCGATTTCACACATCACAATCTAGATCTGTCATACTAGTTACATTGAAGTAAACTCCACTCGATTTCTTTGTGTTTCAGTTGGGGGATGTATGTTCCATTTGTGCAGCTGTTTGCTGCAAACCGTGGATCTGTAGAAATGACAATAAAGAGCGTTTTCCCAATCTCTTCGAGTTTAAAATTAACTGTTAACTTCTCCTAAAATGTTTTTCTTATTCTCTCAGCGGTTCTTGAGACTTCTACATGTTAAATAAAACTATAAATAAATCTAATTCTTTATATTCATCAACTCAAATTTGTAATTAGTAATTAGAATAATATATATCAGATAACCCGGCGTTGCTCGGGTGAAATGAAAGCTTCAAAACTATTCCATGGTCCTGGATCTCAGACTCTTTAGACGTTGGCACGAAAAACTAAAAAGCAATAGTTTTTTCCAGTTAAAGCGAAACCGTAGACTGAAAGACAAATGAATGGATGAAAGTCAAATTTTGATTTCCTGGCATCGATATCAAATTTATATCTTTTCATCGTAAACTGAATTTTGAAGGCTAAATAAGTCCTCTGAGTAAATAGTATCATAGCTGAGACTAAGAACTACAATTATACCAACTTAGAGCCAAACCCTAAGCAAATACTAAAATAAAAGGGCTGAAAAAATGAAGATATACAGGTAGATAATCAGACACACACAAACATCTTGCCTTTTATATATATACATATATATTATTGATTTTCTGCACTATTGTAAGAACTGCAATCTTGAATCTTCTGAATATCGTTTCTTATGTCTTCGTCTATGAGTGTGTCAAATTTGATTCAAATTGGATCACTCTTTCTATAACCTGATCTTTTCGATTATCGATTTTCGATATTTATCGTGGGTACCTCAACATAAAACCTAGCTAAGAACACTCGCAGACGCTTATAGTATCACTGTGTGAATCTTCAAGAAAATCGGTTCAGCTGCTTCGTAGTCTATAGCTAACGGACACACACACTCCGACTCACACACACACATAAACTAAGTTCCTTTTATAAATAAGTTTAGATAACTTTGTTCTAGGATCCATTACATTTGAAGGATTATATATATATATATATATATATATATATATTGGTGCATGTTTCATTAAATAGTATCGACTAGTTTTATCTATTTATTTTAATTAATATTTTTTCATATCGACCAATAACCTTCATAGCATTATCGTTGCTTGAGGAAAAAATTCACAATATTGATACATGTTTTTTATTTAATCCTTTCTGAGATTTCGGCTTACATCAGCCATTATCAAAGATGAAAATTTATTGTATTGTGTGTAGTAAGCAGTTTGCGGACGAACGATAGTGTAGTCGTCTATTTTGTTTGTATGGAAGATTGGCGAACCCCTGCGTGCGTGCTTGCGTGCGTGCGTGCGTGCGTGCGTGCGTGCGTGCGTGCTGGAAGCGAAAATCGCCCTACAGCTTGTATCGTCACACATGTGTTCCACGCGAGAGTGAAGACGAGAGGTATCAAGTATGGAAAGCCATTGGGTTAACCAATCGACTCTGTTATCTATTAGTGGCATCTGAGAATGTTTGTGGCGATTTCGTAGTTAATTTTGTTCAGGTTTGGTTTCAACTATTTTATGTATATGGCTTCGAGTATTTTTAGGTTTTGCGGATTGTTTCTTGTTTAAATATGGTTGTGTTTTCGACGATGATTATCGCGGAATTGTGTATGTGGCCTGCATGTTGTTTTAAATGTCTAATGATGATAGAATTATCGTTTAAATGTACTGTAAAACGTCATGAGAGCGAGTGTGTGGTGCGACATACATAGATTTTGTTTAATCTCCTAAATGACACTTGAATTTGTAAACTATGCTGATATTTTTTAAAACGCTAACCGGGGTAGAAGAGTCATTGCGAATGAATGAGTTAGATATATTAGATTTAGAATAGTATATGATTAACATAATTTTTTTGCTAGGATATGTTGGAGATATATTAGTATTTATTAATTTTTTTAGTATATTTTCATCTTGTTTATAGTATGTATGCATTTGATTTCGATAGAGAAGATTAATGTTTAAGATTATTTGAGACAGCACTCTGCTTTAGCTGCTTAATATTGAGACCTTTAAGAAACCATCTTATTTGTTCGTCAATTATATTGTTTGTGAAGATATTCATTAATAAGTCTTTGTTTTATATTCTTCAGTTCACTATAGAAAATCTGTCTTGTGAGTGAGTAAGTTTCTGCACGATGTATTAGCTTTTTTTAATCTCTATTTTTTAGCAATATGGGCATTCGCTCTTGTAGTTAAGTGTGCATGAACTTATACTGGTAGTTTTTTGTGTCATGAAATAATAAAATTGTTATTATTTGTATTTATCAATATGTCGAGGAAAGGAATTTTGTTATTAGGGTTAAGTTCATACGTGAAATTAAGGACAGAAATATTTTGGAAACGTTTTTGAAGTTGAAGTATTTCGTTTGTATTTTTCACAAACATAAATATATCATCAACATATCTTAGGTAAATGGATGTGTTTTAACCTCGATGAATAAATTATTTTTGAGATTCGACATGCAGAAATTTTTGAATGTCTGAACCTATTCAAACACCATCACGTTGTATGTATATATTATTATTATTATGATCTAAGATAGGGATTTCAGTATTAAAAGCTATTAAAAGTTTCCTTAATATATTAAGATTAATTTTACATATGGGGGAAAGTATAAGTTACTGTATATGTTCCTTATAATTATGTCAATAGTTTTAATAACCGGGGCGTTGGTAAATAAGTTTTCAACATCAAGTGAAGCTATCATTTCATTGTTGGGTATATATATATATATATATATATATATACTTAAGGAGAAAATAGTGACTCAAAAAAGCATACAAAATATTCCATACTGGGGAAAAATTGTTGAATGCCTCTAAACGAGGCAGAACATAATATTTATGATTCTTTGCGGAGACTCTTAATATATATATATATATATATATATATATATATATATATATATATGATTTAGGATACTCTGTCGGTATATATATATATATATATATATATATATATATATATATATATATCGACAGTGTATTCCTAAAAATGTACAGACTCACTGCTACAGTTTGTCAGGCCAAGCTTTAGAGATCACTTTGAAGATGAGGAGTTTCATTTTCAGTGCACCCCTCACATTAACATTGCAATGATAGATCTTTCTTTGATGTGATCATACCAAACAAGTGGATTAGCCGAAGGCATTCGGAGAATATACTACGCGTTCACAAGATCTCACCCGACAAGTATTTTTTGTATGGGAATGGCTAAACTGCAAATTCTACGCTAACAAACCTGCAAAAGTCACTGAATCGAAAGCAGCCATTGAACGAGAATTCTTACAAATACCAATCAAATTGTTTCGTGTTCTTTGCGATTCCATTCACATTATCAGCCGTGCCTGGTATAGATCGGATTTCAGTTTGAAAACAGGCGTTAAAATACGATGAAATAATGTCAGTATGTTATAATAAATTTTGAAAATAATACTTATTTTATTTCCACTCACGTTATTTGAAGTGTGTATATGCTTTCGGGTACACCTTATATATATATATATATATATATATATATATATATATATGAACTTATTTATGAATGGAAATTTGTCTGTGTGTGTTTGTGTATATGTGTGTGAGTCTTTGTGTGTGTGTGTCCGTTACATATAAACTCTGAAAGGGCTGAACCGATTTTCTTGAAAATTTACACAGTTGTACTATAATTCGTCTGCGAGTGTTCTTAGCTAGGTTATTTGTCGAGGTACCTCGATAAATAGTGATAATCGAAAAAATCGTGTTATAGAAGAAGTGGTTCAATTTTAATCAAATTTGATACACTCATAGACAAAGACGTAAGAAACGATATTCAGAAGTTTCAAGATTACAGTTCTTACAATAGTGCAGAAAATCGGTAATATATATGTATAAAAGCCAAGATCTTTGTGTGTGTGTGTCTGTTTATCTGCCTGTATGTCTGTATTTTTTAAGCCCTTTTATTTATCTTTTTGCTTCGGGTTTGATTCTAAGTAGGTATAATTGTAGTACTTAGTCTCAGCTATAATACCATTTACTCAGAAGACTTATTTATCCATCAAAATTCAGTTTACGACGAAAAAGACTTATTTGATATCGATGCCAGGAAATCAAAATTTGATTTACAGCCATTCATTTTTCTTTCAGTCTACGGTTTCGCTGTAACTATTGCTTTTTAATCTTTCGTGCGAACGTCCAAAGAGTCTGAGCTCTAGGACCATGGATTAGTTTTAAAGATTTCTTTACACCCAAGCAACGCCGGGCTATACGGCTAGTATATATATATGTATATATATAACGGATACACACAGAGACATACATACACACACACATACAAAGTTCCATTTATAAATACGTTTAGATTTAGATAAGTAAAGAACAAGTAATCAAAAGTGTGTTTAATATAAAATGTTTCAGAAAACAAGTTTCCTCAGCGAATCTTTACTTGATAGGTGCTGACCTAACAGGCACGACTCCAGCCACTTTCTCACGGTTGCGATGGGGCTTCCCTCTGTCTATTCTACAAATGTTTTGATGGCTACTGCTCCGACGTGCTTAGCTGAGTGATGCCCCCCACTACAAGAATTTACTAGTGCAAACAGACTTTAAACAAGTCCCACCTTTTTACAGTTAAATCAACTTCAATGCAGCCGCCATTTCTACTCTATCAGCCTCCTTTCTCCCACTTCCCGCCTATAGAAGTGTTTTCTATATGCTTGCTTCCTTGACGGCTACAATCTCCAAGAATTTAAATGCAGTGTTAATTTCCACCTCTTGTTTACTTGACTCCTGTCCTTCACTCGTCCTTTCCCCATCACCCCTCTCTAATCACTACACACTTGTATTTCCATCCTTCCCCTTTATTCGACACCCCCTATAATTGGTTCGTCTTTCCCTTCGCTCTCCTTTAGCTTAAACATTCGTTCTTCACTTATATAGCCCTCTGCACACCAGTGGCTGTACCGCCTTTCTTAGAATGAAACTGTTACATAAAATATTTATAAAATGTACATACGTTAACTCATTTTCGAAAACTAACTTTAAATAGTTTTTTTTTAAAAATAAATATGTTTTCTTGGAACTTTTATTTTAGTTTTAATTGAAAGAAAATGATTAAATGTATTATTTCTAGTAGGCAAAATCATCTGGTGTATTTCAAAGAGAAATTATGTTGATTGGAATGTAAAATTACGAGATATTTTTTAATTTTTAAAATTTTCGATCATTTTTGAGCGATGGAACCATTTGTCAACAAAAGTTAATTCTCGGTTAAGAAAGACATCTTTTTTGATATTTCATTATTCATCGAATTTATATATCTAGTGTATCGAGGCAGCAGACAATTTTCTAAATACATACTGTTAAATATAAGAGACAATGAATGTCTATTATGTTTAATCATTTAATCATGAGCCATTCTAAACATCGTATTTTGGCTTTAATTTCAGGTGAAAATAATGACAAAAATTCTCCAACATTTGGATAGTTTTTCTTAAGTTGATTCTAAGATTTCGGCTCACATGAGCCATCTTCAGTGAGGTTAGACGGACGTTAACATAAAGAAATCTACCATCAAAGACGATTTTATCTTGTGTTGATATATAACTTTGTTAAGCGACGATAACAGTTACAAAATAGCAAACGCAGTTCGTGAATTTGTAATGCGGTTCTATGACGTCACACCGTGTGAAAGCACAAAATGATAACAGATCCATATATTTAAATGCAATGTTTTGTGTCATGACCAGATTTAAACGTGATTTTATTAATTGTGGGTTGTTTGAAATTAAATTTAACATTTAAATGTAGATAGCCTCCAATATCTGAAGTTTCTTTTTACTGTGTTTATGAGAGAGTATTATTGTATTGTTGACTAAAAAAGAAAGCTTAGAACCAAACTAATAAAAAATTATTTTAATGTTATAGAATTTGTTTTTATTTTCATCTGAAATTAAAGCCAAAATACGATGCTTAGAACGTCTCATGATAAAAAAATAATAGACATTCATTGTCTCTTATATTGAACAGTATGTTTAGAAAATTATCTTCTGCCTCGATATATATATATATATATATGCGTGTATTAATATTGTTGTTTCCGTGCTCATTTTTGAGTTTTATTCGCATGTATTTATTTAATTACTTTAAATAATTATTTGTTTTTGATGTTATTCAAAATATTATTTGTAAATGCGATGTTTTATGATATTACATGAAGTATATTTGATCTTTCAAAGTATATAAAATCATTCATTATTTTAATAATTTATCATCTTAAAACCTGGTTTTATATTAGGAAGAGAGGTTCATTATTAAGATTGCAATTCCATTATTTTTGCTTAGCAATTGGTTTACATTTTGCAATTAATTATTTGAAAATGTTCTGTTGTGAAAAATTGTGCAATCGCTGCTATTAAAAGCAGTTTCATAATTTTGTTCGTTTGCCAATTTACCGTTTATGAATATCTTCACAATCACTGTGCACAAGGAATCTGAAATTACTGATTTCTTTGTTTAAAGACACAGCAAATATATATAAATCATTTAATGTCAAAATTGAACTCATGGTGCATTGAAGTAAAAAAGAATGTTATTCTGTTTTCACTGTTGGTAGATGATATTCGGTATTTAATGATACTCTTTGTAGTTTCTCCACAAGCAAGGCAATACTGCAGGTGGTTCGCAGAGTGTTTTAATGAGAGGAGGCGGAAAACAGAAAAGTAAAGTGTATAGGTGATAGTGTTGACAGGGTAAGAAATAGGTGGAAGTCACGGAGACAAATGATTCCAATTGACGTTGCTTATAAATTTTGGGAAGTTGTAGCTATCGGGGAAGCAAGCATGAAGAAGGAACCCCACACGCGGGAAGTACGAGGAAAAAACTGCTGGAGTAGAATTGGCGCTTGCATTTGATTATTTTGACGGTAAAAGGTGGGAAACCAGTTGCCAGTCTAATTACAAGTGTGAATTTGTGTGGGTGGGGTACCAGTAAATAAAGCTTGTGAGAGCAGCAACTTTGAAAATAATTCTATAAATTGACAGAGGGAAGCCATATTCCGAAGATTAGAAGGTAACCGAAGGCGAGCAAACAAATCTGGACCACTTACATAGCAGAATATTTTGGGGATATTTTTGAGAACTCCAAGATGAAACGCAGGAGCGCCTGACCAGATATGGTAACTGTCCGGGTGGCGTCACTCATTACAGCGGATTGAACTCTTCCTACAACTACATATACTTCTGCTCAGAAGAGGTAGAGTCAGAGAGCTCAGAGGGTGACAGTTCCGCAGAAGATTAGCATAAGCAGATTAGCGGAGAGCGATAGGCAATGATAGCCAAAACTTCTATTGTACGACTATTGTGAGTCCCCGTATTTATTTGTTCTACTAACAAAACTTTACGTATTTGTATTTTGCTGTGTTTAATATATATACCGCTATTTCCTATTTTGGTTTTTGTATTATTTATTGCTGGATTCATAACAGTGCCCACGACAGTAACATTATTCAATGCAAAACATATTAATATTTGTGTGGAAAATATTACTATGAACGGTGATAGTGATTTCGTTGTAGCTATATACTAGTATACAGTTTGATTATAGAAATGCCACCTCCGAATTTCATACAGTTAAAACGAAACTGATCTATAATTAATCTATTTAGGCCATGCTGCACCCTAACGAAAGACTCAGTGTAGAGGATAGTATGGACAGTTATGGAGAGAAAACACATAATTTTCTTACTCTTTTCCCTACGTAGAAATTGGACATTGCGTTTATAATTCTGAAGACAAAATTTGACGGAAGACTGCTTCATAAGCAAGTAGTCGGTGGAAAGTTCTACAAACAAGAAATGCGGGAGGAGAAAGTGTTAACATGAAAATTACGGTTGCATCTAGCCAATTCGAGTGTAAACTGACTAGAACTTGTTGCCAATCTAATAATGCCCGTAAATTCATGAAACCTTGGTACCATAGTAGAATGATCTGCAGAACAATTAACTTGAAAATATTTATAGAAATGGCGTAAGTGCATTACAGCATTTGGAAAATGACTTAAGCTGGATACTAGTCGGGATAAATACTATTGCATATTCTTCTTTGGATTTTATCAATAGTCTTTAAATATATATCAATATAGTAACAGTGCGGTTTTGTGCAGTGAATATCACCTCAGAACGAGAATTCAAAGAGTCGATATTGAAATCCAGTTGAATTCTTTGCATTCATTTACATGCTAGGAAATGTATTAATCCATCTTTCTCATTCAAGCTATGGGTTAAATAGTATAACAGATTGGCTCTGTAGCTTTTGTTGGTAACCAGTCTACCGCTGAAAGTAACAGCAAGCTACTGCGAGACATGAATGCATAAGCGTGTATCGGATATGCATCTTAACTAACTGACTGAAAGTGACATTAATATACATAAAAACAATTGAACGTTACAATAGGTGGATAAATATTCATATGGGCTTGTCGGCTGTATGCGTTTAACAATCAAAACGAGTTTCCAGTTTTTTTATGAAACAATTTAATTCAGATTTTACATATAATCTTATAATAATCATGTTTTTCTTCTACTTCATGTGTCATGTCGCATTAGGACGTAGTCAAACATGGACTTTTAATTGGATCTGTGTCATGTCGCTCTCAATAAACTTACCTTTGTATCTTTTCCAAACACCGCTCTCTGTCAAGTAGGTCAACCTGTGCTTTCTCCTGTCTCTCCTTCTATCTATCCGTCCTGTGACTAATATAATGTCCAGGCCTCCTTCCTCATTACCTGTGCTAGGAACCTCCGCTGTCTCTTCTTGATGTCAAGTATCACTTTCCTTCTCGTCTGCATACTCATCGTTGCTCACCTGCTCCGTCCATTGTATCCTAGCATTCGTCTCTAAAACTACATTTGTGCTGCTTCAAGCCTCTCCTTCATCCTTGAAGAGATCGTCTAACAATCAGTTGAATACAGAAGGACAGATATCAAAGAGCAATCCAGCACTGATTTCTTTGTTTCCAATGAGTTTTCTGTTTCACAGTTCTATGGTTAGCATCTGAAATGTGTCTTTGGCCATGTAAATTCATCTTTGGATCTCAATGTCACACTTACTGTACTCTGTCAGAACACTTCCAAGGTATTTAAATTCCTACACTCTTTTGTATTTCAATGTTTAAATAGTGTATAAATTTCAGTCTATATCAGCAATGGGTACCTGCTTGGCTGGTTAGAAATAGATTCGTGGTGTTAACATGTCTTTCAAAAAGATGTTGTTCAGAAGTTTTTATATTAAGTTAACTAGATTTCTGAAGGAAATCGTTAGTAGACATAAAAAAGGCAGGGATCAAAAAGTTCAGAATTTAGGCTTTTGATGCTTTCCTTCGGGTTGGATCAAAGGGTTGACTCAGAACTAAAAACAATTTAAACCACAATCTTAACTCAAATAACAGACCTAAATAAAAATTAGGCTTGAAAAGAAAACGAAATTCAACCCACGATCCAAAGATTGAGACGACTTTAAAAATTCATTAACTTAGTAAGAAACATAAAATTTACGGAAGAATTTGATGCGTTCCTAAGATTAAAACAAACTACAAGTGATATAAATAGAATAAACAATTCACAGGATGCAAAACAAAACATTCTTTGAAAATAGCGCACCTCCAAAAGAAAAGATCTAAAGGGCAGCATCGAAAGATTGTGGAAGAGCAAAATCAGCTACCTATAGACTCCGAAAGGGCTGAACCGATTTTCTTGTCGAGGTATCCCCAATAAATATAGAAAATCGATAATTAAAAAGAAATTGGTTATAGAAGGAGTGGTCCGGTTTTAATCAAATTTGATAAACACATAGGCAAAGACAAATGTTTCAAGGTTGCAGTTCTTACAATAGTGCAGAAAATCGATAATATATATATATATATATATATATATATATATAAGACAGATGTTTGTGTGTGTGTCTGTTTATCTAACTCTATGTCTGTATTTTTTCAGCTCATCTATTTTATTTTTTTGCTTCGGGTTTACCTCTAAGTAGGTATAGTTGTAGTTCCTAGTCTCAGCTATGATACCATTTAATCAAAGGACTTATTTAGCCTTCAAAATTCAGTTTACTACGAAAAAATGTTGAATGATCATTGAATGATCATTTCAACATGAAATCCCTAAGGGAGATTTCACATAACGTCGGGCTTACGGCCTATCACGTTGAATACACCGGTTCTCGCTCGATCACCGAAGTTAAGCAACGTTGAGCCTGGTCAGTACTTAGATGGGTGACCGCTTGGGAATACCAGGTGCTGTAAGCGTATAGTGACGGATGTGCGTTGTTTTGCAGTGGATATCGGCTCGGAAAGAGAAATCGGTGAGCCGAGTTCAAATTCCAGATGAATACCCAGTATTCACTTAAGCACTGGTACCCTTGGGAAAGGTATTAATCCGTCCATTCCCTCCAGTTATGGGTTAAATAACAACGGTAGGACTTGGGGACCCTGCTCTTAAAAACAAATCCCAGTGAATCGTGAAAAAGAAAAATGTTGTAAAAATAAAATAACCTTACCCAAAAATCATTGGTTATGATTTTAAATGATCCTATAAGGATTGATAGGTCGTTAAGCCTCAAAAACAAACAAACAAACACATAACGTCAGTAACTAGACAAATGGAAAATTTATAAACAAGATTGTGGATATATATTAATCATTTCCGGTATAAAGACAGAGATATATAACATGAATTGTTTTAACATTTCCTCAAAATATTTTAGGAAAATTATAGGATTATTAGGCTAAAGATCGTAAAATTAATTTTCAGGTGGAATGTGTAACCGTGGTATGAACGTATTTGTCCGACTCCTTTGATCGCCACTGACCGTAAAAATGGTAAAAACAACTTGTTAATCACAGCTAATAGTGGTCTAATTGATATTTTTGAATAATGCTACATAGAGAGAGAGAGAGAGAGAGAGAGAGAGAGAGAGAGAGAGAGCGAATCAGTTGGAAAGCATTTGGAAAGTCGAGAAAATTTATCATGTTTACTTGCCATCGTTTTTCACAGAAGTGAGATAAAGAACGTTCAGCGATGGTCGGGCAATTATTCGGGTTTAAGAGGTGAAAGCAAGATTAGACAATCTGATGGAAAAGTTTGTGCGAAATGTGAGAAAATATCGACAGACGGAGCTTTTTGATTTAACCTGGGTGGTGACGGGTCATACCCTTGTTGAGGTTATTAATTTGTATGAATTGGTTTGTCCGACATTTTCCCTTGCTTGTTGTCTGAGTGCACTCCACCATTTCTGTTTACGACCATAAAAACATCTATATATATATATATATATATATATATATATATATATATATATATATATGTATATAATACAGTACACAATTGTATTGAAAAGTGTTCATTACAATTATAATCAGATATATAAACATGAGGATTAAGTTTCTACACATTTGGCAGTTAGTTGTCTGGTTTTAAAAAGTGAAAGCAATAATTTAAACTTAATAACTGGTTTACAAAATATATATATTCCAAATATCCTTATTATTTAAATTTCTTTCACACGTTGTTGAGAAGAGCAGTAAGAAAAGGGAGTTATATAGAACATTTATATAGTAATATATATATATATATATATATATGTTCTGTAAGGAGTTATACAGAACATACACACACACACACACACACACACACACACACACACACACATATATATATATATATATATATATATATAAATGTTCTGCATAACTCACTTTTCTTACTGCTCTCAACAACATGTGAAATAAAATTAGATGATATATATATATACATATATATATATATTATTTGTAAACGTGTTATTATATATATATATATGTATATATAAATATTATTTGTAAATCAGTTCAAATTCTATTACATATATATATATATAAATATATACATATATCTATATATCTATCTATCTATCTGTCTATCTATCTATCTACATATCTATCTATCTATCTATCTACATATATATATATATATATATATATATATATATATATATATATATATATACTAGAATTTGAATAGATATGTTAACACGAGGATTAAGTTTCTAGTCATTTGGCAGATAAATGTCTGGTTTTAAAAGTGAAAAACAGTCTTTATTGTTGGTAGATATAAAAGACTAATCTTTAAGACCGTCATTGTGTAGAAATATTTTTCGTCTCCAGTAGTAGGTCTGCTGCTAATATTTGGCAGTACATACATTCCGCTTTCTAGGTTTCATGTTTACCGCTGACCAGGTGAATAAATATGGTTAATCTATCATTCCTACAAATATTTCAATGGCAACTAATAGATTAATATCAAAATTCCACACTTTTACAAACGAAATAATTAAATGCTTCTACGGTAATAATTTCTTTTCCCGCAATTCCGGCATGTGGAACTTCTTTACGTTTATTTCTTCCCTGATACCAAAAGAAAAGATCTAAAGGGCAGCATCGAAAGATTGTGTAGAGCAAAATCAGCTACCTATAGACTCCGAAACGGCTGAACCGATTTTCTTATCGAGGTATCCCCAATAAATATAGAAAATCGATAATAAAAAAAATTGGTTATAGAAGGAGTGGTCGGGTTTTAATCAAATTTGATGAACACATAGGCAAAGACAAATCAGATGTTTCGAGGTTGCAGTTCTTACGATAGTGCAGAAAATCAATAATATATATATATATATATATATATATATATATAAGGCAAGATGTTTGTGTATGTGTCTGTTTATCTAACTCTATGTCTGTATTTTTTCAGCTCATCTATTTTATTTTTTTGCTTCGGGTTTAACTCTAAGTAGGTATAATTGTAGTTCCTCGTCTCAGCTATGATACCATTTACTCAAAGGACTTATTTAGCCTTCAAAATTCAGTTTACTACGAAAAAATGTTGAATGATCATTGAATGATCATTTCAACATGAAATCCCTAAGGGAGATTTCACATAACGTCGGGCTTACGGCCTATCACCTTGAATACACCGGTTCTCGCTCGATCACCAAAGTTAAGCAACGTTGAGCCTGGTCAGTATTTAGATGGGTGACCGCTTGGGAATACCAGGTGCTGTAAGCGTATAGTGACGGATGTGCGTTGTGGTGCAGTGGATATCAGATCGTAAAGAAAAATCGGTGAGTTGAATAAATATGGTTAATCTATCATTCCTACAAATATTTTCATGGCAACTAATAGATTAATATCAAAATTCCACACTTTTACAAACGAAAAAATTAAATGCTTCTACGGTAACAATTTTTTTTTCTCGCAATTCCGGCTTGTGGAACTTTTTTACGTTTATTTCTGCCCTGATACCAACAATCTCCAAAAATTTAAATGCAACATGAAATGCCATCTTCTATCTCCTAGATTTTAAACCCTCTTCAATCTTTTCTTCAACATTCGCTGTGCTCGCCTTTTTTTCTTTCTCTCACTGCAATTCTGCATTTTAGTAGTCGTCCCAATTTGCTTGGGGTGAAATGATTAAAAAATTAATTCCTAAATCTA
This sequence comes from Ascarosepion bandense, assembly GCA_037127315.1. Classification (NCBI taxonomy): domain Eukaryota; kingdom Metazoa; phylum Mollusca; class Cephalopoda; order Sepiida; family Sepiidae; genus Ascarosepion; species Ascarosepion bandense. The sequence continues at coordinate 2,979,545 of JBBBDQ010000178.1, forward strand.
ATTCTTATAAAATTGGTTCACGATAACTTACCAGACAAATTTTCACGTTAGTATCCAGTTCTTACGGCCGTATCAGGTGAAACAAACATTTCCTATATGATCACCAACGTTAACAAATAGAAAGTACCAAGATGAGCGCTTCTACTTCTATGTATTCTGTCCTTTCAGGACGTAGGCGATCATAGATTTTCTAATCCCTGTTGGTTCCTAGCACGCTTTCTTCTGTTACACCACCCAACCCTCATTCTGTCATCCATCTGATCAGGCCCTTCAAATATGTTATCCGCTACTTTCCCCTGTCTCTTTTCCCCTCTATCTGGCCAGTTAGTATCAGGTTCTCCAAGCCCTTCTTTTTCATTGCATGTCTCAGGAACTTTAACTGTCTCTTCCTGACGTTCAATATTATTTTTATTTTTCGATTCCATCCTATTCAAAACCTCATCTGTGCTCACATGCTTGATCCACGATATTCGCAGCATTTTGTGAGCTTAGAAATGCGGTTGGTGTAATGTATAATGGCTGGGAATCGTTGATTGGAGAGCTAAGTTTCAATTCCTGTTGGGTTTATTATACTTTCTTTTGCGCAAATATACTTGGGAAAGACATGAATCTAATTTTCCCTCCAGGTATAGGATAATTAGTAGGAATTGTATCTGTAAAGTATTACTATTTCCACGCCCAAATTCTTATAATTAAATTATTTTCTGATTGATTTGCCGTAGAAAAGGAATCAATCAATGATACGAGAAAAAATGGTTGTAATCTTCAATTGTTAACTTCAGTAAGAGAACCTAAAAAGAAAAAATATTATAAGATAGTAGAAATATTTACGTTTCTTAATATGGAAACATTCGAGATTCTTTGACCGAAAAACTATTGCTAATGTAATTTGAAATTTATAAGATCTTTTATTTGAAACAATGTTCGTGTTCATTCACAGTACGTATAATTTCGAAAGTTTTGACTCATGGTTACTTCGCAATGCAAAAGTCCTTTATATGATTACCCACGTCTATTTTACAAAATGTGTAAAACAAGATTATATTTTAACGCTTCACTAGAGAAGCGCTTCATTTTAGACGAAAAACTTCATCATTCAACTGTACACTATCATTTTTTAGTTAGGTTCAAAGCTCTTGTGCTTTACAATATAGTTCTGCGTTATTTTTTTCAAAGATTTTCATTTTTTGTGAATACGGAATTAAATTAACTCTCTTCTCTTCATTGTTTACAAATTTCGCATTCAAGTGGGAAATCTAATTTTGACCAATATGAAAAACATTGTCTCCGTACTGAAAATTTCGCAATCCGATGTTAATTATTTTCTAACCAAGGAAAGAAACGATTCACAGAAATGTGAAAAGTTAAGAAGCATCTGTTAAGAGGTATTTTACTAGCATATAGAGAATTGGATTCAGTCAGGTGGGAACTGCCCTCACAATGTGACAAAAGAATTTTTAATCTTCTGAACCGGACATGCTTCGGCGATTAATATTCCCTCTCCTTTTCTTTCTTGCGTGCGTTTTTTCTTTATCTCTTTTTCTTTATCCCTTTTTCTCTGTCCTCACCATTCACGTTGTCACTTCCGGCAAATTAATGTTATTTTGTTTTGTAAATAAATTTGCAGTTAAACATACAAGCGAAACATTTTTTTCTTCCCAACTTTCTGATGATAATATCTTAACTTGTGTGGAGTTCGGTTATATTTAGCAAAAGACGAATTGAACAGCATGATCGTGTTTCCTATATGTTTATCCATGTCAAATAACTTTATTCAACTAACACTTGTGAAATAAACCATCAAAAATACTGGGGCGAAACAGATTGCACTGTGACACGATAACTAGGCGTATATTAAGGTGCTTTGTAAAATATGTATTTTATTATAATAGATTAGAATAGAAAATAGTTTAAAAACATATTTAACAAAAGTGAAAAAGAAGAGGAAAAATAAATAAATAAACGCTTTTTCTTTTATGAGGAATATTGTGGAAGAGACAAGGGTATCCGATTACTGTTTTAAATCCTACCACACTTCCGGTAAATATTTGACTCTTGACTCGGTGATTTAATGTGATAAAAGATAAAGTTCAGGAAATAGGTTTTTTTGAATGACCAGGTCAAAGACTGTATCTTGACCACACATTAAGAATTTTCCGGCGGAATCTTTATTAAGATAAAAAAAAAGATAACTGAAATTTCAGACTAACAGTCGCCAATGTTTATCACCGGTGGTCTAAAGCATTTCCGGATTTCCGGACCAATTTTAAATAAATTCAGGTAATTTTTCCGAGTCAGATCAGTAGAGTATAGTGAGAGAGTCAGTTAAGTGAGTCAGTCACTTGAGTGAGTAGAATCTCCGTTCGTCTTGTTTCGGTCAGTTCGGATTTGTTGATCTCCATTAATTAGAGTTAGAGCTGTGTGTCACATTCGCCTGCCCCAACCGAAAAGGCTAACTCTAAACGAAATAAAGCATCCTTTCCACTCATCCAAGTTGTGGAAGTTCGTTCCTTATAGTTTAATCTTGTACCCCCAGCTTGAGGCTCCGACATTTTCAACAAACTCCCGGCAAACATCACAGCGTGGAGAACGGCCGCCGGAGAAAATTGTTCGGACCGTCCGTTGGGATGTTACAGTACAATTTCCGTCAATTTTCTTAGGGAAGTTTAATGGCCTTTCTGTGTGTGTCTGTGGGCGGAGTCTCTCAATTTTGCAATAAAATTTTCTTTCAAATTCTACTCTCTCTCTCTCTCTCTCTCTCTCTCTCTCTCTCTCTCTCTCTCATTTTTTTTTGGAGTTCACACCACAATGTGAACGTTGTTTCCCGTACTAATTTGGTTCACTTTAAAACAAGTATTTAAAACCGCGTCCATAACCAAATAAATTTACTACGTTTGAAACAAAGACGTTATTTTCTTTTGCACGTTATTTTTATCATCAGCGTAATTTCTTTCACTTGACCGGGGTCCTAAAAATATTGCAAACATAAGCATTTTGGAGACCCCACTTTCTCCGTCTACCTGCGTACGTATTATGTGAGCGTTTATTAGCCAAAAAATTATCTTATAAAAAAGAATATACGTGCTTAAAATATAAAAAATATCTGGTTTTAAATAATTTGCAAATGGTAATTTGCAAAGGGTAATAATTAGAACTTTTCTCTTTGATTTTTCGTTACAATTCTCCAAACCTCACATTACCTGCACATACGGTACTTATAAGCTTCATACAAATATATATAAACTGAAGCGATTCTCGTCTGTAGGATTTATTGACGCCAGTTAGATATTGAGTTAATTAAATTGTGTCAGAGTTCGGTTGAATAGTTATAAAACGCAAGCCGTTCGTTGAGATATATTTAGAACCATCAGAATTGAGATAAATCTACTTGCTAGGCAAAAACATAGTTAAAGAAACATGGAAATATTGTGTTATGAATCAGAAAAATAAAGAAAGCAGTAAAATATATATCTCGGAAGTCTTAACAGAGAAGGAAAAATACGACAAGAGCTGAAATACTATAACCAATCTTCTCACATATGAATTTTGTGTGTCAGGCAACAGAAAAATTGGATAGAATTTCTGTCCTTTAGAGCTCTTAGTAAAATGTTCCACTTTCTGTCTCTCCCAAACTATGTTCTGTCATCCATTTAATATACTTCAGAGGGGAATATTAAGTGAACAAGCTAACGACGACGTTTTAAACAAAAAATCTTTAAAAAAACGGGTTAATATGGTGAATACGAAATAAAAATAAATTTCTTTTCATTACTGTTTTCAAGTTCACGAGTCTGTGGGAAAATTTATTTTGCCAATAGAAAAAGGGATTACATTTCGATGAAAAGACCATGGCAAAATTTAGCAAGCCTACGTGAAAGTTTAATTTGACTAATCAAACGGGAGCGGTTAACAAACTGAGGCAGAGCAACGGGACAATGTAAAACTGCTTTTCTATATAAATAAATTAGCAGTAAAAATTGAAACAATGCGAAGAAAAAGAGATAGGCAATGTCCTACGCGTCTGAATAACTCTAGTGTCAAATTATACAGTGATAAATTAACAGCCTTCAGTGAAAGCTGGAGAATTTCAAAGAACTGTACTCAAATTTCTAAGTTCAATATTTTAAATATATCTTTTTATTCATGTGAAATATAATTGTGTAATTTTTATGTAAGAAACGAATTCTCTCAATTACTTTTAAGCATTCTGAAATATTACATTGTGTCCTGTAATTAAATATGCCATCTAAGTCATCTAAACTTTGAACGTTCAATGTTTGATTACATGTCGGGAAATAATGTACTGAAAGTTCAAATGATAAATTTCAAATAAATTCCATGTCTTGTTTCGTTAAAAATAACACGCGTGTCCTCGTCATCAGCCCTACATACGTCAGTAACTTACAATTAGAATTATAGGGAGACAATTAGAAGTATACGTGCAGATAATGAGATAGTGCGGCATGAAAAATTCAAGTATCACAGGATATATTGAAGGCTGGATGTACAGAGTAAATTAGTACCTAATCTACATTGTTTCAAATGGATGACAAAACAGGCTTTAGAAAACCAGACAAAAAGATATAAAGTATATTTAAAGCTACAAAAACCGAGAAATTGTAAATAGACAGAATTGCTAACGTGCTGAAGAGACATTACAGGCAGAAGATATATTCTAGCTAAAGACACATATGTGTGTTGCGGTGTAGTGGATATCGATCCGAACTGGACAAGTCGGGGTGCCGAGTTCGAATTCCAGTTGAATTCCTTGCTTTTCCCTTACGCACAAATACGCTTTCCTCCAGTTATGAGTTAATTAATAGGACAGATTGCGTTCTATGACCTTGGCTGGCAACCAGTCTACCTCAGAAAGAAATGGCAAACTACCGCGTGTTTATCTTCTGCCCAGTCAATCATGTCTCTTTCGAGGCATGATCACCCAAGCGTATATCCCGTATGGCACTTAACTGACTGACTGAATCGTCAATTTCAAGCCCGCCGACTGAAATGCTCGTTGTTAAAAGCCCAGTACACACATTAGCACGATGAAAACAGCACAATCTGTTAAACGCTAAAGAGTAAACAGTTGTATATTTTTTCTTTTTGTATATCTGCAAATCAATATTAATTTGTATTTTTCCAGTAAACAAGCGTAACAATCATTCCATATATATATACAAAAGTGTTATTTTGCCGTTGATATTGTATCCTCGTGTTGGGAATGCAACGTAATTTATTTTTGGATGTTTTTTTAAAAAGGAGTGTTCTTTCAATGATCTAACGAACCGTGCGCGACTAGAAAGTGCGTGAGTAACTTTGTATTTAAAGAATTCAATACTCCATTTTTATTATTAAATAATGTAAGGTTTATGGTAGCAGAGATTTGTTATATATATATATATATATATATGAAAAGATTGATTTATTTGAACATTATTTTTGATCGATACTCGTATTTAAGTAGATATTATGTTTTTAATCAAACAGCATTATGTATTTATTTCTACCGGCCTGATTATTTGCGATAATCATCATGTTACGTAAATTAACGAAGATTAACGAAACTGGTTATAAACAAACGACAATTTGGAATGATTTGTTTGAACATTATTTTTGATCGATACTCGTATTTAAGTAGATATGTTTTTAATCAAACAGCATTATATATTTATTTCTACTGGCCTGATTATTTGCGATAATCATCATGTTACGTAAATTAACGAAGATTAACGAAACTGATTATAAACAAACGACAATTTGGAATGATTTGTCTGAACATTATTTTTGATCGATACTCGTATTTAAGTAGATATTCTCTTTATAATCAAACAGTATTATATATTTATTTCTACCGGCCTGATTATTTGCGATATATTTTTGTTACGAAATCCATAGAGATATTGTTTTCTGGTTGCTATGATTACAACTTGGTGTTATACATTCAGGTAAGCGTTTGCTACCATGAAATATTTTTGGTTGTAGAACTTCCTCACCAATTTGTTGTAGAGTTGTGTCAAAACTTCACCGCAAAGTTGTAGTGACCGGTTTTGCTGGAAATAAGACACAGAACAAGAAGGTAGGTTCAAAACAGTGTATTAGTATAACATGCAACAAGACATTCAAAGGAAATGTTAATAATAAGTGACTAAAAATAAGTAAGAAATAAATAAGGTCTGAGGGTATTATAACGCTGCTTATTGCCTAACTAGTAGCTGTAGTTAACTGCTGTTAACTGCTCTTGTTAACTGCTGTAAACTGCCTTTGCTGACTGCCTACAAGATGTCAAGCAGGTGATTATATATAAAAAAGAAAGAGTTTATTCCTCGGAGAAGGTCACCATAAAACATTTGTGAATGAATCATGATAGCTAAATGAACTTCCTTCTGATTAAAACGTTTTTTATCGTGCATTCAGTCATGAATTAGAACACTCTCAGCTAAAGGTCTGCCTCCTTCTACCGAGCACCCATAGCTCAGAGGTAGAATCGCTGACTGATGCCAATTCGGTCGGGTTTCAATCCTGGATAAAAAGCAATCGGGTGTCTAACCTTACAGAAGAACTGTAATACAGTGAAACAGATCTGTCTGCCGATGACTTTTTACGCTCTCACGCACTGATTGAGCACTCTGGAAGAATGGTAGACTTTGAAAAAACAGTAGCTTCCCTAGCATCTACGCATCTTTCATTCAGTAATGCATTAGAATACTCTCATCTATTGGTGTGAGTATACATGATATATTACCGGCTAAAAGTCTGCCACCTTCTATCGAGCGTCCATACCTCAGAGGTAGAATCGCCGACTGACGCCAATTCGGTCGGGTTTTTTTTTAATCCTATCACCCCTGATGTGCAGGGAGCTACATAAGAGAAAAAAATTAATTAGAAGAAAGTGAAGAGGAAGACGAACCAGTTAGAAAGGAGCAAGAGAAGGATGGGAATACAGGTGTGATGACAGTTGCAAAGGTGGAGAGAAAGGAAAGGATGTATGGGGTGGTGAAAGAACTAGAGTCAAGTGGTTAGTATATGAGTATTGACATTGCATTGAAATTCCTGGAGGTTGTAGCCGTCAGGAAAGCAAGAATATGGAAGCGAGTTCCACATGTGAGAGAAGAAGCTGAAGGAGTAGAATTGTCGTCTGCATTTGGTTAAACTAACTGTGAATGGATGGGACCCAATTTCCAATCTGGTTGCACGAGTAAACACCTGTTGCAGAGCCACCAGTGACTTAAATTCGTTGGAGCAGAAGCCATGAAAGTATTTATAGAATAGAAAAAGGGAGGCTAAATCTCGTCGGTGGGGAAGTGGCTGTAGTCGAGCCGAAAAATCAATCGGATGTCTAAACGTACTGATGAGCTGTGATACAGCAAAACAAATCTGTCTGTGGATGACTCTATATATATATATATATATATATATATATATATATATATATATGTGTGTGTGTGTGTGTGTGTGTGTTTGTATGTGTGTGTGTGTGTGAGAGAGAGAGAGAGAGTATTATATAAAGAGTCATTACAACATTATATTTCAGCAATATAAAAATATTTATACGCGTATATTAAAGTAGTTGGTTTAGCTTTTTTAATAGTTGGAAACATTTATTGAAATTTATATGTAAGTATTATAATTATTAAATTATAGAAACAAATTATAAACTATAGACTTGTATTTGTTCTTTTGTGCACGGCTAAAAATTACAAGAGCCATAGATTTGATTCTATCATTAATTACTACATTAAACACTTAAAAAATACCGATCATTCAATAATCTTTGTTGGAGGCTATCAAACTCGTTTTAATGATCCTCACAAATCGAAGAACAAACAAAAGAAGACATGAAATTAATTCCAGTTCGGCACTCACTGTGATCGAACACTGCGTAACTCGTCACGCCCAGATCCTCCCCAACAAATGACGACTAAACCTGGGGTGGGGCTATACAGTCAGTACCGAAAAGCCAATGATGGATTGATTGTTGTGTCGGATGTCAAAAGGTCAAGAGTTGCTGGAGTATAATTACAGGATCATTGAACGTTTGAATGTTGGGGGTCAACGAGTGCAAATGAAGAAAAAAGTAAATGAAGCAAGAGAATAAGCTGACGTGATTTTTTTTTTTAAATATATGTTTTTTTTAAAAATTTAATTAGGAAAAAGAACGAATATTATTTTGGCGCGATATACCATTTCTCACAAATTTATACACAACTATAAACCCACGCGAGTGTTAGAAGGTTTTTTTTCTTCTATCTGCTATTGTTTCTTCAGGACGTAGGCGATCGTGGCAACGCACATCTCCCAATCGCTAGTAGATCTTAATGCTCTTTCTATTGTTACTCCTACCAAACTGTGTTCTGCCTTTCTTTTCCTCACATACATCAAGTATGTTTCGCATGACTGTCCCCTGTTTTTCTAACCTGTGAGTATCAGATTCTCCAAGTCATCTTTCCTCATTATATTTCCTATAAATTTCACCTGTTTTTCCTGTTGTTAAATATTAGTTCCCTTTTTGTTTCAGTACCCGCCAAAACCTCATAGTTGTTCACAGGTTTCGTCAATGACATCCTTTGTGTCAAACGACATTTCAGTTGATTAAAATACTTTCTTTATCTGTGAGCAGATTGTTCAACATTCACTGACATACTAAAGAACATACATACTAAAACAATCTAGTACTCTCCTTTGTTTTTAATAAAATTGTCTTGCTTGTCAATATTCTGATCAACTTCTGGCATGCGTCTTTGGTCATGCCAACTCACCTTCGGAACTAAGTGTCGCATTTTCCGACTTCTGTTAAGATACTTAATGGTTTAACTTCTTCATACGATTGATAGGGAAAAAATGCAGCGTGTGTTACCCTACGGAAATATCTGAAACCAATTTTCATATTTAGTGCGAAACAAAACTCTCGTTAAAAAAGTTCAAAACAGAAAAGCGGTTGGTTTCGATAAATCCACAGAATCGTTCTATTATAATTGTTGTGTTCCTACTTACTCTTCATTAGTTGGCACGACCGTTATGATCTGTTAGATTACGTCATAAATAATGAACTACTGATTAATGCTTGTCGCTGAAGAAAAGGGCTAAAAGCACGCATCCGACATCATCAACTCTATAAAACGGTTGGTTTAAGTGTGCAGCGAAAAGTATAGTTGTTGTTCAAGATTCATTTTTTATCGTTATTCAACCGATGACAGGATTCTGTTTCCGTTTCTTTATAGTATTTTCATTTTTTGCACCTCTACAGCCTACAAGAAAGACGCAGATTATAGTTAAATATTTTTTTAAAAATAAAATAGCACAGACAGTGTTTAAACAGTGATTTGTGCTAAATCGGAGAGGTTAATCTCTACATAAAGACCGGTAAGCAACAAATACCTTTCTCAGAAGACTAACTCCATCTTCTTTTGCTTATTACTCAAAATAAAATTGCCAATACCAATATTGACAATTTTATTGCTAATATTGGCATTACTTTAGGCTTTTTATTCTTCAAATCTTATTAAGCAATCTATTAAATTTTCATACAATGAAAAACTAACGTCGATCACTTTTCGATTCAATTATATATATATATATATATATATATATATATATATATATATATATTTAGTATATCGAGGCAGCAAGTAATTTTCTAGGCATATGCTATTAATATAAAGACAAAAATTCTCCAACATTTGGATAATTATTTATTGGTTTTCTTCTAAGCTTTCGGCTCACATGAGCCATCTTCAGAGAGGTAGTTTAAACTGAAATATTATAAAATCCACCATCACCGACGAGTTTATCCTGTGTTGACATAAAACTCCGCTTGGCAACGGCAATAGTTACCAAAAATAATAAACGCAGTTCTTAAGTTTGCGATGCGGTTTTATGACGTTTATTATTTTTGGTAACTATTGCCGTTGCCAAGCGGAGTTTTATGTCAACACAGGATAAACTCGTCGGTGATGGTGGATTTTATAATATTTCAGTTTAAACTACCTCTCTGAAGATGGCTCATGTGAGCCGAAAGCTTAGAAGAAAACCAATAAATAATTATCCAAATTTTGTCTTTATTTTCAACTGAAATTAAAACAAAAATACGACGTTTAGAACGGCTCATGATTAAACATAATAGACATTCATTGTCTCTTATATTCAATAGCATATGTCTAGAAAAAAAATATATATATGAGGATGCACATATTAACATAAGTTACTTATAAAATATCTATGGACCAAGAAACAAGTATTTTAGAAACGAGTTAGTTGTTTGAGCGGATGAATTTAAAAGTGTGTCTCTTATATGTAGATTTCGAGATATATATTGCCGTCTAAATTAAGCAACAATGAAACTCATTCTGACATCTCTTTTTAACAGGCATATTTACTAAAATTACACAATGATATTATGATATACTAAAAAATAAATATATTCAATAAAATCAGTCATGTTTTAAAACTACAGCTTCCCTACAACTTCGGAATCTCCTCAATCTCTTTTGTACGTTTATTTTATTTTATTTTTTGTTTAAATGGTTGAACGCCGAGATAATCATTGCCTTCAGTTCAGTTCTGAAATAAGAAGAATTTCTCTTGGTCTCTCTCTCATTTGTGCCCCACCAATGAGGTTACAGTCTTGGGAGTTAAATATAAATGTTGATATGGTTGCAAAAATTGTAAGACAGTAATGATTGCTTTCTCCTACTTGTCTAACATATCTATTACCTTATATGATATCCAGTAGTCAGTCCCTTGACTCTGGCAGCATAACCTCCTCAAGGTCCTTAATGTAGGTCTCCAGGTTGAGTTGGAGGCCCTGTGTTCAGATGAATGAAAGCATAACGTTGTCATCATAAGTAATCACTCGAAACACCATGATGTTGATTGGATATACGAATAACTAGTTGCGAATCCTCTCTACTGGCTCCAGATTGACACATAGCACTCTAAAATGTTCGTACTTGAGCTTGCGACGTAAAATCCAACCAGTACAGCATGCAGTTTCCATATTTCTGGAGAAGTGTATTGCATCCTGATGTTTATATTATCTCAGACAATGTCCGCCTGAAACTTCTATACCGTAGAGCCTTCAAAATAGAAAAACAAACATCGCGCATGCGCGAAATTAAAAATACATTATAGCTCAAATTTACCCATCACACCTTTTATTCAAATAAAAAATGTATATGGTAAGTTATACCTCGAAATAGCATTCTTTATGTATAACGTTTCCATTAGCATTTTATCCTTACTCCATTCTCTTTATTGGCAAAGAACCCGTAAATTCGCCAGCAGAAGCACATTAGTAATTTATCTATTTATATATCTCTTAATGTTTAACTGATATTATCATGATTATTGACCAGTGAATTGATAATGTATTAATTATTAAATATATTTTAAATGCTTCAATGATATAATTTCAAACATGCTTTCCACACGTTTGTATTTTTCATTCGGTTTTCATAGAGTATTATTAAACTAGTCTTAGAAAATAGATTCAACATCAATACGCTGATTCCATTGACCAGTTTTCTCTTGTTCATAAAGCTTTTACTAATTTTTGCAGGCCCTCTATGAGTTTCAGATATGTTGATCACATTTTCATACAATGTATTTAGTAAAAGATTTTTTTAATAAGACATATTCTAAGCGATACACTGGAATTGTTTTAATCATTTCACGCTATAGTGATGACGTCATTACGACACGAGGGGTTACTCAGTGAGAACTAATCTGAAAATGAATTATTAATGTGAGAGACAAATAAAAGAACAGAAACTAAACAAATCAGAATAAAACGACTGACATTGCAATTGCATTTTTGAAGTTTAAATTTGACTTGAAAACAAAAACCCGGAAAAGAATTCCACCAACTAAAAATGCGAGAGAAAGAATGCTTTCCTTAGAACTTATTGTTACATCTATCAAGTTCAACTATAAGATTATTAGACCAAATCCCTCATATAGTATTCCCTTTAATTCATAAATTGGAATAACGAGAAAAGATCATTAGAAAGATTACAATAAAAATGCGTTATTAGCATGTAACACCCCAGTTGAGGTCCGAACAATTTCTCCGGCGGCCGTTCTCCATGCTGTGATGTTGCCGGGGGTTGATTGAAAAGGTCGAAGCCTCAAGCTGGGGGTACAAGATAAACTATAAGGAACAAAGTTCTACAACTTGGATGAGTTAAGTCGATGCTTTATTTCGTTTATTTCGTGCGATGTGGCACTCAACTCTAACTCAAATTAATGGTGATCAAATGCCGAACCGACCGACTCAAGACGAACGGAGTTTCTACTTCAAGCACGCACCCGGCTGAACTAACTCAACTCAACTGAAACTAACTGATCGGCTCGGCAAAATCACTTATATTAAAATAATCGGAAGTGACTAGACTACCGGGCGATAAGTATTGGACATCTATGTCCAAAAATTCAAGGTACTTAAATTTTACTTCTTTTGATGTGTAAACGGAAATGTCTGCACAAAGCCTCCAAGTATTTTCCAGGATTCTTTTAACTTTTTATAATAATAAGGCTTCGTGTGAAGGCCGCCGGATATTTTTATAGACCTGACACTTTACCCGTAATCAGACTTTTTTTTATTGCCTGGAGAAAGGGAAAATTCTATTAACTTTTCTTAATGTGTGGTCAAGATACAGTAAAGACAATTTTTGACCTGGTCACTCAAAAATCTATTTCCTAAACTTTATCTTTTATCACATCAAATCACTTAGTCAAATATTTATTGGAAGACTGGTGGGATTAAACAGTAATCTGATACCCTTTTCTCTTCCACAAATTCCCTTATAAAAGAAAAATCGTTTATTTATTTTTTCCTCTTCTTTTTCACTTTTGTTAAACGGAACACATGTTTTAAACTATTTTTCTATTCTTAACCATTTTAATCTATTATAATAAAATACATATTTTACAAATCCACCTTAATGTACGCCTAGTTATCGTGTCACAAGCAATATAATTCATCACGTTAAAGTTCTAGCTGAATCGATCAGCTAATATTTTAGTTTCCAATATAATAAACCACAAACTAACTTTCTTTTCTATTCAGTTCACAAACAAATCTGAACACAGATATAAAATGGCAGTTATATGGCATAAAATCAGACAAAAAATCTTTGATTCTTCGGAAGCATTTATTCATAAAGAATTAAACAACAAATTAAAACTTTCTCGATTATAATCTCATATTTTTTATCTAACCGAATTCAGTTAGTCTTTTTCTTTCCGTCACTTTTGTTAGTAGGTATTATATTCATTTGAATTTGTCATAACAATAAGAAGGTGAAACTATTTACCCCTTAAAAATTGAAGCGGAATGAATACAAAAACAAAATCCGTAATTTTAACAGAGACAATCAAATGAAGTAGGGATGATAAAAAAGGAAAAGAGTGGCCACCAAATTTGTGTTATTAAGTAAAAAATCAAAAACAATCACTCGCGACACTCATGCCTCTGAAAGAATCACCGCCTTTTGAGGAGGCATTCATGCATAGTATAGAAATAGATACCATGTGTGAGCTATTAATACAAACACACACACAGAAAGAGAAAAATTAAGGTTCATCGACAGCTGCCGGAAGGGAGCAGGTGCACAGAATGAAATCAGGGGAAAAGAATTTCCTAGAACGTAAATGTCTAGAGAGTGCCTTTATTACCAGGTATTTTCCACAGTATATTTATGCCTTCGCTCTTACATCTCACCGCTCCTGGCAGGACTTCAATTACTGAATTGTTCATTAATGGTTTTGACACAAATTTACAAAGAAAAATTAAAAAAACTAAAAATTAAAAAATAAAAATTAAGTTAAAACTACAAACTAAAATAAAAATTAAATTAAAATTAAAAATTAAAATTGAAATTAAATTAAATTTAAAAATAAAAATTAAAACTAAATGAAAATTAAAACTAAAATTTATATTAAAATTAAATTAAAATTAAACTTTTAAATTACAATTAAATTAAAATTAAAATTAAAATTAAATGAAAGCTAAATTAAATTAAAATTAAAAACTAAAATTATTTATATTAAATGTAAAATTAAAATTACGAATTATAATTAAAATTAAATTAAAATAAAATTAAAATAAAATTAAAATTAAACTAAAATTAAACTTACAAATTAAAATTAAAATTAAAGTTAAAGTTAAAAATAAAACTGAAATTATAACTAAAAATAAAAATTAAAATTAAATGTAAAATTTAAATTAAATTAAAATTTAAATGAAATTAAATTAAAATTGAATTGAATTTAAAGTTAAAATTCATTTGAAATTCAAATTTGAAACAAATGAACATTAAAACTGAAAATAAAAATTAACATTAAAAGTTAAAATTGAAATTAAAAATTAAAATAAAAATAAATCTTAAACTTAAAATTAAATCAAATTAAATAAAATTAAAATTAAATTAAAAAGTAATTATAAGTAAATAAATTTTTAAAAGTATCATAATTTATTGTAAAGTAACCAATGACTCCCTAAGTACTTGTCTCTTCAGTATATAGGTGATCATGGCCTTCTACATCTCTTTATTCCTAAACTTTTTTCTGTTGCACCTCCCAATCTCCGCATTGCCATCCATTTCCTCAAGATTTGCTTTCTGGTGTCTCTCTTTCCTTCCGTCTGACCTGTGAATATCGTACTCTCCAGACCCTCTTTTTCATTACATGTTTCAGGAACTTCAGCTTTGTTTTTGTTTCCATTTTCCAAAGCATCATTTTAGCTCAATCGTTCAGTCTATGGTGTACTCAGCATTCTTCGGCAAAACGACATTTCGGTTGCTTAAAGCCTCTACCTCATCATTGAAGAGATTATCCAGCATTATCTGCCAAGTAAAATCGGGATAAAAAATATGAAAACATTTTTTAAATTCGAAGTTATGAAAATTTTTATTTTAATTATACAAAAAAAACATATAACCTATACAAAGTATTTTATATTTTCTATAAAAATATAATATTAATTTTATATATATATAGTATATATATATATATATATATATATATATATATATATATATATATATATATATATATATATTTCGATTTCATATATATATATATATATAAAATCGAAAATCTAAGAGCGAGTCAATAACCTACCACGGTTTCGCTTAACAGCTCGTCAGGGAAATTGGGGCCAATTCGATTCTGTTTGCTCTACTTTCGCTTTGAAAGCTTTGTGTGCTCTGCTGTCGTATTGAGCTCTTCATTGTTAAGGTTTTCGTCTTGGGTTTTTTTCTTTATTACGAATGCTTGATTTTTGTTCAGGTACTTCGTTTGTTTCTTTTTTTCTATCCCTTCTTTACCCTCTGGGTTAGTTCTCGGTTGGTTTTGAAGACGATTTTATTTATAATTATTTTAATTTTTAATTATTGCTAGTTTTGACAGAATTAGTTCTGTTACTATTGGTATTATTACTATGATTAATATTACTAATATATATATATATATATATATATATATATATATATATATATATTTGGCAACTAATATTTTTCCTGTTGTTATATATAATATAGTTATTCACATCCATAACTATAAATATATGACAGGCTACATGATAGGGAGACAGATATGTCAAAAAGATATAAAAGAAATGGTATTAAAATTTAAACAGAAATTGTGTCTCTTTATTTTATTTATTTTATGTTTTGATATAAGCGTCTTTGTATATGAACTGTTCGAACTAAATGTCACCGCAGAAGTTTACAAAATACTCCAAAAATATGTTTCAGGTATTACTAATACAGTTACATAAATGAAAATTTTACTGCTCGTAGAACTTATATTTGGGTATTCAGTCACACAATCAGATTTTTTGTAAATTCCAAAAAGTACCCCACCAATAAAATCCTATATTTTTTAACCCAAATGTTTACAGCCCAATTTATTTTTATTTACATCAGCTTTTCATTCCCCAAAAGTGTTCAGATTTTACTAGAATGTTCCAAATTTAGATATATTTTGGCCATTCCAGAATTATTTTATGATTACTTTTCGGTATGATTGAAATTATTGCATAATTCTTTTTCTGTCAATCGTCCTTTATCGCGCGCCCTCGAGCTACCAAACAGTGAGGCCATTTTAGAACATGTACATAATTTTTTCTATACATGTCCTCTTCTCGACAATCATATGTTTGTTTCAATGTTGGGACTCCAACATATCATCGGAAGAAGGAAAGAAGGAGTTCGGCATCATCCTCTGTTTATATTTGGTTCATGTTATTGTGGGGTTGGTTGGGGTTATTGATAATTAAGACAATGTGTCTTTCGTTTTGACCGTTAGACTTTTGAAAACCTGGTGTGTAAGTGTGAAATTGTTGATCTATTGAACAGGTGAAGAGGCTCATCCCTTGTTTCCTGTTTAGGATGCGGTTTCCGGTTTTCTCTTTTCCAATCTTTTCACTCTTTTCCTTTATTATTCTTTTTTTTTCAATTGGAGTAGATAGACTAAACTATCGCCCGGTTCACACTCCACCCACATCTATTGAACAGGTGAAGAGGCTCATCCCTTGTTTCCTGTTTAGGATGTGGTTTCCGGCTTTCTCTTTTCCATTCTTTTTACCCTTACGTAGCCCCCTGCGCATCAGTGGCGTTACCGCCTTGCTCGTGGTGATATGATTAAAATATATATATATATATATATATATATATATATATATATATATCAGAGTGAGTGTAGAACGAGGAGAGAAAAGAAAAAAAAAAATATATATATATATATATATATATATATATATCAGTGTACAGTATGGCAGTATTTTAACGATCTAGAGATACCTTCTGCTCAAACGAGTGAAATTTTTAAAAAAACACTTGCCCTGTTTAAACATATTTTTGGACACTAAAAAAAATAATAATTTTGACATTCTATTTACGTTACTTCAGTTTTCTTTTCTCCACTCTTTTAAGTTAGCTTTACATTTTTCCCCCCATTATTTGATTTCTCTTTAGCCACCATTGATATCCACTTGCGACATTTTCCTCAAATTTCCAAAAGTTAAAATGAAGTGAATTCTATTAATAGTGGCAATAAGAGAAAACCGGAACGATTCGTAGATGAATATAAAAAGAAAAAAAATAAACACTATGTATAACAACTGAATAAGCCGGAAAGAAACTAAGCCAGAATGATTCTGCAGAAAAGAAAAACAATCTATCTATATATATATATATATATATATATATATATATATATATATATATATATAATATTGAAGCTTATACAACATACATTTAATACAACCAGAGATAGCATTATCTTCTTTCACCGAATGGCTACAACGCTTCGTGGATTTCTTTTGAAGAACAATTTTTCACATTCGTGCGTTATCTTAAAAGCAAATTCAGGTTGAACGGCGTCGGCCATTTTTTAAGTAACGTGGAAAGTCACGGGTGAAGCTGACAAGAAAAAAATTGAATTTTACTGGTAAAAAAAGAAGAGAATGAAAATGCAAATAAATTTTTTGAATATTCTAATGTAACAGAAAGAAGAATGTAGAAAATACGAATTGTACTTCCTATTTTTATTAAGAGCAGTCCTAATTACCATCAAAAACAATTGTCATAGTAACAGTATAAGAGACAGGATAAACATTAAAATAATCTTAGACAACATTCGATAAATTTGATTTTCTAAACAGACAAACAAAGGGGAATAATACCGCACCGTTATGGAGAGAAGAACCTCTAAAGTTTGAGATAAGTAGATACTGAACAAATGTATACTAAATTGGATATGAGTGGTTAGTAAATTTTATACATGGAGAATGATGCAAAAATATTTATTTGAATACTTGTAAACCAAGATATAAAACCAAACATTACTCATCACATTTTATTCAAATGTAAATCGGAACTATGTAAAATATTTAGATCCAAGTTTATATTTATGTCCACACAATACAAAACAGTCTGTCAGTTAATTGTCATACGTGATACAAGCTTGAGCGATCATGTCTCTTTCGAGACATTACTCAATAGGGAGAATTTTTTCGCACAGTAGGTTGTAATTACTTTCTGCGGTAGACCGGTTGCCAACCAAGGATATAGAACCCAATCTGTCCTGCTATTCAACCAATAAATGAAGAGAGTAGAGAGAGATTAATACTTTTCTGAAGAGTATTTTTGTATAAAAACAGAATAAATAATAAAATCAAAAGAAAAATTTATCATAGCCGACCTGTTTTATCCTTTGTGGAACTGATACAAAGATTTTATTTTGTAAATATTTTTTTATATAGAATTGCAGAAATGTAATCCTTCTTCAAAATTCTTCAGTTCAAAATGGGATTTCTTTTGGAGAAATTTTGTACAAATTATTATTTGCATTTATTTAGTTAGAATTTACTTCATGTTTTATCCACTCTGAATAATGAGGTCATGTGTTTAAACTTTTTTTTTTAATTTTTAAACATTTTTCTACTTATGTATCTTTTAGAAAAAATGTAGTTTTTTCAGGATTAATTTTTTGGAAAAAGGAATAAGAAAAAGTAAAGCGTTTGTTTTAATGAGATCAATTACAACATTAAGTAATTAATCTATGACTCTGAGAGGTCTAAAACCAAAATGAATGGTCATAATATTAGTCAGTTAATTGCCATATGCGATACGCGCTTGGACGATCATCTTCCTTTTGCGATATGACTGACTAGGCAGACATTTTCTCGCAGTAGGTTGCCATTACTTTCTACGGTAGATCTGTGAAAAACAAGGTTAGATGTGATTTATATTTCGAGGAAGAGTATTTGCGCGTAATTAAACGAATTTGAATGGGATTCAAAATTGTCACTTGAATTTTTTATTCGGAACTGGTGACCATTACACCACGAAACACATAAAAAAGAGCCAAATTAGCGGGTAAATGTTAGCATGTTTTATTTCCTTAAGAAATTACGACAAGTGAAGTTCATGGGTTTAGGCATCAACGATAAACTTCGACTTGAAGTTGTCAAGAGTGTATGGATTGAGAAAACATCTTGACGAAAGTGTTTACAGAGAAGCAATTTTGATAAGAAGAATCTTTACCCCAAAATTACTTCTTAGTTATGGAATATGAGACTGATATCGCTGTTTATGTTTTTCCTTTTGACACTAGTTTTAATATATATATATATATATATTATCCTACGTCTATAGCACGAATTGGAGTTTCATGCGTTATGCAATCAGCAGGTGCATGTTTCAGTTATTAGATTTTAATTTAAATTCACTGGATATTCATTGGAATTAAATCTTATAAATTTAATTTACTGCTTTTTTATAGCAAGATTAAAAAATCGATATGCTACGATTTCATGTGGTTAAGAAATAAATTTTCGATTTGAAATTTAGATAAAAAATACAAAATATTAAAATAAATTTTCAGAGAAAAATATCAAATGACAAAATTTTAAATGCAATAAAAAAAAAAAAGAACATACAAATTAAGAATATAAATTAAAATTTAGAATTATAATTAGGTAATTACAAATGTACGAAGCAAATCTAAAAGGGATTTAATTCATAAATGGTAAAAGTGATATTGCAGGGAAAGAAAGAAAGAAAGAAAGACAGAAAGAAAGAAAGAAAGAAAGAAAGAAAGAAATGGGCAACAGTGGTGTGACAATTTAAATAAGTATTTTTTTCAATGCCCGCATGCAGTCATGATATCACTTATTTATTAAGCACATTTGGAGTATAGATCCGGTTTCAGATTACAAGTTTATCTAAAAGTCATAAATTATATTTATCTCCTTTTCCATTGCAATTCTGCATTTAGCTATGATATTTTAAATACTTATTTCGCTCTTGTTGCATTTTTTAATTTCTAATAATATATGCATAGAGCAGTATTTTTGCTCAATTTCCTGTAGTTTTTGAAAACAGCTGGTTGCTAAAACTTATCTTTCACCTGTTGGAAGTGCTTCCAAAGTAAAAATTTAACATCATTCTCATCCAAATAAATTCGAGCTCTATAAAAAGAAATTGGCCATTCAAAGGGCAGAATTTTGTTTTTTTAATTTCAATTAATTTTAGAAAGTTTACTTTAGTTGAGTGAGGAATGTTGTTTATGTGGGCCAAATATTTACTTGATATAATAATATTATTTTGTGAAATATATTTATCTATGTTTTAATCTAACGGTAACAGACTTTAACATTATATTTGAGATTTTTTTAGGGTGGGTGAATGGTAGAAATGTTTGTGAATTAAATTAAGGCGGTGTTTACCAATGTTATTTAAGAAATTCCAACTGAATGATGAGCTAAACCAAGTAATGTTACCATTACATGATTTCTGTTTATTTCTGCCAACCTTGTTTCTAACGCAGTATTCTAAACGAGCCTTGAGTTTACTTTTTTCTAGATCATTAGTGTATTTAATTTTAGAATTGACAAAATCTTCCCTATTGCTCGAGTTGATACTTAAACTAAATTGGATAGATTTACGTAGGTTGTCGCTGATACTCTGTGAGTGAGTTGATTCCCTGTTGATGTAAATAAGGTTGTTTACGACCTTAGTATACGGTTTGTACAGAACATTACCCAGATAGAAGGTAACATCCAAGAAATTGACAACTTTAACCTTAGTAATGGTGGTAATATTCAGTTCGTTGTTTTTTTTAAATTAAATTAGAAATCTTGTTTTATATATATATATATATATATATATATGTACAATACAGCTCTCTTCTTTATTGCACACTTCATTAATTTAACTCAATATATATATATATATATATATATATATGTGTGTGTGTGTGTGTGTGTGTGTGTGTGTGTGTGTGTGTGTTGATTTCATATCTTTGCCAAAGATACTTACGCGTCTGGGAATAAAAAAACAACTAGAATTGGAATGTGTCTTTCCGATTAAAATTTCGAAACCATTAACCACTGCACTACTCTCTCATTTAAGCTTAGAGCATTGGTAATCACCAAGTGGTCACACGTCTTGGTAATGAACAAGTTCGACGTTACTTAACTTTGATGGTCGTACAGGTAAGAGTGTGACAAAAAAGCCTTGAAGTGACTAAAATTGCAACCGAGTTACTGAAATTGTCCTGTCAACAGGACATAGAATACACTGAGACTACCCCGTGCAGAATGGTCAACTCTTAGACTCAGCCATCATCTTTCGGCATAATAGGTTCAGATTCGCTTTGCAAACAGTTTTGCATACTGCGTTTACTCTATTTTGCAGCCGTCATTTGTCCATTTTGAGGGAGTTAATGCAATCCTGTTAGATATCTAACTATTTATGTATTATAAGAGCTTCTATTTTTTGTTTTTGCTTAATTTCCTTTTAATTGAATGCTGTTTTTTTTAAGTTATCTAAAAATAATTGTCTTTTATTTCATTTTAATCTCTTATTTTGTGCTGATTGATATGTGCAACAACCTGTGGAATCCTTGCACATATCGACTGATATATAATCGAAATTACAAAAGAAAAAACGGGATAACATGAACTTCGAACAGTTCATACATTATCAAATTCCATTAATTCATTGTTTACTTTGTTCTTTATATCCTATCGACCCATTGCAGGTTATTTAATATCAAAATATCTACCTATTCTGTTGTAATTTGAAACAGTCCGGTACCTAACATTTCGACTCTTACACAAACTAGAACTAAGATTTTATATTTTTTTTATTTTCATAAGCGTTTCACCCCGAGCAAGGTATGTCACAGCCACTACTGCGCAGGGGGCTACATAGAGTGGAGAAAGGATGATTAAATATAGGAAATGTCAGAGGGTGGGTGATAGGCGGGTAAGGATACAGAGAATGAGGGTTGGGTAGATGAGAGTGTTCTGAGAATAATTGGGAGTTAGTGTGATAGGAGGTGTCTATTGACCCTACATTTAAACACCTGGAGGTTGTAGCTGTCGGGAAAGCAGACTTGAATTATTTCTGCTATTATTTCATGTCAAACTTGATTTCAGTCTTAAAAAAGAAAGAGAGATATACCACAGAATTATCCAACCTGTTGAAATCATAATTAAAAAAGACGGATTGGATTGATCTGAAAAGACTCAAATATAAATGAAAAAAAAAATGATTTGCACTACAACAAAAGGTTAATTGCACTTGTTGATGTTTCAGAAAAATCTAAATTAAATTTATGTTGATCTATATTCAATTATTTTCTGACTAATTAAAGTCAGAGTGAAATTCTCTTGAAGTAAATTTATTATTTACTAGAAAGAACCGTGAAAAGTTTGTCTGATAATCTTTGTTCTTTAGTGATTAAATTAACGCATAGTGAGTTCTACGATAAAAAATAACCCCTATAAATCCCTATCATTATCACATTGTTAAGTATTTCAGCGCCTCAAATATACGAAATTATTGTAATAATGATGTATAAATGCATTTCTTTCCCGAGTCCCAAGAGAGACAGAAGATAAACATGGAAAACAAAACAAATAAAAATAAAAAAGTTACCATGACACACATTTTATATTAATAAAGTTTTTCGTACGTGTGAAGAAAATATTTTTTTTAATTTTTCATGACATGGGGTACCAGGATACCCTTCATTGTGTCTATTAAAACCTTTTCGAATCAATCCGAGGGCTTAAACACCAAGTGGAATTACTGATGTCTGCATATGTCATATGGGCCAATGCGTTCAAAAATGACAAAATAATATTTATCTGAATAGACCATCTAAGATGATGTCAACATATATATTCATATTCATATATATTGATGTACCTTCTAATGAGTACTTTACATTAGGACATAAGAAGAAAATAACAAATCTGTAAAAGTGACAGGAGGGATATATATATATATATATATATATATATATATATATATATATACACAGAACGTTCTTTATTAAAAAAGTCAGCTTATATATATATATATATGTATATATATATATATATATATATATATATATATAGGTAAGCTGACTTCACTACTCTATGACATAATTATTGCACAAAATGAAATGATACGGTATTGTTTAAGAGCAAACACGCGGTATACGGTTTCATAAATGGTAGTGAAATTTATTAACAGTTAGTAAACAGAATTAACTGAGACAACGCTCCCTTGTTATTGTCACTCTCTCTCTCTCTCTCTCTCTCTCTCTCTCTCTCTCTCCATGAATGTGACAGGATATATATATATATATATATATATATATATATATATAGTCGAAACTGTATCAAAAACTCTAAAATAATTTTGAAGAAAAAAGCCTAAATCAAATTTTGCGCGTCTGTGCATCAAAAATTTCTGGCTAGAAAAAAAGTGAATAATACTCAAAACTGAAGAAAAAAACACAAAAACCAAACCGGCGTGAAAATAGCCAGGAAACGAACATGCACGATTATGAACCTTCTGACATGTTCAGTGAACAATTATGTATATATACACAGTTTTATACCGTCAGAAAAACAAACGGATCTCTATATGTAGAATCACAAATTTATTCGACTGTAGAGAGTCAACTTTGGACTCGAAACGCTTCTAGCGACTCAAATGCTGTTAATGACAATCAATGTATTATATAAAGATTAATCTGTTTAATCATGGCATTATATAAAACAGCCTATTATTATTATTTGTTATGACATAAGGATATCTTTGCTATTCATCTTTACGTCAATGGTTCATTATATCTCCATATGATTATACCGTTTCATTGGGTACATATTTTTTGTATTTTCTACTGTTTTCGCTTGTATATCATGAAGACGCTGTCATTTGCATATCTCTGTTCGAGTAAGAATAAATTCTACAAAATACTCTACATTTTCTTGGCATTTTTTGGCGGTAACTGTTACATATTCCAGATGTTTTGTGTTGCTTTTTTCTTTGTGTGTGCTCATTCATTTTTATCTTTATGCAGGCTGTGGACTGCAAATTTATATTCGAGATTATTCTTATATCCTTCGCACATAAATCAGCATTTCCATACAGTTCAAATAAATCATTGTCTCGCACCATCTGAAATGTTTTCGCGTGGTCTATGAAAGATAACAATACATACTTCTACATAAATGCGGCAGGTTTATTCATTTATGGATTGAATTATTTGACGTGGATCAAAATATCAGCACATTTTAGCGAATATGAAATGTACTGCTATCTATAAATTTTCAATTAAAATGTGTTCTTATAAAACTAGTGCTGCTGGCGGCTCGACTGCAACCACTTCCCCATCGTCGAAATGGCTTCTGCTCAGACGAACTTAAGTCACTGATGCCTCCTCAACAGGTGTTTACCCTTGCAACCAGACTGGCAACTGGGTCCCACCCATTCACAGTCAGGTTAGCCAAATGCAGACGACAATTCTACTCCTGTAGCTTCTTCTCTCGCACTTCCCGCCTGTGGAACTCGCTCCCGTATTCTTGCTTTCCTGACGGCTACAACCTCCAGAAATTTAAATGCAAAGTCAATACTCATCTACTAACCACTGGACCCTAGCTCTCTCCCCACTCCTGTTTAACCTTCCCTTTCTCTCGACCTATGTATATGTCATCGCACCTGCTTTCTCAGCTTTCTATTGTTCCTTTCTAACTAGTTTGTACTCCTCACTCTTTTCTAATTAATCTTTTTACATTTATGTAACCCCCTGCACATCAGTGGTTTTGTCGCCTTGCTCGGGGTGAAATGATTAAAAAAAAAAAAGAAATGCACATGCCAAATTTCTATATAGACACAAATAAACACACACGTGAGAACACACACACACACACACACACATATATAAAGATAACGTAAATTAATGAATATGCATATGAGGAGAATGGATTATTACTATAATTACTATAATTATTACTATTACAGACAGATCTGTTTCGCTATATCACAGCTTATAAGTACTGTTAGACAACCGATTGCTTCTGGCCATGAGTGAAAAGCGACCGAATTGACATCAGACGACAATTCTACCTCTAAGCTATGGGCGTTCGGTAGAGGACGGCGGACTTTAGCGTGTTGTATATAATATAAACAAACGCCATATATATATGAATTGTAGGCAGAGGACAATATATATATATATATATATATATATATATATATAATTAAGATATACATTTAAGAGAGAAAAATATTGTCGAAAACGATATACAATTTAACTTAAGGAACGGTATTACGTAAAATAATATTTAAAATCGAAAAAACAGACAGTTCATGATTATGCACCTGATGACAGCATAATGTCGGAAACTCCGAGTTGAGCTTAAAGCATAGAATGATATGTATATTCATTAATATATATTTCTTGCTCTGTTATATTAATACCTGGTAAATAAACATATATATATATATATATTGATGCTTATATGCTCGTATACAGATTTCTACATCTAATTAATTACATCTATTTATACATATATGTAGATTAGGTAGATCAGCCAATTGCACCACAATGTGTTTGACATTTTCAGTTTCGGCAGGTGATTAATATTGGATACAAAAGTCATTTAAAGCTTCATTTAGTTTTAAACATATATTGATCACGTGCTGTTACAACTGTTTGCTGGTCTAATTTAAATTTGACAGATTACCTTTTATATATATATATATATATATATATATATATATATATATAGGATATCGAGGCAGCAAGGTTGTTTAAACTGAAATATTATAAAATATAAAATCGGTGATGGTGGATTTTATAATATTTCAGTTTAAACGACCGCTCAGAAGATGGTTCATGTGAGCCGAAAGCTTAGAAGAAAACCAATAAATAATTATCCAAATGTTGGAGAATTTTTGTCTTTATTTTCAACTGAAATTAAAGCAGAAATACGACGTTTAGAACGCCTTATGATTAAACATAATAGTTATTCATTGTCTCTTAGGAAATATATATATATATATATATATATATATATATATATATATATATATATCGTGCATCGTTTTATCTTTTTCGAGGCATATTGTCAGAAAATAAAAAAATAATTAAAGTAATTTTATTTGATTTACTCAACAAATGTTTTAACAAGAAAAATACTTGTTACAAAATAAATTTAATATTTAGTACAGTAGCCTTTTGCTTTGATCACAACGTTCATTCTGTCAGACATCACCAAGCTTCTTCCATGTATCTAATAGTATCTCCTTCCAAGCAGCTTGTATTTGTTACGAAATTGTGTCTTGAGAAGTAATATTATATTTATCAATTTGAAAGCGGGGAATAAGAAAAAAGTCTCTCATATGCAAAGATAAAAGGATAATGAGTAGTTTCAAAATAACTTATTTAAGAGAAAATAGGGAAAATTAAATATAAATTCTTTTTAATACCTTTCTTTTACACTAGCTTTAAATAATCAATATTTAGCAATTTACTTAGCTTTTCAACCTCTACTTGAATTTCAGTGAGGTTTTTAGAAAAATCACTCCTGTTCTAATATTTTTGCACACAACCTGTAGTATGCAAAAGTGTTAGAACATGGGTGAATTTATAATTCAAAAAGATCACTTCCGTAATGAACATTAAAGAGATAGTTCTGTATTTAGCGCTCAATGGTTATTATCCTGAGCAATATGATATGCATAAAGTAAAATTCATCGCATCACCTAAAGCGGTTATAAAATATAATTTATTTCGACGTTTAATTTTTCTGTTATCCATCTCTTCAGCCCGCACATTACAAATAGTTCATTTTAGCAGACAACCCCAAAAACAAGAAGCCAAGCAGCATGACCCAAAAAATATTTTATGCTAGGTGTTCTGAAATTAGTGCCATTCAATGTAGAGCGGTGAAAAATAAGCTATTTATCGGTCATATGAAGCGATTGACGGAATTGATTTATGTGTAATCCTATATATATATATGTGTGTGTGTGTGTGTGTGTGTGTGTGTGTGTGTGTGTGTGTGTGTTTGTGTGTGTGATTACACATATATACACGCACGCATATATACATATGCTCATACATATACAACACATAACTTTTGATTATATCTACACACACACACACAAATATATATATATATATATAAAACATACACACATATACACAAACTTATTTACACACATGTGAACATACTTTAAAACTTATACATACACATGAATCTATACGCTTATTTGCACACACATAATAAAGTAACGAGACATATATACAGTCACATACAAAAAATAAATAAAAGAAATTCAACCCACAATTTTCTCAATATTATGAACTATCGAAGTATAATCAACTCAAAATGAATATGTGTTTGTTAGTGAATTACAGCGGGGTGAACTGAAACCTTATTTAGCAGGTAATTTAAATTTGTTTTTATGACGGCATTTAAAAACGATCTTATTCAATTATTTTTAATTTTTATAATTATATCGCCCCAAGCTAGGCATTGTACTGTCACTGTTTTGCAGGGGGTTACGTAGGAGGTAAGTTATGAGAAAGAGTGACAAGTTATGGGAGGTGTCAGAAAGTAGATAAGAGAAGAATGAGAATACTGATGAGAGTGGAGTGGACGGAGAAAGGACCATGAGAGAGAGGATTCAAGTTAGTGATATAGGGGATGACTATTGACTTTACATTCAAATAACTGTAGATTGTAGCTGTCGGAGAAGCAAGTAAACGGAAGCAAATTCCGCAATCCGGAAGTGCAAGAAAAGATGCTTATGGAGTTGAATTTGCGTTTATATTTTATTTGTTTGATATTAAAAGAGTGGGACCTAATTGCTAATCTTTTAGCTCGAGTAAATTCGTATATAGGGGGCACCAGTGAGCTAAGTTCATCGGAGCAGAATCTGTGAAAGTTTTTTTAGAAGAGACACAGGGAATCCATATTGCGTGACTGTATCTGGGCTGCCAAGTCGGAATTGCTCACATTACAGATTATCCGGTGGATTTTGTCAGGAACCCCTAGATGGATAGTAGGAGCGCCAGGCCAGATATGGCAGCAGTATTCAATGCACGGGCGGATTGTAGATTTATATATGAGCAGTATTGTTTCTGGTTAAATAGCTGGCTAGTTTTTCCTAAATTTGGTTATTCTGTTTTTTCACCTAAGCACATTTTTGCATCCATTAATTTCAACTATTCATTTAATAACTGTTTAAGTATCATATTTATTTTTCAACGAAGACTGCTGATAATATTGCGAAAAAGGTCAGCAGCAGTAGTTAAGACAAATGATCATCATCGCAATCTTGCTTCCCCTTCAAATGTTCCCTTTTTTAATTTTTGGGAACGAATAATAGTCAAATCAGAAGAATAGGGTAAGGGATCAACCAGTTCAAAACCACAGTTGCGCGCAGCGGATATTATAAACAAAACTTAGTTGCAGAGCATTCTCATGTATCTATGTATGTATGTATGT
Source organism: Ascarosepion bandense (assembly GCA_037127315.1). NCBI lineage: Eukaryota > Metazoa > Mollusca > Cephalopoda > Sepiida > Sepiidae > Ascarosepion > Ascarosepion bandense. The sequence goes on from JBBBDQ010000178.1 coordinate 3,007,851, forward strand.
GCATATTCGCTCTGTGTATCTCAGGGGAATATTATAAGCAAAGACATGGTTGTAGATCATTCTTATGTATATTTTATCTAGGTACACGCATTTACGCTATGTGTATCACGTTTCATGCAATCACAGACTAAGCGTGATTTCCTAAGCGGTCCCACTTTGATCAACGATCTAATATCTAATCTTGGAAAATGTGGTGTGTATAAGCTTATGCTATTGTTTATGGGAGGTTAATGAATCATATAAAACTTCATCGTAACAAAAAGAAACAAGCCAACTATGATGCCTCGTTAATTTTTTCTTTGTTTTCTTAACCTCAAGTAATGCGATACTACCATTGAGGCGCAAGGGATTACTGAAAGTTCAAAATTATGAAAATACAAAATAAAATAAAAAAAATGGTATCCAGAAAAGCAGATTATGGCTATCAATGTTCCATTTAAGTTTTTGAAGATTTATCTATCAGTGAAGCAAAGAAACGATATAAATTTTCACGGGTTTTAAACGCGTGAATAAAATTGTTAAAACATATGTCACCGTTAAATGTTGCCATTTCATCAGTCAGTAGTCGTACGTTTGTAATAACACTTTCGAAGTTCATAGTAAGCGAAAGCCCAATAGAACAACTGCTATTAGTATCTCTGTAGAAAAAATAAGGCCATCACCCAAAAGCGCTTTAAAAGTGACTGAAGCCAAAATGACATGCCAGTACCGATAATTTTACTTACCAATTGTTTTAATCTTGTCGAAAATCTTGAGATATATGCATTCACCTCTAGGGCCATTCGTATCATATTTGATACAGTATTTCCCTATAAGGAAACATTTGGTATTTCACTATAAGGAAACATTTGGTATTCATTGACTGAGCAGTCAGTACTGCTTTCATTTGAAATTTATAAAATATTTCTCTTCAAAAATTTTCCGGGAAAATATTTCTTTCAAGGCTTGTTTTTCATACTCTATCAAATATGATACGAATGGCCTTAGAGGGGTTAAGGCTTCTACTGGGCATAAAGTGGGGGATCCAGTTCTATATTGTTATGAAATAATAAACAGATCCCCACTAGTCTTCACCAACCCCTCTAGGACCATTCGTATCATATTTGATACAGTATTTCCCTATAAAGGAAACATTTGGTATTTCACTATAAGGAAACATTTGGTATTCATTGACTGAGCAGTCAGTACTGCTTTCATTTGAAATTTATAAAATATTTCTCTTCAAAAAATTTTCAGGAAAATATTTCTTTCAAGGCTTGTTTTCATACTCTATCAAATATGATACAGTGGCCTTAGAGGGTTAAGGCTTCTACTGGGCATAAAGTGGGATCAGTTCTATATTATTTATGAAGTAATATTAGATCCCCACTAATTACTATAACCCTCTGAGGACCATTCGTATCATTTGTTGTTATTTCCCTATAAGGAAACATTTGGTATTTCCCTATAAGGAAACATTTGGTATTCATTGACTGAGCAGTCAGTACTGCTTTCATTTGAAATTTATAAAATATTTCTCTTCAAAAAAAATTTTCAGGAAAATATTTCTTTCAAGGCTTGTTTTCATACTCTATCAAGTATGATACGTATGGCCTTAGAGGGTTAAGGCTTCTTCTGGGCATAAAGTGGGGGATCAGTTCTATATTGTTATGAAGTAATAAACAGATCCCCCACTAATTACTACTTAACCCTCTAGGACCATTCGTATCATATTTGATACAGTATTTCCCTATAAGGAAACATTTGGTATTTCCCTATAAGGAAACATTTGGTATTCATTGACTGAGCAGTCAGTACTGCTTTCATTTGAAATTTATAAAATATTTCTCTTAAAAAATTTTTCAGGAAAATATTTCTTTCAAGGTTTGTTTTCATACTCTATCAAATATGATACGAATGGCCCTAGAGGGTTAATAATATAATATGATTAAGGCTTCTACTTGTCATAAAGTGGGGGATCAGTTCTATATTGTTATGAAGTAATAAACAGATCCCCCACTAATATGATACGAATGGCCCTTGAGGGTTAAATGCACCAATGAATAGAAAATTTGCCAATGTGCAGGACGTATACTGGTGAGACACAGTGGAATACGTTTTCCAGCAACAGACCGAGAAATGACTTCGATATAATATTTCTACTTCATGTAAGAAAGAAACATGCCAGCAAGAGGTTAGCATCAGCCATGTCAGTCAGTTAAATGTCATACATGATACACGCTTGGGTGATCAATTCTCGAAAAAGATATGGCTGATTGGGTAGAAGGTTTTCCTACTGTAGGTTGCTATAACTTGCTGCGGTAGACTGGTTAACAAACCAGGCTACAGAATCAAATCTGTCTTGCTATTTAACTCAGAGCTGTAATGAGATACGGATTCATGTCTTTTCTAAGGTTTGCGCGTATGGGATAACAACGAATTCAACGGGAATTCGAAATCGGCCCTACAATTTTTCGTTCTTAGCCGATATCCACTGCACAACAATGCCCTTGGATGGAATAAATATTCATGTCATTTCTTGTTTCAGAAAATCTGATAATACTTGAGCTGTTTTCAACAAAGTATTCAGCTCATCATCTGAACTGAAGAGGCCTGTGTTGGCACATAAAAAATGTTGTTAAGCATGCAGACTTAATTATTTTATTCAAGGATACAATGATTATCTTTAATATATGTTTACTACGCATGAAATCGAAAGCTAACCTCAAGATACATCTGAGGGGATAAGGAGACAAAAGGTATTTGACCAAACCCCAAAGCTGCTCTCATCTCTTGATAATTGAAAATCAATATTTCGTTTTATATATATGGATAATCATTAACTCTAGTATCTCAGATTGTAAAACTATAATAAGCCCAAAATAACCAATACTGTATGTTAAGTTTATACAAGTTCTATCACAAACGGCCATGTTATATAATATTAAGACAGGTTTTGATTAGAAAAAAAGCAAATCGTTACAAATAAAGCCAAATTATGAATATTTCCAGAAGTTTCAATCGAAAATCAGCCGACGTGCGTGCCGATGTTATCTTTCAAATCTAAAGAAAAACAATCATCACGACACTGCGCAATAGCATCCCCAACAACACACACTTATGAATCAGTTGAATATCGTGTCAGCTTGCAGATAATTTGACCAACTGGCAACTGACAAGCTGATGTGTGTAATAGAATCGGCTAGTTAATATTTCGTCATTGTGATTAGATCAGCTTTTTATCACTCCGGGCCACAGTTGTTTTGACTTTCGATTAGTAGTTCTAGAGCCACTGTCTGGGATGGACGTTACTGCAGGACCTACACAATGGCAAGACTTACAGAAATATCGCGGATATTGTTGGTGTCAGCTTTAGATTGTCAGTCGTGTCATCAAGACAAAGGTTCAAACTTGATCCATCAGTCCAAAAGATAAAAGAAAATGCAGTCGGAGGAGAAAGAACAAGACCAAGAGACAACGTTTAAGTTATCTGGGATTGTGTGAAAAACCTCATAAAGACATTAATCGTTCTGTTTCAGTTAATTTGCACAAAGATCAATCAACATATCTGTGTGTGTGTGTGTGTGTGTGTGTGTGTATTTTTATATATATATATATATATATATACTGCCGACCATAATTTTGGGACCACTTAGATTTATTCGCTAAGAGAAAGAAATAACAAATTTTATATCTTAGAAGAATAAATATACATATATTTCATTGTTGCTCACAATTGTACAATAATTAAAACCAAAATTAACATAGAGTAATTTCAGATTTAAATAAAGTTCATTTATTTTTTATTTTCATCAAAGAAACCACCACGAGCTTTTATTACTACAGAGCAAATCCTTGGCATTCTTTCTAATAACTTGTAAAAATAACTTGGTGAAAGTGATTTCCAAGCATCCAGCCGGCTTTTAAACAATATTTGTTCACTTTCAGGAAGTTCATTTCGAACTGTACGATCAATTTCATCCCTTATTCTCCTTCATTAATATTGGTTTCTTAACTGCTACACGGCCTTTAAACCCAGCAGAATAAAGTCGTCTCTTAACAGTAGTAAAAGATTCTAGATGTTGCCGAGTAGAATTCATTTAAATTTTTCATTCCGTAGCGGTTGTTTCTTTTATTTCTCTTGCTCGATATGATCAAGTGCCTATCCTCTGCAATAGATGTTACTCTGGGCTTACCAGATCTTTTTCTGTCAATATTTAACTCAGTTTCACGAAGTCTTTGAAGGCAATAATGCATGCCATTTTTGATAGGCTTAATTCTTTAGCGATAACACGTTCAGAATATCCTTCTTTTGAAAAAAATTCAACCTGAGCTCTTTTTTCAATGCTAATTTGTTTCCTCCTTGCCATTTATACTGTAGTAATATGGTTTACAAAAATAAATTTTACCGTAATTATAATCTATGAATAAATCTTAATTTTCAGCAAAAACTTGATAACAATAAGAGGTGTCAAGTAGCCAACTGACTCTACTTTGAAGTTGAAAAGAATATTTTTTTTACTTGACATCTGAATAAGAATAACGAAAATACAAACTCGGCAAATTTGATTCTGCTAAAAATTTGGGTCGTCCCAAACTTATGATCTGTAGTTTATATATATCAAACCAAAACGTAAACGAAAATGCAGTCAAAAGAAAAAATAACACACTAGGAGACAACAGATACGCAATCAGGGAAAGTGTGAAAGATCCTAGGAATGTATTGTTCGTTTTGTTTCAATTAATTTACACATGGGTGTATTTCCCACATATGTAAATGAAGAGAGTGTTGTTCCTGATGATGTTTTTTGTGCTGCTTCGAGTTATATGTCAGAGATATTTCTGCTGTTCTCTGTATAATTTTCAAGCGACAATAATGCTGACTATTCGGGCAATTAATAATAAGTATTTCCGTATATGTAGATGGTTAATGTTACCAAATTAATTAATCAAGATAAAATATGAATATGTTAATATCTCACAGTAGTTAGGATCAGAAATGGTAAGAACAATGCTTGTTGTATCTTCTGTAATTATTCCCGGGGAAAATTATTTGTTTTTAGCAAAGATATTTGTTTTTCTGGAGAAACAATGTCTCCAGAATCTACCATATATATTTATAAGACTATTAATCGACCATGTTTAAAAAAGTCCGGCGACATATTCTCCTTTGCCACGGCTAATGATCTTCCGCTCTTTGCTAAGATATAAATAAGAATCAGCAATTTTATTGGTCCTGATCGGTCTAGTCGGTTTCAGTCACTTTCCAACTGCTGTCTGGTTACATATATATGCCTTGTCTATGAATACTTTCATTTAATTTTTCGAATAAGTCCTTCGCTGTGTTACTTAAACATATTTTTAAATTTAAGCGCATAGCTAGACTGGCATTTAGATCTCATTAATTTACAGATGAGCTCGCTATATGTAGCCGCAAGTTCTATGCTAACAGTTTCTTTTCTCGCCTTTCTCCCTTGTGGAATTAACTCCCGGTTTTTCTAACCAACTTTAACCCATTTTAATCCAGAGTCCTCAGATTTTAGAATATTAAATTAATTTACAAATCACAAGAATTTTTCTTCCAACCCGACAATATTTGGAAGGTAATTTTATTGATGGATCAATATGTCCTCACCACCAATATATAATAATGATTTTATACTAGCAATATAGCCTGGCGTTGCTCGGGTGTAATGAAAGCTTTAAAACTTATCCATGGTTCTGGAGCTCAGACTCTTTGGACATTGGTACGAAAGACTAAAAAGCAATAGGTGTTTCCAGTTAAAGTGAAACCGTAAACTGAAAGAAAAATGAATCGATGTAAGTCAAATTTTGATTTCCTGGTATCGATATCAAATAAGTTTGTTTCGTCGTAAACTGAATGTTGAAGGCTAAATAAGTCCTCTTAGTAAATGAATCGATGTAAGTCAAATTTTGATTTCCTGGTATCGATAGCAAGTTTTCTGCACTATTGTAAGAACTGCAACCTTGAAACATCTGGATATCTTTTCTTATGTCTTTGTCTATGAGTGTATCAAATTTGATTAAAATCCGACCACTCCTTCTATAAGCCGATTTTTTCGATTATCGATTTTCGATATTCATCGCGCGTACCTCAACACATAACTTAGCTAAGAACACTCGCAGACGCTTATGGTACAACTGTGTAAATTTTCAACAAAATAGGTTCAACCGTTTCGGAGTCTATAGGCAACGGGCTCACACAACACACACACACACACACACACGAACAAAGTTCCATTTATAAATAAGTTTATATATATATATATATATATATATATATATATATATTATCGATTTGATGCACTATTGTAAGAACTGAAACCTTCAAACTTCTGAATATCGTTTCTTATGTCTTTGTCTATGAGTGTATCAAATTTGTTTAAAATCGGACCACTCCTTCTCTAACCCGATTTTTTCGATTATCGATTTTTGATAATATAGTACAACTTATAATACAACTTATAGTACAACTGTGTAAATTTTAAGAAAATCGGTTCAGCAACGGACTCACACAATACACACACACACACACACACACACACACACACACACACACACACACACACACACACACAAAGTTCCATTTATAAATAAGTGTAGATAACGATTTATACCCAATATTCTTTTACTGTTTTTTATGTTGTTCTCAAATGAGGACACTGGGTTAAAATGGTGTTATCTTCCAAAAAATTGGTGTTAAGTCAAATCCACTGTCCTCCTATTTACACTTTCCTCTTCCCACTCATTAATAATGTTTCTCTTTCTATTCATATTAAATTTCTCGACTAAATCCAAAGCAAGATATGCAATATAGTTGATCTTCATATGCCCGCTTGTAGTCACTTTCTCACCGACGTGATGTAGCTTCCCTCTTTTTCTTCTAAAAGTATTTAGTCTACTAGAGCCCCATCACATGTATATACTCCTTCTATTAGATTAACATCTTGGTTCCTACATTTTACCGTCGAAATAGATAAATGTAACCGTCTCTTCTACTTTGACAGTGTCTTTTCTAACACTTCCTGTTCCTGGAACTCACTTCTACTGGCTTGCTTCGCTGATAATAGCAATCTCCCAAAGTTTTAATGCAACATCAATTACTAACTTTTGTCTACTTGATTCATATCCATCAGTCAGTCAGTTAAGTGATTATGACATGACTTACTGAGCAGAAGATTTATCATGCAATAGGTTGCCATTGCTTTCTGTGGTAGACTAAGTTGCCAGCTAAGGTTATAGAACCCAATGTATCCTATTATTTAACCCATAACTGGAGTGAAGAGATGGATTAATACTTTTCCCTATTTAAATGCTATTCGAACTCGGCACCTCGATTTCTTGCTCCGAGTCTATATCCACTGAAGTTTATCCATCATTTATCTTTTTTTTGACATCGCCTGAAACGTTTATTTTATTCTTTCACTGTAAACCCCTTTGTAACAATTTAAGTCTTGCTTTACCTAAAATGGAATGATTATAAAAAATGTAGTATAATGTCTACTAGTGGATGTCATAAAGGTTTTATCAACACGCTCTAAAAGAAATGATATTTGGTCAGATCCGATAAAGCGGGTGTGACTGAGGAATTTCTAGTTGTGTCTCTTAAGTACACGTTATATATATATATATATATATATATATATATATATATACCACTATATTGAATCCATAGCAAAATCTACTGCTAAGAAGATTGGGTCACTATGTCGATCCAGGATATTTTTTCCACCTGAATCCATCCTGCATATATACAAGTCAACCATCCGTCCGTGCATGGAGTACTGCTGCCATTTATGGACAGGTGCCCCTGCCGTTCTCCTCAGAGTTCTTGACAAGCTCCAAAGGAGAGTCTGTAATGTGATAGGTACTGATCTGGCGATTCGACTGCAGCCACTTCCCCATCGTCGAAATGTGGCCTCCCTCTGTCTCTTCTATAAATACTTTCATGGCTTCTGCTCGGATGAGCTTAAGTCACTGATGCCTCCTCAACAGATGTTTACCCGTGCAACCAGACTGGCAACTGCGTCCCACCCATTCACAGTCAGGTTAACCAAATGCAGACGACAATTCTACTCCTGAAGCTTCCTCTCTCGCACTTCCCGCCTGTGGAACTCACTCCCGTATTCTTGCTTTCCTGACGGCTACAACCTCCAGAAATTTAAATGCAAAGTTAATACTCATCTACTAACCACTGGCCTCTAGCTCTCTCCCCTCCCCTGTGTAATCTTCCCTTTCTCTCCACCTATGTATCTGTCATCGCACCTGCTTTCTCAGCTTTCTATTGTTCCTTTCTAACTAGCTTGTACTCCTCATTCTTTTCTAATTAATCTTTTTACATTTATGTAACCCCCTGCAGATCAGTGGCGTTTCTGCCTTGCTCGGGGTGAAATGATTAAAATATATATATATATATATATATATATATATATATATAAGAGTTTAGGATATTACAATGGGTAATATATATTTCACCAATTCCTGATGTTATTATCGCGTCTCGTCAGGCCCAACTTATTAATATAAGTTGGGTCTTACTCTGTTAAATAAATTTAAGATTGAGTTCTCAAGAGAGTTCGTCTCTATCAAAATTTACCTGGATTGTATACCAAGTGTACTATGTTATATATATATATATAGTTGAGTTTTTGGCGCCAAGATAAAACTCTATAACTCTCTGCGTCTTAGTGGCTTTACTGCTTTACTCACAGGCGAATAACGAGAAAAAATCAATTTTTTTTACAAGCATCCTTTTCAATACCCCAAATCAAGATAACTAGATAAAAAAATCTCTTGATCTAAACGATCAGTTATAGATTTAAGATTTAACTCTACATGTAGTCATTATAACCAAATGGTAGCGATTGAAAATATCAGAGAAAACGATGATTGTTCGTAAATACAGCAGTTTTATTCCGAATACACTCATCTGAAATAGAAAAAAAAGCTTTTATATGCCTGAAGGCTCTTGTAGACAAACAAAAAACACTGTAGTCATTCTATTGCATTAACTTTTAACCTCATCTCTTACGGTCTGCACACTTGATCGACGACAACCAATTACGACTGCAGGAAAACAAAGCCGGCACTAGAGATAAACAAGCAGATTAAGAAATTGAAGAATTAATAGAAAAATTGCCTGAATGCGATCAAATTCAAATATATCTTATCTTTTCGAGATGTGCGCAAACTTGCAGCGCCTCCATTACATCTCCTGAGATCTTTATTGCGCGTTTACATCTTATTCTTTTAGGAGTATACGCCGTTATAAATATTTTTCTCAATTGAAACAAAAACAGGACAGCTTTAACGTAGCTTTCCAGCTGGTTGACAAATGAAGAAGCTCCTGGGCATGACGATAATCTGTATCCGGTAGCAAGGCCTCAGGATTGGAAGGTTGTGAGGAGCATGGAACCATCTATTAATTGCTGTTATTTACAGGTCCACCCTTACCCTGGGTGGTAACAAGTGTTAAAGTTCTAGGTATGGATAAATGGGATAACCCCCAAACTGGGGTAAAAACACTATAAAGTTTTTAAAATACTTTTTTAGAATTATATATATATATATATATATATATATATATATAAAAGAGATTTTCTTGAAAAAAATATAATTTTGAATGAAAAATATTACAAACAATACATTTTTAAAGAATGAAATATAAACAAAACACCATTTTGAAGGAAAAAATATTCTCAGCAAAACATATTTGAATACAAAACTAAAATACATTTTCAGTTTTCTAAAGGAAAAAAGAATGAAAAAAACAAATTCTTTAAAATCTGACTAAATCAAACTTCTCCCTATAACCGAACATCAAATAATCCCTTAAAACCTCAACATTTTAGCATTAAATACCCCACAGAGGTGTTGATATGCCGTAAAATAAAACTCAAATACTAACGAATGAAGAAGCACGCCACTGCGCATACATTCGTATAAATCTTTATCAGTCAGTCAGTTAAGTGCCATAAGTGATACACGCTTTGTGCGATCATGTCCAGAAAGAGACATGACTGACTGGGCAGAAGATTATCCCGCAGTAGGTTGTCGTTATTTTCTACGGTAGACTGGTTGCCAGCCAAGGCTATAGAACACAATCTGCCCTGTTATTTAACTCATAACTGGAGGGAAAAGAAAGATTTATACCTTTCCCAAGGGTATTTGCATGTAAGTGAATGCGAGGAATTCAACAGGAATTCGAACTCGGCTTGCCGATTTCTCCTTCCCAGCGGATATCCACTGCCCCATGACTCACGATCGGAGGAGACGATAGAATATCGAAACTACGTGACTATCCAGGAAGACGAGCAGACTAATTGCGCATACAATTCTTTATTTTTTTGCCGTAAGTGATCATCCCAACATCTTCCTGATCTTGTGACTGTTAGTAAATATAGTGTATTATTTCCCCCAAACCCTGGTCTACCATCGATTTACTGAAGCACATCTAGAGGTTAAACGCTGCAATCTCATGGTCATCTTTTCCCCAATCTGTCCTGTGAATATAAGATTTTACAAGGACTCCTTGTTCGTTATTTACCTCATAAATCACCGTACCTCTTCCGGAGGTAAATTATGCTTTTTTCATTCCTCTTTTCCTCTATTTTTCTTGTTTCGTTTTTTTTTTCTTTTTTTTTTATCACAAAGACGCCCGAGCCCTGTCATTTCACGGCGACGGGAAAATCGGAGACTGGTTCGAGAAAAACGAAAGAAAAAGAGGAGGAAGGACGGTAGGACGAAATCGGTAAGCCCCAGCAGGATTGTGCGCGGCTTAGCTATATGAGACTTCTCTACCCCGCCCGGAAACCGCTTTCTTCGCGGCACCTAACCCGGCCCGGTGCACTCCCAGGCGCTCTCTCGATTTCGCTGCGCCTTCGGGGTTCGTGAAAGAGGTCACTCGTCGTTTATCATATATTCTGTCCACGGTATCCTCAGCATCTGTCTGTTGCTTCAAAGCTCTTTGAGCAGATTGTCCAGCGTTCGTTGCGTTACAAATACCACGTAACAGTTGTTGCTCATTCTGGAAAATGGAAATTGATGACATGAGGAGTTAAAATCTAAAATAAAATTTGCAAAATATTCCATTATTGGAATTATGGTTAGGTTTTGAAGGCTGTCACAATGTGTTTAGTAAAATAAAGGAAAGTAAAGAAATTGTTGGGTCTTACATATTTATTATACATTAATATTTCGAGTGGAAAATCTCATCTTCATAATAGTAGAAGAGCTTGTGTCTGGATCCATGCCCTTCAACGAATGGTCATTCCTGGCTGCTGCTGCTGTCGTTAATTGTAGTGCGCGCGTGCGCGCGTGTGTGTGTGTGTCTCTGTGTGTGTGTGTGTGCGTGTGTGTGCGTGTGCGTATGCGTGTGTGTGTGTGTGTGTGCTAGAGCATGTCTAGTGTGTCATGGGTGCGTGTTTATGTGCGTATATTTCTTGTATTTTATTTTACTTTATTTTGTGTACTTATATATATATATATATATAATTATTTTGTTTTATTTATTTCATTTTTCCTCCCTTTTGTGATCACCAATGTATTTTTGTAATTATTTTATTTTATTTTTTATAATCTTTTCGAACATACATCATGATGTAAAGAAGGCCACAATTATTGTTTTATCTTTTTGTTAGATTCAGTAACGCGCCAATGCCTTGATAAACGTATGAATATATTTGTTTTCCCACCTGAAAGGATTTGAATAGCAGACCAGTCTATGTTCTATAGCCCTGTTGATAAGCAGGCTACCACAAAAAGAAACAGCAATAGACTGCAGGAGCATCTTCTCCTTGTCAGAATTGAATCGAAATAGATATGATGGCCCTAACCTCTCTGTTAACTTATCAAATAGGCGCGTTCACGATTTCTTTCCGGTCATTGCGCTATAAATCTCAGCCATCTAATTACTCAGAGATTCTAAGCACATCATTTAAATTTTTCTCTGATTTTATAAATTCTTCAAGATTTGTTTCTTGATTATTTTACTTGTTTCATTTTGTTTCGTAATGCTTTCAAATTATGTCCATACAGATTGCTGCTGCATATGGTCCTGTGACTCGGCTATTCACATTGACCTTCATAAGATCCGTACATTTAGGTCCTAGTGTCTTTGTTATATATGCTTTCATTGTAATTTTTTAGGTTATGATTCTCGCTGTAGTACCACACACTGAATTGAAGCAAAATACAAGACTGGCGTCACGATCTCATCAATATACATTTGAACTATCTAGAGCTCTAATTTCTAGGCTAACAGTTTAGTTTCCTCACAATTTGTGCCTGTGGAACTCACTTCCGGCTCCACGCTTTAGTCAACATAAATCTGTAAATATTTAAATGCAAATTCGATCGCTATTTACTCTCTTCCTAATTATTCTTTTTTCTCCCCGCCCTTCATTTTTTCTGCTCTCTTCTTAATTCTTCAACACCCAGGGTGACCACACGTCTTGTAGTATTTTATGCCCAGCATGTGGTGATTCTGTTAAAAAAATGAACGCAAAACTAATTATTCTTGGTGATTTATCTTTATTTTTTCTTCCTCCATTATTATGTCTCATGCTTCGCCGGCCATATTGCAAAGAACGGCCAATCAGTGAAATCCAGCGTGTACATAGAACTGTTTCAGGGGAGACACCGTGAAGAGAAAACACTTTTCTGGTGCGCGCGAAAGTACCGCAAGCAAAATGACATTTCGGTCTTGTGAGTAATGACAGGTTTAGCACCATACAAATGCTTTCCGCTTCAGGATTGGAAAAGAAATATGCTAACAGTGTCATGTTTAGTCCGTAGCATTCTAAGCCTGACCAATTACAATGTTTATTTTCATCACTGTTATTTTATATTTGTTTATCTTACGGATAAATTTATTATTTCATTTTTATTTGAGTGTTCATCGTTAAAAGCAAGAAAAAGTTTACTGACCTTTGTGAAGATCAGTCCTCCTATTTCCCAGCGAACGCTGAAAACTCTTTTCACAGATGAAAAAGTGGATTAAAGTAACAAAATCATGGTTCTACAGAAGGATGTTAAGAAATAGCATGAATTGTAGATGTGATCAACGACGAAGTTCTGGAGACAATGTCAACTAAATTTACACTGATACTTAACATCAGAAACAAGAGCTGAATGTTCTGGACATATAAGCAGTGATTGGAAATGTTGATATCACCAGGAATGGTAAAATAGTCAGAGTAACGCAAAGTACTGCCTACCAGGTGAACTTGAGTAAATTTTTGGCGTAGCAGGTTTTGAGATAATAGGCAAAGATGTTTTCAGAAATAAAATGAGGGCATATTAGGGAGAACCATGATCTAAAGCGCCCTGAACAGACTAGACCCATACAAGAACAAGAAGAAGAAGATGAGGAGGAGGAGGAAGTAGAGGAAGAGGAAGAAGAAAAAGACGAGAAAAAATTGGAGGAGAACAAGGACAAGAGTATCAATAAGAAGAAGAAGAAGAAGGAAAAGACGAAGAAGAAGAGGAGGAGGAGGAAGAAGAAGAAGAGGAGGAGAAAGAAGTGGGGAAAACAAGAAGAAGAAGAAGAAGAAATGGAGGATGAGGAGGAAGAAGAAAGAAAGAAAGAAAATGACGGAGAAGAAAAAAGGAAAAGGAGGAGGAGGAAGAAGAAAAAAGGAGAAAGGTGGAAGAAGAACAAGAACAAAAACAAGAGGAACAAGGAGAAGCAAGTCGAAGAAGAAGAAGAAGTAGAAGAGGAGAAGGAGGAACAGGAATAATAATAAGAGGAACAAGAAGAAGAGGAGAAATAAATGGAAGAAGAACAAGAACAAGAGGAACAAAAAGAAAAAGAAGAAAGAGAAGAGGAAAAAGAGAAGAAGAAGAAGAAGAAGAAGAAGAAGAAGAAGAAGAAGATGTTCATATAAACTGGTGATTATTCCTTTCCGATGGAGTCTTATATACCTTGAGCTATTATAAGAGAATTTCTTCTCATACCTCACTTAAAATGTGTGCATGTTTTTAAGAATTACCATTCCACGGGTGAGTGTAATTTAACGGAGGGAAAAACAGAAAAACAGTGTTCATTGTTTTAAACGAGTGAGACCGTGGCTTAAAAAATGAGGCCAAATATTTTTGCCGTTATGCCGTCTAAAATGACGGCAACATATATATTAATATACCTACCACTGAGTATTTTACATTCAGACATAAGAAAAAAGAAAACCAAAGCCATGAGCATCACAAGAAGGATATATATATATATATATTTGACGATGAAACTTTACTTACAGTAAGTTTGTAGCTTTCTTCTTCATTAGTCCATGATATTCGTCAGAAAAGATTACAAAAAAAAAAAAAATAATTACAAAAATACTTTAGAGATCATAAACACAAAATGAAGTTAAATGAGACACAAGAAATATATGCACATAAACACGCACACACACAATAATCATAAAAAAACATATTCCACTTTGGCAAAAGTTAAACTAACAATCAGGTCAACACATACTTATACCATCAGACCATGAGGATTTCAACTATCAATCACATATATACATACCATAAACACACACACACACATACATTCTCTAGCACACATACATCACACATACATCACACACACAAACACACACACACACACACACAAACACACACACACTACAATTAACGACAGCAGCAGCAGCAGCCATGAATGACCATTTGTTGACAGGCACGGACTCAAACACAAGCTATTCTAACATCATGAAGATGAGATTTTAATTTCGAAATATTAATATATAATAAAAAGGTAATACCAAACAACTTCTTTACATTCCTTTATTTTACTAAACGCATTGTGACAGCCTTCAAAACCTAACCATATATATATATATATATATATATATAAATGTAAAGGTTAGTTATGAATGGAATAAAACTTCGTATCCAAATTATGACATAAACATTTTATAATATTACTACAAGGCTGACTAGGATTGTTTGTTTCCTTAGATTTATTCAACGTTTACAAAAAATCTACTTGTGCCACAATACTAGGTCCCAATATTTTAAGGGAATAGGGGACCCTATAATGATTTATTATCGGTGGTCGTAATCTTAACACTATAGGCTAGGCAAATAGCATTTTGCTGATGGCCGATTAAGAAGAAACTGCAAGACGTCCCAGAAAAGTTTAGTAGAAGAAAGTGATAAGGGCGGACTGGTTATTAACCCCCAACAAGACGGAAGTTTGTTCATCAGCAAGAGAATATTCTAGGATGTACAAATTGGAAAGATCAAAATCAAACGTCTGCAAAATCATAATTATCTGGTATTAATTTTGAAATAAGATAGAAAATGTGACACCGAAATTCTAACACGCATTGGGCAAAAAGAAGAAGCATTTCAATAGCTAATCAAAATAGTGTGTGTTGTGGAGCAGTAGATATCGGCTCGGTAGTAAAATTCAGATAGCCGAGTTCGACTTCCCTCGAATTATTTCCATTCACTTCCACGCAAACATTTAAGCAATGATCAGTCACTCCCCTCCAGCTATGGGTTAAATAACAGGACACTGTGTCCTATAGCTTTGATTTGCAAACTGCTTACAGTGGGAAAATATTCTGCCAAGCGTGTATCTAGTGTGGCGCTTAACTCACTTAATCAATGTGTTGAGAAAAAAGCACTCATTAGTTGGATTAATACGTATTATCCATCTTGATATATATATGTCAGACAATATCACCATCAAAAAGGCGGTTTTACCGAAAGATAGGGTAAATAACAAGAAAGTCTTAAAAAAGAGATAAACGGAAAAAACACTTGTCATCAAATCAAGAAGAGCACTCAAAAATATTGGAGATAAAAAGAGAGATTCATTTACTAAACCTAAACTTCGCGGAGCACAGTGAGAGCAAGAAAACATGGAGAAGGAAATGAGCCACTTATATTCTGATTGTTTTTTTTTGTTTTTTTTTTTAATCATATCACCCCGAGCAAGGCGGTAACGCCACTGATGTGCAGGGGACTACATAGGAGTGAAAAGATTGGAAAAGAGAAAACCGGAAACCGCATCCTAAACAGGAAACAAAGGATGAGCCTCTTCACCTGTTCAATAGACGAGGGTGGAGTGTGAACCGGGCGATAGTTTAGTCTACTCCAATTACATTTCCATTAAATCTGTAAGTTGTAGGGAGTTCGGCTACGTATGACACAATAGCACAATGAAGGTAGTATTCAACGGACATGTCTCCCAATACTTTCACCATAACGCGGGTATCTTTCGGGGATCTATTCTAGGTTCTACACTTTTCATTGTCTACAGTAACGAACTCCAATATGTAACAAGATCTCAAGTAGGCTTATATGCTGATGACACTACGGTTTACTCTCGCCTCGATCAAAAATCTGCCGAGGATGACAAAGCAAATCTCGCTGCCGAGCTTTAAAAAGACCTCCAATCCGTGGTGTACTGGGGTAAGAAATGGCATATGAATTTTCATGCTTCCAAAACGAAGCTGCTATCTATTAAACGTCACAGACAATCCATGCCATCCCACATTAGCATGGATCAGGCTAGTCTCCCTGAAAGTAAAACTCTGCGCCTCCTCAGGTTAAATCACACAACATACCTTAAGTGGAATGACTATATATAATCGATAGCTACATCCGCTGCTAAGAAGATCGGTTCTCTTTGCAGGACCAGGACGTTTTTCCGGCCTGAAAACAATCCTACTTATATACAAATTTACCATCTGCCCATGCTTCGAATACTCCTGCTCTATCTGGTCGGATGATCCTGCTATCCACTTAGGTGTCCTTGACAAAATCCAACGGAGAATCTGCAATGTGATCGACACCGTCTTGGCAGCTCGGATACAATCACTTTCTTACCGGCGCAGTGTGGCTTCCCTGTGTCTCTTCTACAAGTACTTTCACGGCTTCTGCTCCGATGAAATAGCTCACTGGTGTCGCCTATATACGAATTTACATGTGCCACAATAGTATGTCCCATTTTTTTATTGTGAAACAAATAAAATGTAACACAAATTCTACTCCGGCAGCTTCTTTTCTTGCCCTTCTCGACAGTGAAATTCCCTTCCGTTTACTTGCTTCCCCGACAGCTGCAATCTCCAATAATTTAGATGTAAAGTCAATAGTCATTTCCTATCTCACTAACTTGCATCCTCTCTCTCATGCTCTTATGCTCATCATTATTATAATCCTTCTCTCTAACAGTCCTCCTATATAACCCTCTGCACAACAGTGCCAGTATAATAATTTGCTTGTGGCGATACGATTATAATAAAATATTCATATAACTTCATGAATAAAGAAAAGCAGATGGAATTCGTTGGGGATATAGAAAATTTGCTTAGAAATCATAACCGTCATTGGGTGTCATTGATAGCTAGGGAGACAACGAGAATATTACCCTTTGAGGTTCATTTTAATGGATAGTAGAGTGTGAGGTCGTGGGGGCCTAATCAATAGAATATAAATAAACAAACAACTACTAGGGGCTGGAGAGCCATGATTGTATATGTTTGAAGGTATGTGGCACATAGAAGAAGTAAAAAAAGGAAAAGAAATAGAAAGAAGAAAAAGAAAAAAAAGAAGATAAAGGAAAAAGAAGATAAGAAAGAAGAAAAAGAAAAGAAAGGAAAGAGAAAAGGAAAAGAATAATAAAATAAAGAAGACAAAGATGGAAGGAAAAATAAAAAGGAGGAAGAAGAGAAGGAGAAGAAAAGGAAGACGTGTACAAGAAGAGAAAGAAGAAAACGGTAATGGAGAAGATGAAGAAGAAAAAGAAAGAAATAACATGAAGAAGAAGAGAAAAAATGAAGAAGAAGAAGGGAAAAGGAAGAAAAAGCAGAATATTTTGTTAATCATTTCACCACAAGCAATGTATTCCGCTGCCTCTATTGCGCATGGGGTTATATAGGGGAAGGTAAAGAGAAAGAGTGGTTAGATATAGGAAATGTCAGGAGGGTGATAGATGTGTAAGGATACCGAGGCTGAGGGTTGGTTAGATGGGAAGAGTGTTTGAATGAATGGATGCGAGTTAGTTTGTTAGGAGGTGTCTTTTGACCTTCCATTTAAATTCCTGGAGATTGTAGCCGTCGGGGAAGTAATCATGTGGAAGGGAATTCCACAGTCGGGAAGTGCGAGAAAATAAGCTGTTGGAGTAGAAATTGCGGTTACATTTTACTGTAAAAGGGTGGGACCTAGTTGCTAATCTAGTATATCGTGCAAATTCTTGCCTAGGTGCCACCAGTGATCTAAGTTCATCGAAGCAGAAGCCGTGAAAGTATTTATGGAAGTGACACAGGGAAGCCACGTCACGCCGGTGAGAGCGAGACTGCAGCCGGTCTGCCAAGTCGGTATCCATCACATTACTGACTATCCGTTGTATTTTGTCAAGAACCCCGAGGAGAATAGCAGGGACACCCGACCAGATGTAAGCTTCATTCAAAACATTGTAAAAACTTAGTAACTGAAAACGAGTTTTTCAAATTGTTCATACTTGACGGCCTTCTAAATCCACAGTCGGAATGCACGCAGTAAACCAAATTCGAAACCGAGATAATCAGGATGATTGGAAACTTTAAGATAGCTGATGGATAAATAATACTTTATTTAAAAAACTAATTTGTTGAAATGTTTAACTTTACAAGATTATCGCTTGTGTGCGCCATCTTTCCTTTAATCTGTAATTTAAATGTAAGTATTTATTTATGACTGAAGCGGTGAAAATGAAACGGCATACTAAATTTATAAAATTGCCGATTTTAATGAATTTTCTTTATCTAAACTTATTTATAAATGGAACTTTGTCTGTGTGTGTATCCGTTACCTAAAGACTACAAAATGGCTGAACCGATTTTCTGGAAAATTGTTCACAGTTGTACTATAAGCGTCTGCGAGTGTTCTTAGCTAGCTTTTGTGTCGAGGTACCCCCGATAAATATCGAAAAACGATAATCGAAAAAATCTGGTTATAGAAGGAGTGGTCGAATTTTAATCAAATTTGATACACTCATAGACAAAGACATAAGAAACGATATTCAGAAGTTGCAAGGTTGCAGTTCTTACAATAGTGCAGAAAATCGATAATATATATACATATATAGATATATCTATATAAAAATATGTTTAAAAGGCAAGATGTTTGTGTGTGTGTCTGTTTATCTGCCTGTATGTCTGTATTTTTTTCAGCTGTTTTATTTTGGTTTTTGCTTCGGGTTCGGCTCTAAGTATGTATAATTGTAGTTCTTAGTCTCAGCCATGATACCATTTACTCAGAGGACTTATTTGGACTTCAAAATTCAGGTTACGACGAAAAAAACTTATTTGATATCGATACCAGGAAATCTAAATGTGACTTACATCCATTCATTTTTCTGTCAGTCTACGGCTTCGCTTTAACTGGAAACATCTATTGCTTATTAGTCTTTCCTGCCAACGTCCAAAAAAGTCTGAGCTCCAGGACCATGGATTAGTTTTAAAGCTTTCATTACATCCTAGCAACGCCGGGCTCTACTGCTAGTTCACATACTCACATTAGTTCTGGATTTACGGAACTATGTTTACTGTTATTTTCCATATTTTTACTGTAAAGATACAAATATTTTTTCTTGTTCAATCCGTTCATTTTACTCACTCACCCCAAGGTTTATTTGATCGATTCTTTTCATATGTCGATATTATGCAATTGTGTTTACGTTTTACCATTGGTATCTCTTGAAATCTTGAAATAGCGCCGTTAATCTCTCTGATTTTATTTCTTTTACTATTCATCCGTCTTTTAGTTATTTATTTTCTCTGTTCATTTTATTTTAAAACTTTTTCATTTATTTTCATTGATTTATTTATTCTTTATATCATTTTTATTTATTTTTTTCAAATTTATTTTCTTTTATTAATTTTTTGGATATTTTCGTGAGCTCTTTTTCTATTTCCAGTTTTCAATTTTCTTCTTTTATTTTATTGCTATAGGTATTAATCCATTTCTTTCCTCCAGTTATGGGTTAAATAATAGGAGATATTAGGTTCTATAGCCTTGACTGGCAAGCAGACTACAGTAGAAAGTAATGGCAACCGATTGCGAGATAATCTTGTGCGCCGGCAGTCATGTCCCGTTCCAGATATTTATCACGTATAGCGTTAACTGATTTTTATCTCTTAAAACCTGAAAGTGACAGGCAAGCGATTTCACATTTGGTCCAGGCGTGTTTTTCGAAAGCAAACTATCGAAATTCCAACATCTATCTATCTATCTATGTATCTATGTATCTATGTATCTATCTATCTCAACGTCTTCAGTATCTATCTATCTCAACTTCATTATCTCTATCTATCTATCTATCTATCTATCTATCTATCTATCTATCTATCTATCTCATACTCTTCATTATCTATCTATCTCAACCTCTTCATTATCTATCTATCCCTACTTCTTCATTATCTATCTATCTATCTATCTATCTATCTATCTATCTATCTCATCTTCTTCATTATCTATCTATCTATCTATCTATCTCACCTTCATTATCTATCTATCTGTCTATTAATGTGTGTGTGTGTGTGTGTGTGTGTGTGTGTGTGTGTGTGTGTGTGTGTGTTGATAGATGTGTGGTGTCCCTGTGTCCATGCGTGTGGCTAAAAATTTGGCTATATATATATAGTCATCCGCAGACAGATCTGTTTTTCTGTATCACAGCTCATCAGTACGGTTAGACTCCGACAGCTTTTAACCCAGGATTGAAACCCGACCGAATTGGCGTCAGTCGGCGATTCTACCTCTGGGCTATGGGCGTTCGGTAAAAGAAGGCAGACTTTTTAACGTATTCATTATCATTATACACGCCCAATTGCCAGAGTGCTCTAATTCATTACGAAATGAGCGATGCGTACATGCCAGAGTAGCTACTGTTTTACAAAGCCTACCATTCTTCCAGAGTGCTCAATCAGGGTGTCAGAGCGTAAATAGTCATCCGTAGACAAATCTGTTTTGCTGTATCACAGCTCATTAGTACACACACACACGTGTGTGTGTGTGTGTGTGTGTGTGCGTGTGTGTGTGTGTGTGTGTGTGTTACGGTCATATCACGTTGAATACACCGGTTCTCGCTCGATCACCGAAGTTAATCAAAGTTGAGCCTGGTCAGAACTTAGATGGATGACCGCTTTGGAATACCAGGTGCGGTAAGCGTTTATTGACGAATGTACGTTGTGGTGCAGTGGATATCGGCTCGGAAAAGGAAATCAGTGAGCCGAGTTCCAATTCCAATCGAACACTCTGCCTTCACTTGCGCACTGGTACCATTAAGAAAGGTATTAATCCGTCCCTTCCCTCCAGTTATGGGTTAAATATCTGAGGTCTGCTGTTCATACGATCAGTGGCGAATTTCTGCACAGATTGTTTGTTCTCAGCAGTTCCAAAAAGTGTCGATGGTGCTACACAAGCCTTCACCACTCAAAACAATTCTTTGCGTGACAGTCTAACTGTGTTAGACACTAATACGTCGAAATCGACGGGAGAGTCCATAATAATAATAATATATATACACCGCATATATATAACACGCTAAAATTTCCTCCGCTCTCATTCCATGCGCTGATAGCTTAGGAAATAGGCACTCTGACTGTCACCAAATCGGGTGCGTTTAGATCCCGGCTGGAATCGATGGATGTCTAGCTCCACTGATGAGCTGTGATACAGCGAAACAAGCTTGTATTTGAAAGACGAATATATATATATATATATATATATATATATATATATATATATATATATATTGGGGGTTTGCATATACAGAATTTAGTGGAGTAATCAAGAAGCCGTGAAAAAATTGATTGTTCAACCGATTAATTTTAAGCCATCTCTTTTATACAGGGTGTGATGGATAAATTATTTCCTAAATTAGCCAAAATTGAAATAAGAATGACGTCGCATTTTAACAGATATAATTATTAAAATTACACAAAAAACCTTCATAAAAGAAATAGTAAATTTATTCAACAATATAGAGATTTGGCTTCAGCTCAGGCAACTTCAGAATCTGGTATAACTTTTCTAAACCGTCTCCTTTATGATAATGTATGCAGCCATAATCTTTAAAGTTACAAGATTTGTTGCACTATTACTCAGATGTACCCTGCATATAATAATCATGGAGTTAATTGATGGGGAGTTAGATGTCCAGATCAAAGGGTATATGTGCTGGTACATTTTGTCAGACAGCTATTACGGAGTTCTCCTGCGTCTGTGGTATGGTGGATAGTCATCATTCGAGACATAGAGTCTTCCAATTGATATCCTATTGACTGAAGAAAGACCTATCTTCTCAAGGCACTTGATTTATGCTCCCGTATGAGATCTAACAAAATTATGAATGGAAATTTATTTCTACTCTGAAGAAAAAACAAAACAGTGGGGATTATGAAGTTTGTTCAAAAACTACGTAGCACGATGTTTCTTCTTCCTTCTTCATGTTTTGGAAAAAATGTCTTATCTTGTATGAGAAATAACGAATAATTTCATGAACTACCTGCCTTAATGAATTTCTGAAATTCCTGTGTCTGTGGATATGGACATGATTCATTGGGAAGGATCGTTGTCTATCATCAACATTTTCCAGGGTTTTCTTATCAGAACGATCAGAGTAGGATGGTATTTTATCTGAGGTCCGTTACTAAACGCCATTAGACTCATCCAACTCATTCCAAAATCCTCTGAACAGTTTTAGCTTGACACCCAATAAACTTGAAACGTTCGTATTAGAGCCTCCACCGTTAATGCCAAGCACAAAAATATCTCTCTCATCCATATATACACTCATACATACACAATCCTCCACACACAATAACGTATATATATATATATATATATATATATATATATATATGTGTGTGTATATATATATATATATAAATTAGAGAAAACTTTCAAAATTCAAAGGTGTCGGATGTACATTTCGACATAGGATCTCTAATAGAGACTCTACATCACGTCAGCGACATTGTTTTTCCAAATGGCGAAGGCCCTGAGTTAGAGTGTAGAGAGGTTTTTGGTTAACAACGGTCACAAAGTGGAAAAGGACAGAGCTGGTAGTCGCGGGGTTACAGGGTAATATATATATATATATATATTTCAAATATCCAAGTGACTTACAGAATGACTTACAGAATATATTTAAATTTAAGTACAATATTTTTTTTTACTTTCTGTATACATATATAATAAATAGAAATATATGTCTATACAAACATCTATCTACCTATTTATCTCTCTCTCCCCCTCTCTCTCTCGCTCTATCTATATATTTATCTCTCTCTCCCTCCCTCTCTCTCTCTCTATCTATTTACCGTTTTATCTATAAGTAAATGAGTTTGTATATATATATATATATATATATATATACTAGCACAATAGCTCGGCGTTGCTCGGGTGTAATGAAAGCTTTAAAACTAATCCATGGAGCTCAGACCCTTTGGACATTGGCACGAAAAACTAAAAAGCAATAATTGTTTCCAGTTAAAGCGAAACCGTAGACTGAAAGAAAAATGAATGGGTGTAAGTCAAATTTTGATTTCCTGGTATCGATATCAAATAAGACTTTTTCGTCGTAAACTGAATTTGGAAGGCTAAACAAATTAACTAAGTAGTTCTGTGACTAAGAACTAAAAATATACCTACTTAGAGCCAAACCCGAAGCAAAAACTAAAATAAAAGGGATTAAAAAAATACAGACATACAGGCAGATAAACAGACACACACACAAGCATCTTACGTTTATATATATATATTATGGATTTTCTGCACTATTGTAAGAACTGAAACTTTCAAACTTCTACATATCGTTTCATATTACTTTGTCTATGAGTGTATCAAATTTGATTAAAATTCGACCACTAATTCTACAACCCGATTTTTTCGATTACAGATATTCGATATTTATCGGGGGTACCTCGACACAAAACCTAGCTAAAAACATTCGCAGACGCTTATCATATAACTGGGTAAATTTTCAAGAAACCGGTTCAGCTGTTTCAGAGTCTATAGGTAACAAACACACACACAGACACACACAGACACAAAGTTCCATTTATAAATGTTTATATATAGATCCAATTAGATGAATTACAGAATACATTTAAACTTAAATGCAATATTTTCTTACTTTCTGTAAACATATATAATAAATAGAAAAATATATCTATGCAAATTTATATACATATCTATCTACCCGGTGATTTAATGTATTTTTATTATTTACTTTTATACATGGAAATATCTAATTTTTCAGCAGACAGTGAAGCGGCAACAATAAGTTTTAATGTCTGATCAAGTATGAGAAGAAGTCATACGCATGGCTGCCCCAATGAACGGTTATCAATGCTCAGAGTGAACGGGACCATTCTAACGTCAAGAGAGAATTGGAGCGTGTCCTCGGCTGCGAATTACATAAGAATATCCAGCTCTTCAGGTTACGTCTTTAATCAAATTCTCTCACGCTCTCACTCTCCTCATTGCCCATATATATATATATATATATATATATATATATATATATATATATATATATATATATCAGGATTTATCATAATATATCTCTTTCTAAATACTGACATTCGGACTCTACACATTTTCTCGTGCTTTCTCTTTCGTTTTCTCACTCACTCACTCACTCACTAATGCACTCTTTCCCACACACATACTAATGTAGTATTTACACTACTTTCATTTTTCGGTCTTTTCTTCTAATCTTTAGTAATATTAGTAGCTGACCACATATGGAAGGAGAAAAAAAACTCACTGCCCTCTACGGGATGAAGTTAAATATTACAAAGCGAACATCACTGGAAACTATGTAAACTTAAATAATCAGCGTATGCGCTAGGCCAAAATGATCTCCTAAGCCGACCAAGCAAAGGAACGTATATAATATGGAAACCAGTAATATGGAGTGCTAGACAAAATCATTAAAAAAATTGTAACCCGGACTTAAATAAAAATACTAGAGAAAATTATTAACATCGAAAGATTGCAATATGTAAAAAGGTAAAAAATTGTTACTGAGACATTTCAGTTATAAGTCCCGAACATTCACGTACTTATGTCCTCAAAGACACATGGCTAAATGAATATAACCTCTGGTTAGTTTCACCGACTTGACCGAGTTTTGAGTTCAATTGATGGTGAACAAACGACGTAGTAAATTAACTTAAAATGAGATAATTAGATGGCCACAAGAAGTGACATCGCACATGGAACGAGAATGATTTGTTTCAGTGATTATTTATCCATTTTTTTTATTTTAATCGTTTCACCCCGAGCAAGGTATTCCACTGCCACTATTGCGCAGGAGGTTACATATGGTCGGGCAAGTGATGGGAAAAGTATGCTTAGATATAGGAAATATAGGAAATGTCAGGAGTGTGATAGACGGGTAAGGATACCGAGAATGAGGGTTGGTTAGATGGTGAGAGTGTTTGAGAGAATAGATGCAAGTTAGTGTGATGGGAGGTATCTATTGACCTTACATTTAAACTCCTGGAGATTGTAGGCGTTTGGGGAAGCAGGCATGTAGAAGGAAATTCCACAGGCGGGAAGCGCGAGAAAAGAAGCTGTGGAATAGAAATTACGGTTACATCTTATCTGTTTCACTGTAAAAGAGTGGGACCTCGTTGCTAATCTAGTATCACGTGTAAATTCGTACCTAGGCGGCACCAATGTCCTAAGTTCATCGGAGCAGAAGCCGTGAAATTACTTTTAGAAGAGGCACAGGGAAGCCACGTCACGCCGGTGAGAGAGTGGTTGCAGCCGGTCCGCCAAGACAGGATCGATCACGTTACAGATTCTCCATTAATAACAGGTTCCATTTAAAGTTCCTAGCACCTGAAGAAATAATAACGACAATAAAGGCGAGGACAAAGGCGGGAAAATGTAAATAGTGTGTTTATATATGATGTTTACCTATACTCACATTCATTGAGAGAGAAAAAGTGAGATAATAGCAGGCTGAGTTGGCTGAATCATTCGATTCTTTTATGTTTATAAACACACAACAGTATAATAGAGAGAAATGGGAGATATATGTTTCGTTTTCTTTCTTCAATTCGCACAGATTGTAGGCGATTTACGATAGCAGCTACCAATCTGATGTTATAAGGTGTTTCATAATTATTATTAGATCAAATGTAACAGTTTTCTTTTCAGGAAAAGAAAATCACATGAAATTGGTAAATGTGATATCAGGGACTTAGCTACGTTCTAAAATGGATGATTCACTTAACGCAATCCTTCTAATGGATTATTTCCTTTATCTAAACTAATGCCAAAATAAGATATCTACACTCATCTATTAACCACTTGACTGTAGTTGTTTCGCCACCCGGTATATCCTTTCCTTTTTCTCCACCTTTACAACTGCCATCACACCTGTATTCACATCGTTCTCTTGCTCCTGTCTAACTGCTTCGTCTTCCTCTTCACTCTATTCTAATTAATCTTTTTACTCTTATGTAGCCCCCTGCACATCAGTGGCATTACCGCCTTGCTCGGGGTGATGCGATAAAAAAATATTGTTCAAACAATTAATATATATGGATATAATTGTGTATGAAAGAAATGAGCATCCGTATATATATATATATATATATATATATATATATATATATATATATATATTGTCATCCGCAGACAGATCTGTTTCGCCGTATCACAGCTCATCAGTACGGTTAGACTCCGATTGCTTTTTATCCAGGATTGAAATCCGACCGAAATGGCGTCAGTCGGTGACTATACCCCTGGGCTATGGGCGATCGGTGGAAGTACGCAGACTTTTTAACGCATATCATTATACGCGCCCACTAGCTAGAGCACTCTCATTTCTCTGAATGAGCGATGCGTACACACACACACACACACACACACACACACACACACACACACACACACACACATATATATATATATATATATATATTGTTTTGTATTCCTTCTGATGATGCAGTTCTGAAAATCTATTTTCTTTATATTCTTTAAAAATATGGGTAGTTGATTTTTTTAAATACGAAAGAATTGAATGCAAATGCAAAATCGATCGTGTTCGTGGCAATAACTTCTTATCATTATCCGCCATTTCTCGGATTATAGAAAATTTTTTCCCGCTTTACTGAAACTTGAATCTCATTCCTGATAACAATGCTTATTTGAATCGCTAATCTATACTGTTTTGCAATCGACTTTTCCTCCTTAGAAGATACGAACATCTGCCAAGTCGTTTTTCATAATATATCACCAGGACGTTTTTTATATATATATTTTTTCATTTCTCTAAAATATAATGAAAATTTAGCCTTATGATTATCGAGTAGGATTATTCAAATGAGAGATTTCTTTCCGTTCCTTAAAAAAAATCGATAAATTTAGTTTGCCTTCCACCCAAAAGTGGCGTCGAATTTATTGCATGTCTTATGCATTAAATAGATACAGAATATATAATATATTTTTGGAGGCACACGATATATTTAGTGAAAGGTTTATATTCAGAATAGGTTATATAAATGTTTTGAAATATTTTTTAATCGTTTCACGTTAGCCAAGGCGGTAACGCCACTGATGATCAGGGGGCTACATAAGTGTAAAAGTTTAGCCAGGAGGAATGTGAAAAGAACACAGAACGAGTTACAGGGGGTGTCAGAGAAAGAGCAAGAGAAGGATGGGAACACAGGTGTGAAGAGAGTTGCAAAGGTAGAGAGAAAGAAAAAGAACAAGATATACGGGGTTATTTAGAAATGACTGGAATCAAAAGGGTAAGAGATGGAAATTGATATTGCACTTAAATTCCTGGAGGTTGTAGCCGTCAGAAAAACAAATATACGGAAGGGAGTTCTACAGACTGGATGTGCGAGAAAAGAAGCTCATAGAGTTTAATTGTCATCTGCATTTGGATGATCTAACTGTAATGGCTGGGACCTTGTTTCGGGTCTGGATACACTAGTACATTTTTGTGGTGGGGCACTAGTGGCTTACGTTCTTCGGATCAGAATCCATGAACATATTTGTAGAATAGACAGACAAAAGCTACTTCCCGCCGGTTTGAATATGTGGTGGGATTCGAGCTGCCAAGTCGAGATCTATCATATTTTTTTTAATTATATCACTGCAAGCAAGGCGGTAACGCCACTGATGCGCAGCGGGCTACGTAAGAGTAAGAAGATTGGAAAAGAGAAAACCGGAAACTACATCCTACACAGGGAACAAAGGATGAGCCTCTTCACCTGTTCAATATGCTTATGGAGATTTAGTTACAGTGAATTATGCCTATTTACATATAACATGATGTTGGAGAGTATAATTTTTATGATTATGAGCGTTCCATATTCTTGCTTTCCTGACGGCTACAACCTCCAGGAATTTAAATGCAATGTCAATACTCATTTATTAACCACTTGACTCCAGTTCTTTCACCACCCTTTCTATCCTTTCCTTTCTCTTCAACTTTGCAACTGTCATGATACCTGTATTCTCATCCTTTTCTTGTTCCTTTCTAACTGGTTCGTCTTCCTCTTCACTCTATTCTAATTAATCTTTTTACTCTTATGTAGCCCCCTGCACATCAGTGGCATTACCGCCTTGCTCGGGGTGATACGATTAAAAAAAAAAGTTAAACAAATTTGATCCCAGTTAATAAAGGGAATAGCCGGTAATGTAAACCTAGTTGTGCATTTCGTGTGATGCACAACATTTCTTTGTTGGAAATCGAAGATCCGAATTCCAGCTCCAGTTGGTATCGTTAAATACAATTACGCCGAAATACCATTGGGTAATTTATAAATCAACCCGCTTTTCCCACTAGTTAAAAATTAATTACTAGGACTTTTGTTATTAAATTGGTATTATCCAAAAAAAAAATGAATTACGATTTTATAATTGTTTCTGTCTTTAAATAACCTGTAAATTTTTTAGAATGAAAATACATCAATTGTATATTCTTAACTCCCTGACATTTATCCTTTTCCCCGAAAACCCCTATATATTGTTCTTCGGCTTTTTCGCTCTACTCACATGCAGCTCTCTTTACACCAGTGTTTCCATCCTTCTCTTACCTATTGTACGACACCCCTAGTGACTTGTTCATGTTTTTCTTCACTCTCCTTTTATGTAAGCCCCTGTCCACCAGGAAAAATATTACCAACAAAAATACTTTTTTGAAGGATACAATTACTCTCATAATACGTTTTTGAAGGAAAAAGATTATTGCCTTAATACTTTTTTTTGAAGAAAAAGGTCATTGCCTAAATACATTTTTGAAGGAAAATATATATTGACATGTTACGTTTTTGAAGGAAAAAAAATTGCTATAATACTTTTTTGAAGGAAAAAATTATTGCCATAATGCATTTTTTGAAGAAAAAAAAATTGCCATGATATGTGTTGTGAAGGGAAAAATTATTGCAATCATACTTTTTGAAGGAAAAGACTATTGCCATAATACGTTTTTTGAAGGAAACATTATTGTCATAATACGATTTTTGAAGGAAAAATATTAATGCCATAATACATTTTTAATGAAAAAAAATTATTGCCATAATACTTTTTAAAGGAAAAAATAATTGTCATAATACGTCTTTTCCATACTAAAACGAATAATGTTTCGGTATTAAATAACCCCCAAAGGTGTTCATATGCCGTAAAACAAATCAAACAAAGAAACCAAAATGAAAAAAAAACAACAAATATTTGCTGATTTTGAACATTTTTTCTCTTAGTTGAACTGGCACAAACCTTTCTATTTTGATAATTTGTTTATGGAAACCTTCTTCTTTTCATGTGTGGTGTTCCTTTTAGAACATAGGCGATATTGGACTTCCACTTGACTGTGTCTATAGTCGCTTTCAATACTTTTCCCCTAGATATATCTCCCAAACCACGATTCGCCTTCCATTTGATCACACCTATCAAATGTGCCTCGCACTGATTTCTTCAGTCTTTCTTTCTTTCTATCCGTCCTGTAAATATTAAATTTTCAAGGCCATGTTACCTCATTACGTTTTCTTATTGATATTACGTATGAGTTGCCTTTTAGTTTGCGTCATCTCCAACACCTCATCGTTGCTCAGGTTCTCAGTCCATGGTATCCTGTGCATCCTTCTGTAGAGACACGTTTTTGCGGCCTCAAGACTCTCCTTCATTCCCAAGGAGATTATCCAACATTCACATCCATACAGAAGGACATATATCGCATAAAAGTCCCGCGGTCTTTTTTTTGTTTCTGATGATATTTTTCTATCTGCCAATACTCTCGTTAGCTTTTGAAATATGTCATTGAACTTTTCATCCTCTGTACGAACATTTCTGATATTTCAGGTATTTTACTTTCTTTACTTGTTTTAGGAAAACTAGATTATTCGAATTATCTTGCGAATATTCTTGTCTCTGGTTATCATGATTTTCTTGCTTGGCCGAGTGTCCACTTCCAGACTATAAAGTCGTTAAAAACCAGAAGTTGTATTGATATGACTAAGCCTAATAAAGGCTCAGGATTGGTAATGTCGAACAGTCAAAACTATATCAATAAAACTGAAACGGTTACCATACGAAGAAAGATTAATTTTATTTCTAAAACTGTGTACGTCTTTGTGAGATTTGTTGGTTTTCAACGTCCACAGTTATATATTTTAGCAAAGGTAGTAAAAAAATAATTTGCCTCCCAGCCCAATTTTTACTACGGTAGTATCCCTAACGAGATGTAATTCGGTAAATTGTTAGCTGAAATACTTCAGCCTGTTTTTGATTAATTATCATCACATTATATCTGAACTCATTTAAATTTTATATGGTTTAATTAGTAAGACTTATCTCATTTTCATCACCAGAATGAAACTACTTACAAGATAATTATATTTCGGTGTTTGAAAATGCACGGAGGCCTATTATTTTTTTTTTTTCAGAATCCTTTCAGTCAGAAAGAATATTTTGGTGAAATTTTAGTCGACGCAATAGCAAAATTTTCACAGAACAAATAGTAAATGAAGAGGGAGTGTAAAAGCAAAATACTTATGACAATACTAATAAAATAGATTTGAGAATACAGGGACACTTACATAGGAACTATGATTTATGCGTTGTGGTGTAGTGGATATTGTTTCTTAACGGCAAATCGGGGAGCCAAGTTCGAATTCCAGTTGAATTCCTGGCGTTTGCCAAAATACCTTTGGGAAATCTATTAATCCATCTCCTACTTCTAGTTTTGGATAAATAACAGGACAGATTGGGTTCAATAGCCTTTGCTGGCAACCAGTCTACCACAGAAAACAACAGCAACCTAGTGCGGGATAATCTTCTGCCCAGTCAGTCATCTATCTATCTATCCAGACATGATCGCCAAATTCGTGTATCACGTATGCCACTTATCTGAGTTATACTATTTACAAGACTATGCTCAGAAGCATCATTTTTGCCCAACGCCCATGAATGAATGATTTACGGAGTTTATAACATGCCCCTTTTGTTTATGTTTCCGTACAATGAGTGGCTGAAATAACTCAAACTGTTTCTCATTTATTTTACACTCATTGTGTTTCATACTCATTTAAATTTTCTAATTTCATTAGAAATTCTGAAATTTCTTTCTGAGGAGATACTTTTCGCTTTTTTTGATATTGTTAGTTTTTATAAAAAATCTGCCCTTTTAAGATAAGCTAAATATTTATAATGATACACAATATAGATCACCTGAATTCTGTTTTAATTTCAGTAGCTCGGTTCTTGGATTATATGTCTGTAGCAACAGTAGGTTGAGTTAATTTTTAATATTACCATGTATATCCAGATCAATGGAGTTTCCATAGCCAGTGTGTTGGGTCCGGTATTGGGTGATATTTTTGCTGATTTCTATGAGATCCTTGTATTTGAAAAATGTCGTAAACCACTTTGCGTTATGTTGATGACACGTTATCTATTTTTTATTCCATCATCGAAGATACGGCGTTTCATTAGAAACCCAGTTTCCTTCATGACCCCTTGTATTTTAAAAGAAAGATGGAGAAAAATTGCACTTTTATTTTCCTGGATGTTTTGGTTGAATGTGGAAATGGTTTGTTTATTACCAGCGTTTATCAAAAATCTACTTCCCCAAGTTCCGTCCGAAACCTGATATCCATCTTAGTCCACCGAGCATTGTTTTATTTGTGCTCTTTCTACTTTCTTACTTGACTTGACTTGACTTTCTTACTAATATCATTAAATCCATTATTTAACAAAAGATCACACCGCCAAATAAACAGTAGATATTGGTCCTAGCCATTTTCCGATTTATTTTAAGCTAACGTGGCTATGTAGGAAGCCAAATTGTACATATGGAATTAGTTAGGGCTTCATATGTTCTTTATGTGTTTTGTCGCTGTAATATGAAGTTTAACTAAAACTGGCTAGGCGCCCATACTGTTTGTCTCAGTGTTCTAGACAGGCTCCAA
This sequence comes from Ascarosepion bandense, assembly GCA_037127315.1. Taxonomy (NCBI): domain Eukaryota; kingdom Metazoa; phylum Mollusca; class Cephalopoda; order Sepiida; family Sepiidae; genus Ascarosepion; species Ascarosepion bandense. Next base: position 3,040,280 of record JBBBDQ010000178.1, read on the forward strand.
ATGAGAATCCTTAATGTAATTAGTCCAGACCTAGCAGCTCCACTCCAGCCTTTTTCTTACTGGCGGAATGTGGTTTCCCATAGTCTCTTCTACAAATATTTTTATGGCTTCACCTCTGACGAACTTAGGTCACTGGTGCCTCATCCACAAGAATTTACTCGTACAACCAGACTGGCAACATGGTTCCACACAATCAAATTTAAATCAACCAAATTCAGGACACAATTCCCTTCCATCAACTTCTTTTCTCGCACTTCCCGGCTGTAGGACTCCCTTCCATGTACTTGCTTTCCTGATGGCTACAACCTCCTTGGATTTAAATGCAACGTCAATTCCCATCTCTTATCCACATGTATCTTGTTATTTTCCTTTCTTTACACATTCTCAACTGTCTTTACTCCTGTGTTCACATCTTTATCTTGCTCTTTCTCTGACACTCCCTGGTTTGTCTTTCTCTTCACTCCCCTTCTGCCAAAACATTCACCTGCGCATCAGAGGCTGTACCAACTTGCTTGGGGTAAAACAATTTAAAAAAAAATCTTTGTTGTTTTGGTGAAAGGAATATTGTAAACTGTTTAGGTCAGTGTTTGTAGGTAGTTAATTTTAAGATAAGACAGAGTGAAAACAACGTATCTTCCATCCGTATTTTGGTAACACACTTTTTATTCAACGGAAATGAATATTCATTTCCTATATGTTACATTTCTGCTTAACATCCGAATGAATAACGCTAGTCTCCTTGAGAGGAATGCACTGCGCCTCTTTGGCCTTAGTCTCTCAAATGACTTCACGACTTCAAATGAAACGACTCTATTCAATCCATAAGTATTTCCATGGCATCTGCTCTGATGAGGTATTATCCGTTCTCCCAACCACATGTGGAATGACTATATACAATTCATAGCTAAATCCGCTGCTAAGTCGGTTTTGTATAGGGCTAGGAAGATTTTTTTTCCGCCTGAAACAATCATGCACATATATAAATCTACCATCGGCCCGTGCATTGAATACTGCTCCCATATCTAGTCGGATGCTCCTGCTATCCCTCTGGGTATCCTAGACAAGATCCAACGGAGAATCTGTAATGTAATAGATCATGGCAGGTCAGTTACAGTCACTTTCCCACCGGAGCAATGTGGCTTCCTTGTGTCTCTTCTACAAGTACTTTCACGGCTTCTGCTCCGATGAACTTAGCTCATCTATTTATAAATTTACTCGAGCCACAAGATAAGCAACTAGGTCCCACCCTTTTACTGTGAAACTAATAAATTGTAAATGCGAATTCTATTCCATCAGCTTCTTTTCTCGCACTTCCCGCCTGTGGAATTCCCTTCTAAATTCTTGCTTCCCCGACAGCTACAATCTCCAACAATTTAAATGTAAAGTCAATAGTCATCTCCTATCTCACTAACCTTCATCCTCTCTCTCATGATTCTTTCTCCGTTCGCTCTACTCTCATCAGTATTCTCATCCTACTTTTTCCCACTTCCTGACACCCCCTATAACCTGTAACACTTTCTCTATAACATTCCTCCTATCAGTAAAATGTCTTGCTAGGGGCAATATGATTATTTAAAAAAAACATGGATGTACTCTTGCTACTAGATTGGATTGAAGATTCCAACCTTTTACCGTAGAACTAGTTAAATGTAACCGCCTTTTCTGCTGTGACAGTTTATTTTAGTGCACTTTCCGTTTGTGGAACTCACTTCCATTTGCTTGCTTCTCTGATAGCGATGGGTTCTAAAAGTTTAAATCTGACGTGAATTGTTATCATTTATCTACTAGATTCGCATCCATCTCTTATCTTTTCTTTGACATCCCTAGAATTTTTGCTTTTCTATCACTGTATCCCCCCCTGCACACCAGTAGCGTTTCTGTCTTGCTTTGGGGGAAGTGATTATAAAACATGTTATTTATATTTTATGAATTTAAGTTCAGTGCTAAATTGACAATAATTTCAATGCTATCCGTTTCTTCCCTACACCTCTTCCTTCTGGGAATCTTTCCCGCCATCTTGCTTTCAAGACAAATTCGATATTCAAACATTCAATTGCATCATCAATCTTTAATTGCTCTGATTTTAATTTATGTTCTGTTTGTGTTCCTGCTTTTTAATGCTTTTTTCTTATAAGCTATTACGCTCAGTAACACCTTTCGTAGGAGCCGCATTTTTTATTACATTGCATTTTTAAAATTTATTTTTCAACATTTCACCCCAAGAAACTAAACACGCCATTTAAATTGGTTATAAATTATAATACTAAAGCTCATTGAAATGAATTTTAATTTATAACCAATTTGAATGAAGTGTTGAGTCTTCCTTTATAAATATCATATTACTCTGGATAACATTCATTGAGGTCATTATATAATTATAACACTTAATATTTTATATTAAGTTAATCTTGATAGATTATCCTCACCGTTTACGGACTGGACATGTATACGAATATATATATATATATATATATATATATGCATCAACAGATCTGTGCCTTTATTTCAGTTTCAGTAAATAGCGAAGTTGACGATATTTCACTGCCAAGTGAATCAGCTTGTCACGTTTTCTGCATATATCTTATAGTGACAATACCTTTCAAGGCACACATTTTTTCGAACGCGCCACACACAGAAACGGAAAGGGAAAAGGAAGCCACGATACTTTTCTTGAAATGTAGTATAGAAGAAGTAAAAGGAAAGAATAGTAAATAAAATAAAACGTATGTATGAGTTGAAGAGTTTGAGTGAATAAAATAAAGAATAATCTTTGCAAAATTAAAAAGTCGGATTTCTCGTATCCTTTATGATGAATAGGCGAAAGAAGGAGAAATAATTGTTGCAAAAACGGGTAAAAGAAAAACAGAAAAATGGCAAAGAAAGGAAGAGAATATTCCGTTTTGTATACTTCTTTTAAAAACCCATGAATGTTCACTGGAAAATAAGGTATGGATGCCCAGATTAAACTTCAGTGATTATGAACTTAGCCATGAGAGGGCTTCATAGGAAGCATAGAAATAAACCTGCATTAAAACCTTTAGAAGGTTTGTTGATTTTGGTTAAGGGCATATCATTAGTTTTATGTGTAACACACGTCTATAAAAAATATAGACACCGTATCATTTATTTACTCATCAAGTGACATGGTGCAGAGTAAGAGGTGGGTTCAGTGGTGTCAGCAACACGTATCGTGGGGACCAGAGACCGTGCTCGTCCGGTTTTTTTCTCTGTAATTCTCGGTCAGGGTTTCGATTTCAAATACTCACCGACTGCCACGACTACTAATCCTGTTTCTTATATAAACAATTACGAGCCTAGCCTCCCAGAGAGTAAAATACTACGCCTCCTTGGCCTTACACTTTCGGCGGACCTCAAATGGAATGACTATATCGAATCCATTGCCAAATCCGCTGCTATGAATGTCGGTTCTCTGTGCAGGGCCCGGAAATTTTTCCCACCTGAATCTATTCTGCACATATACAAATCTACCATCCGCCCGTGTATTGAATATTGCTGCCATACCTGGTCGGGTGCCCCTGCTGCTCTCCTTGGGCTGCTTGACAAAATACAAATGAGGATCTGTAATGTTGTTGATACTGACTTGGCAGACCGGCTGCAACCATTCTCTCACCGGCGTGATGTGGCTTCCCTGTGCCTCTTCTACAAGTACTTTCATGGCTTCTGCTCCGATGAGCTTAGATCACTGGTGCCACCTAAGCACGAATTTACACGAGATACTAGATTAGCAACTAGGTCCCACCCTTTTACAGTTAAACAAATAAGATGTAACCGTAAATTCTACTTCAACAGCTTCTTTTCTCACGCTTCCCGCCTGTGGAACTCCCTTCCACAACTCTGCTTTCCCGACAGTTACAATCTCCAGGTGTTTAAATGTAGGATCAATAGACACCTCCTATAACACTAACTCCCAATTATTCTCAGAGCACTCTCATCTACCCAACCCTCATTCTCGGTATCCTTACCCGCCTATCACCCACCCTCTGACATTTCCTATTTTCGGATGTGCATGGTGGTACAGTGTATATCGACTCAGAACGATAATGCGGTGTGCCGAGTTTGAATTCCATTTGAATTCTTTGCATTCACTTACGCACAAATATCTTTGGGAAAAGTATTAATCCGTCTTATTCCTTCCAGTTATGGGTAAAATAATAGAAAAGATTAGGTTCTATAGCCTTGGCTGGCAACTAGTCTACCGCAGAAAGCAATGGCAACCTACTGCGGGATAATCTTCTGCCAAGTCAGTTACGTCTCATTCGAGACATGATCGCCCAAAGCGTGTATCACGTATGGCAATTAACTGACTATATGTTGGTACTCTATTTACATAATTTTAAGGACAATATTATCTGACCTTGGCTACGCTAGTTTCAAAACAACCAAATATTTTCCAGTCTCCGAGCATTTTGTCCTCATTCTGACGTTTTACAACAATCAAATATTTATCAAAACAATGTCTATTTTCTTTCGCCAGCCTGTTTGCATATTTTCGCTGTTTTATAAAAATAGATTTTTTCACGAAATTATTCACCAGTTCAGATAATCTACAACACAATTACAGATATAACTTATTACTGATAATCCACTCTGTTTTAATAAATCCGTTGTGTTATACGTATAATCAGTAAAAAGAAGAGCCAAAAATACCATTTAGAAGTTGGGGATACAAATTAATCAGGAGCATGCCTTTAAATATCTGGGAGGTGTCTTAACAAAAGACAGAAGTGTGATTTCGAGATCCGAAGGCGTATTGGCATGACCAAGGATACATTCCAAAAGCCGAGTAGAGTTATAAGAGATAAGGAAATTTGATTGAAACAAAGAAGAGAGTATTAGATATTTATGTAATGTCTGTTCTTCAGTATGAGAGCGAAAGCTGGAAGATGAAAGAAAGATTGAAGTAGCACAAATATGACTCTACAGAAAGATGCTGAGGATAATATGGTCGGAGCATGTGAGAAACTACAAGATTCTGTAGTAGATGAATCAGAGAAGGAAACTGATATTGTAACACCCCAACGGACGGTCCGAACAATTTCTCCGGCGGCCGTTCTCCAGCTGTGATTTTTGCCGGGAGTTTGTTGAAAATGTCGGAGCCTCAAGCTGGGGGTGCAAGATTAAACTATAAGGAACGAACTTTCACGACATGGATGAGTTGAAAGGATGCTTTATTTCGTTTAGAGTTAGCCTTTTCGGTTGGAGCAGGCGAATGTGACACACAGCTCTAACTCTAATTAATGGAGATCAACAAATCCGAACTGACCAAAACTAGACGAAAGGAGGTTCACTTCACTCAACTGACTGACTCACTTAACTGACTCTCTCACTCTACTCTACTCTTCTCTACTGATCTGACTCGGGAAAATTACCTGAATTTATTTAAAATTGATCCGGAAATCCGGAAATGCTTTAGACCACCGGTGATAAACATGGGCGACTGTAAGTCTGAAATTTCAGTTATCTTTTTTTTTTATCTTAATAAAGCTTCCGCCGGAAAATTCTTAATGTGTGGTCAAAATACAGTCAAAGACAGCCTTTGACCTGGTCATTCAAAAATCCTATTTCCTGAACTTTATCTTTTATCACATTAAATAACCGAGTCAAGAGTCAAATATTTAGCGGAAGAGCGGTAGGATTTAAAACAGTAATCGGATACCCTTGTCTCTTCCACAATTTTCCTCATAAAAGAAAAAGCGTTTATTTATTTATTTTTTTCCTCTTCTTTTTCACTTTTGTTAAATATGTTTTTAAACTATTTTCTATTCTTAACCATTTTCTATTTTAATCTATGATGATAAAATACATATTTTACGAAGCACCTTAATATACGCCTAGTTATCGTGTCACAATATTAAAAATAAGGAAAAAACAGCTAATTTTTTTAAACATGTAGTGAGGAAAGAGGTCTTGAGAACTAGAGAGTAATTAGACATGAAGAGTAGAAAAGAACCACGGGGGGGGGCATACATGACATACTTAAGAGTCTCCAGCAGAACAATGGTGAAGCAGTTATTGAGTGGGATAACAAGTATTATGATCGATAAATGATAGGAAGATGTGAAGTAACATGATCGCCTAAATCACGAAGGGACACAGAGCATAGAAAGATCTAAACTTATTTATAAATGGAACTTTGTGTGTGTGTGTGTGTGTGTGTGTGTGTGTGTGTGTGTGTGTGTGTGTGTCAGTTACCTATAGACTCCGACACGGTAGAACCGATTTTCTTGAAGATTTACACAGTTGTACTATAAGTTTCTGCGAGTGTTTTTAGTTAGGCTTTGTGTCGAGGTTCCACCGATAAATGTCGAAAATCGATAATCGAAAAAATTGGGTTATAGAAGGAATGGTCCGATTTTATTCAGTTCGATACACTCATAGACAAAGATATAAGAAATGATATTCAGAAGTTTCAAAGTTGCAATTCTTACAAAAGTGCAGAAATTCGATAATATATATATATATATATATATATATATATATATATATATATATATATAAGGCAAGATGTTTGTGTGTGTGCCTGTTTATCTGCCTGTATGTCTGTATTTTTAAGCCCATTTTTTGAGTTTTTGCTTCAGGTTTGGCTCTAAGTAGGTATAATTGTAGCCATGATGCCATTTACTCAGTTGACTTATTTAGCCTTCACAATTCAGTTTACGACGAAAAAACCTATATTTTATATCGATACCAAGAAATCAAAATTTGACTTACATCCATTCATTTTTCTTTCAGTCTACGGTTTCGATTTAACTGGAAACAACTATTGGTTTTTAGTCTTTTGTGCCAACGTCCAAAGAGTTTGTACTCCAGGACCATGGATTAGTTTTAAAGCTTTAAAGGGATATACTGCTAGCAATATATATTTAAAATTATTCTATGGCATGTGCCTTCTTTGTCTGAATGAAAAGCGCATATTATAAAATTTATTAAATTTAAAGTACTACTAAACCATAGAATTAATTGACAGTATTATGTACACACCGTTAATATTTCACTTTAAAATTTAATTTCAGTAAATTTCTAATATTTCATAAGAATCATGTTTTATGAATTAATAACCCACAATACTTATTTTTTCATAACTATAATATACTTTATTATGCGACATTTACTTAAGTTAATTTTATATTTAAACACTTTAGCCCCTTTAACAAATTCAGTAGTATATCAATTTAATTTCTCTAAAAACTTAAAATCTGATCAGCTGTCCAAAACCACTGTCTACACATATGAATAACTAGCAGTATAGCCCGGCGTTGCTCGGGTTTAATGAAAGCTTTTATATACATATTATCCATTTTCTGCACTATTGTAGGAACTGCAACCGTGAAACTTCTGAATTTCGTTTCTTATATCTTTGTCTATGAGTGTATTAAATTTGATTAAAATCAGACCATTCCTCCTATAACCCGATTTTTTTGATTATCGATTTTCGATATTTATCGCGAGTACCTCGACACAAAACCTAGCCAAGAACACTCGCAGACGCTTAGAGTACAACTGTAAATTTTCAAGAAAATCGGTTCAGCCGTTTCGGAGTCTATAGGTAACGGACACACACACACACACACACACACACACACATAATTCCATTTATAAATAAGTTTAGGTATGTGTTCCTAATATGCATCTTGCCCAGACTGGTAAAAAGTGTCATTTCATTATGACATAATTCAAAAGTACTCTTCACACGAACTATGTGCGTTGTGGTGCACTGGGTATCGGCTCGGAACGAGAAATCGCGAAGCCGAGTTCGAATTCCAGTTGAATTCATTGCATTCACTTACGCACAAATACCCTTGGCAAAGGTATTAATCCGTCTCTTCCTTCCAATTATGGGTTAAATAACAGGCCAAATTGGGTTCTACAGCCTTGCCAAGCAACCACTCTACCGCTGAAACCAATGACAACCTACTGCGGGATAATCTTCTGCCCAGTCAGTCATGTCTCTTTCGAGACATGATCGCCCAAGCGTGTATAACGTATGGTACTTAACTGACTGAATACAGACACACTCATAATCATATTATCTTCCGCTCATCTTCCAGTGTAACTTTCTAAATAACCATGAATTAATTTTATATTTTCCAAAATAAATTTTTAAAATTATAAAATATGATCTGAAGTAGAAGAATAATGTTCGGAAAAAATATCTTTTTTTATTGTTTTAATATAATGTTTTTATAAACCATTGTAATAACAAAATGCAGTATTAAAATATTCTCTGTATTGCGCACGTTTTATAAAGGTACATGCATCTATTAGTAGTTTTTTAATCTAGCTATTCTTTAGAATCGTTATTCACTCACACACACACACACACACACACACACACACACATATATATATATATATATATATATATAATATTTATATTGAAAACGCAAATAATTTGGACATTTTTTATATTCTTTTTTTTTTTAAATTTTCATTTTCATATTTTTATGAGAAACTTTGGCTCGTATCTTTCCACTGGGCTTCATATTTTTCCTTTCGCTGCCTTACTTCCTTTCAAAGAAAAACATATCAGTTAGCTAACGTGCAGAAATTCTGTGAAAAATACTTTATTCTATTTTAAAATTTAGTATCAATTTTTTCCTTATGAATACAAATATTCCATGAATTATCGCTTTCACACGCCCACACATTGAAGACGGTACATAACTGTACAGCTCTCTTTCTTACTATTTCCTTCATGTAAGCTAAGCTCTCAAAGGGAAGGTTTCATGAAACAAGCGCTTTCATATTTTTATTCACTTTGAGTATTGATCGTACAGTGATTCGGCAAAAAGCTGATGCTGTGGGAAAAGAAAAAAAAATCAATCAGCGAGAGACTTTAGTTTTGATAACATTTGAATCCGATGTAGGTAAGAATAGTTCCTGCTTGCTGTAACTTATATTGAAAGAGAGACACTGGTGGAAGACAATCGATAAAGAAAATTATGAAAAAATAGAGCTCGTAAATAAGATATCATTGTAAGCTCGATTACATGATGTTCACTTACAGATTTTAGGAGGACGACAAAGTACAGTCCCTTTATATACACAATCTCGCTTTTAGTAGTTTTATTGATCGAGTTCCCATTGTAGATATTCTGACAATTCGAATATTGGAAAGAGAAGGTAGAAAAAATATTTTCAGATAAAACCTGAATCGTCTTGATTTAATTGAAAAAGAATTAGAAATGAATGAAGAAGGAAATATATCCTAATGTATGGAATAAAGGATTAAATTTCGAATTTGATTATTACTACTACTTCTTGTCGTTACTGTGCTGTTTAAAACATTACGGATATTTAGTAGGTGTACAAATGACAAATGTCTGTTTCTTATGTGTGGATGGCGCAATAGATAACGACACATAATTGATAATCAGAGAACCAAGTTCTAATACCTCTTAAGTTTGTTAAATTCTTATACACGCAGATCTTCCTTTTTTAGGGCCCTTTTTCTCCCCCAAACTCTGGGTTCAGAGTATCACTATCATTATATTTTTAATATTTATATTATTATTCGAAAATTTAAGAAAAACAAATTTTAAGTGTAAAAAGTATCCACTGTATAATTGTGTAGAAAAAGGTTTAAATTTTATGTTTGTGTTCAACCAATAATATAGAACGTAATCTCTACTGCGTTTAACCCATAGATAGAGGGATAAGAATCGGCTTAATTTCTTTCCCAAAGATATTTAAACTTATTTATAAATGGAACTTTGTCTGTGCGTGTGTGTGTCCCTTACCTATAGACTCCGAAACGGCTGAACCGAGTTTCTTGAAAATTTACCCAGTTGTACTAAATGTCTGAGAGTGTTCTTATCTAGATTTTGTGTCGAGGTACCCCAGATAAATATCGAAAATCGATAATCAAAAATATCGGGTTATAGAAGGATTGGTCCGATTTTAATCAAATTTGATACACACATAGACAAAGACATAAGAAACGATATTCAGAAGTTTCAAGGTTGCCGTTCTTACAATAGTGCAGAAAATCGATATTATAAAAAGCAAGATGTTTGTGTGTATGTCGGTTTATCTGCCTGTACATCTGTATATTTTTCGGCCCTTTTAATTTAGTAGGTATAATAGTATTTCTTAGTCTCAGCCATTATACCAGTTACTCAGAGGACTTATTTAGCCTTCAAAATTCAGTTTACGACGAAAAAACTTATTTGGTATCGATACCAGGAAATCAACATTTGACTTACAACCATTCATTTTTCTTTCAGTTTTCTGTTTCGTTTTAACTGGAAACAGCTATTGCTTTTTAGTCTTTCGTGTCAACGTCCAATGAGTCTGAACTCCATGACCATGGATTAGTGTTAAAGCTTTCATTACACCCGAGCAACGCCGTGCTAGACAGCTAGTATATATGAGGTGCGATTGGTAAATTGTCGCAATTATTTTATTATTTCAAATATTCTTTAGTCTGAGTCTGAGCTTCAGGACAATGGATTAGTTATAAAGCTTTCATTACACCCGAGCAACGCCGTGCTAGACAGCTAGTATATATATATATATATATATATATATATATATATATATATATATATATGAGGTGCGATTGGTAAATTGTCGCAATTATTTTATTATTTCAAATATTCTTTAGTCTGAGTCTCAGCTTCAGGACCATGGATTAGTTTTAAAGCTTTCATTACACCCGAGCAACGCCGGGCTATACTGCTGGTTTGTGATTAAGTGAATAGAACTAATTAAACTGGTTTTCGAAATCGGCTCTCTAATTTCTCACATTGACCCGATATCTACTGCGCCACAACGGACATTTTTATAATTACACTTCCCTAGTTGCAGTATACAATACGACGTTTCTTGTTTTGTGTCTACTTTAGCGGTTGACATAAATTATAACAATTTAAATTCTGGATAAATCTGAAATTAATATAAAATAAGATTAAAAGTTAATTCCTTTGTTAATCGCATTTATTTATCGTATACTTTTTTCTAACTATTGAAATCATACATCGAATCAATTCAGGGAGAAATAAAGTCCTTGCCAGAATTCGTCATTAGCGACCACAATCTCATCAATGTAGGATACGCGAATGACACGGTGATTATAGCAAACAGGGAAAGAAAAATGTAGGGCCTCTTATGGATTCGATATAGTCATTTCACTTGACGTCTGTTGTGAGAGTTAACCCCAGAGGCGCAGTTTCTTTTACTTTCAGGGATAGTATGCTGCTCCATGTCGGAACAGCAAGTAAACGGAAGCAGGTGGGAAGAACGAGAGTAGAATTTTCGTTTACAATTTATTGGTTCCGCAATAAAAGGGTGGGACCCAGTTGCTAATCTTCTGGCGCGAGTAAAGTAATGTATAGCGGGTACCAGTTAGCTAAGTTCATCTAAGCAGAAGCCCCTGTAAACTGTCACTCTTTCTCATAACTTTTCTGCTATGTAACACCCTTGGCACCAGTGGCAGTGAAATGCTTTGCTTCGGGAGATATGATTATGAAAAATTCTACATTTATTTCGTATTATATTAGTAAGCATAACGTTTCATTTGAACAGATTATTTCAAAGAATTGCTACATTGTGGAACAGGCATCGGCATAATTTTTTCTGGCGCTACAACGTTGACTTTTTCAGGCCTAGGGTTAACTGTTATTTTTCTCATATGAACTGCATTACTGCTTTTTCTTAAGCTTATACAACAATTCACAGTAAGTCTATATTTAATTGTTCTTCATCCTCATATTGAGTTTCTCTTCTTCTATGTGCATTGTCTTTTCAGTGAGTAGGCGATCATGACTTTCCCCCTCTCACTATCCCTGATATCGCCTAATACGCTTCCTCCTGTTACACCTAGGAACCCTCGTCTGTCATCCACCTCCTCAGGTCATTCAAATCAGTGATCCGCTCCTTTTCCCTGTCTCTTTTTCCCTCTATCTGGCCAGTTAGTATCATGTTCTCCCAGCCCTCTTTCCTCATTGAATATCCCAGGAACTTTAGCTGCCTCTTTCTGATGAGTAGTATTAATTTCCTTTTCGTTTCCATCCTTTCCAATACATCATCATTGCTCACATGCTTGATGCATGATATCCGTAGCATCCTTCTGTAGAACCACATTTAAGTTGCTTCAAGTTTTTCCTTTATTTGTGATGATATTATCCAGCATTCTCTGCCATATTGAATAACTGTCATCCCATAGCAATCCAGTACTCTTTTATTTGTTTCTAGGGAAATTTTCCTGTCTCTCAATATTTTACTCAACTTCTGGAAAGCGTATTTCGCCATGCAAATTCGCTTTCGGACCTATGTGTTCGCACTTTCGGTCTTCTGTTAGAACACTTTCCAGGTATTTAAATTTTTGTACCTGCTTTATTTTAGTATTCTCCACCTGTATTTGGCTTTTTGGGCTGCCTTTTTTTGCTGATGACCATGTATTCGGTGTTTTTTTTTGTGGGGGGGGGGGTTATTTGTAGTCCTTTTTTGTCATTCCCTTCAGCTACTGTCTGTAGGAGATCTTGTAGTTTTCTTTGTCTGCAATCAGCACTGTATCATCTACGTACCTTATGTTGTTCAGATTGTGGCCTCCGATTACAAATCCTGGTATAAACAATAATTGAATAAAGAGAAAATAATATAAATAAACGTTTTCATCCGACGTTCACTACAGATTGATTTTCTGAGGTTTTATTACCGGCTATAAATACGGTAGTCAAAACCAGGTAATTGGTTAAAAGGCGAGCACTTGTATATTATTGCTTCTCCCATAACATTAATCATTGTTGGCAAAAAAACAAAACAAAAAACATATTTTATTCTCATTCTTTTTCTATCCGTATTTCTCTCTTGTGGAACACAACTACATTTTTGGGGTTTTTCTGTCAACACTGATCTTTAAAAATGTACACTACCGGCCACACCAGTTATTTTATAAGAAATGATGGATTTCATACTCTTTTTAATATTTATTGACAAGTGGATAATTCTAAATGAAAATAGAATTGTTCTTTTGTTATTATTACTATGCAAAATCTTATAAGGCAAAGAAACAAAGATGAGCTGGTCCGAATCGCCCTTAATTTTCTTCATTCTTTCATTGATGAAACTGCAATATAGGTTGTAGCGGATAAGAAATGAATTAAAATCAACGTTCTTCTTCACTTTTACAAAAATTCACAATGGCATGTGAAATCCTGGTTTTACCAAATAGAAAAAGGATTGAATATGTGCTTAATGAAAAAGTCGAAACCAGATTTTGCAAGTAGGTGCTAAAATGATTTTTGATGAATGAGAGCTACTTGCACGACCAAAAAGAACTTCGCAAGTAAATGCGAAAACTCTAGATTACAATAAAAGGACTTCATCAACGTCAGTCAGTCAGAGTGTCGTTGAGAGCCGCGAGTCAAACATCTAAAATGTAACTCAACTGGAAGCAACTCGGACATTGAACTCTTTCTCTTTACTGCTACGTACATTCTGCGCATTGTGCGTTGTGCGTTGTGGTATAGTGGATATCGGCTCGGAACGAGAAATCGGGGAGCCGAGTTCGAATTCCAGCTGAATCCATTGCATTCACTTACGCGCAAATACCCTTGGGAAAGGTATTAATCCGTCTCTTCCTTCCAGTTATGGATTAAATAGCAGGACAGGTTGGGTTCTATAGCCTTGGTCGGCAACCAGTCTCCCGCAGAAAGCAATGACAACCTACTGCGGGATAATCTTCTGCCCAGTCAGTCATGTCTCGAAAGAGACATGATCGCCCAAGCGTGTATCACGTATGGCACTTAACTGACTGACTGACATTTTGTACGAACTTTACCCTTAAACTCTCATTAATGTTTCTAATTTCACATTCATTTCTACAACTTGTATTATTTTCCCCTTATAATATATTTCTATTTTAAAATACAAAATGTATATTTTTATTCTTACACTATTCCACATATTCCAACTGAAAAACCAACCTTCTGATGAAAACCTTCTGATAATAATTCTGCATAAAACTTGTAAGCTCTATGGAGTTCGGTTAAGTCTGACACAAGGCCGAATCAAAGAAACATAACCAGTTCCCTACGCTACAAGTTGTCATTGTGCAGTATTAATTAAAGAACCATTTTATTTTCATTTACAATTATCCACTTGGCAATAAATACTAAAAGATTGTCTGAAATACATTAATTTTTAAAAACACTGGTGTGGCCGGTAGTGTAAATAAAAACTCAACCTTCATCTTCTGTTTCCTTGAAACCTTGTCTTATATTGTTGTTTCTCTCTTCAATAATATGTTCTCAGTTTTTTTGCACACTGTAAACACTTGCATCTTGGTAACGTCTTGGTATTTTACCTGTACTGATATTATTTCAAAACGTAGGATATCGTAAGGTACCCTTAAAAAAAAAAAAAAAAAAGAATCAGATTCTGAAAATTTAATATAAATAAATTCTAAGTAATAGAAACGTATTCAACTAATTCAGTCAGTTAAGTGCCATACGTGATACACGCTTAGGCGATCATGTCTCGAAAGAGACGTAACTGACTGGGCAGAAGATTATCCCGCAGTAGGTTGCCATTGTTTTCTGCGGTAGACTGGTTACCAACAAAGGTTATAGAACGCAATCTGTCCTGCTATTTAACCCATGACTGGAAGGAAGAGACGGATTAATACCTTTCCCAAGGGTATTTGCGCGTAAGAGAAGACAATGGATAAAACTGGTATTCGAACTCGGCTCCCCGGTTTCTCGTCGATATCCACTGTACCACAACGCACATCCATTTACTAATTACTATGTAAAAACTAATTACTCTGTAAAAAAAAGTTAAAATTTTATTATTATTATTTTTATTATTTTATGTTTACAATACACAAATTGCTGGACACTTAACCGCATTTATTTTGTTGTGAACATTATATGGGCTGACACAAATTATATGGGTTGACACAAATTATATGGGTTGACACAAATTATATAAATATAAATTATACAAAATAAGAGAAAAATACAACAAAAAGAAACATTTAAATAGTATTAAACAAAACTAATTCATTTTAATCAGTCAAAAATAATTTATTTTACAACTTATCATATCACGTAGTGTGTTAAATGCGTTTCTGACAGCATTTGTATTTATTCAATTGTCGAATGCTGTTCATTGTTTAACCATGTATTGTTAAGGTATTGATCCCCGTCATGTCTTTGTGGTAAGGTATAATTTACAGTCTCTATTTAAAAGGTATAAATTAAACCTTTTAAATATAGACTATAAATTATAGTTTATATATTATATGTAAACAATAAAATATAGTCTATATTAAAAAGGTTTAATTCATAGTATATATTTAAAGACCTATCTTTCATATCGTACTCTTAACAAAACTATAAGAGGGACATGTTAAAATATGTATAATTAGTTCCAATTTTTTATTTATAATTTTATAATTAATGCCTGACTTTGCATTGGGTAAATGGTTTTAATTTAAGACTTTGTAAGAAAATTATAAAATATATTTCTGCTGTTATCCCATAAATTTTCTAACGCTACTGTCTTGGGTATTCCAGCCATTGTCGAGTTTGTAATAAATCCTCCGGATGAATTCTATTGGAAGAATAAAAATCTATAAGTAAGCGATATATCACTTTCCCGATGTCTATATATAAATCTATGTGCATGAATTATTACAGGAGACGTGTTTTTTCATACTTCAATCTAACATATATACGTTTGCTAGAATTGTACCTATTTTTATCAATAACAATATATCATTCTGAAAATTGCTTTTAATTAAAATTAATTTGTTTCTGCCTTTGATGTAATTCATAATTATTTCTATCAGATATAAATTAAAAAATAATATATCTAAAAAATTAGCTACGATTTTATATCAATCTTTGGATAGCTTAAACTGAATGTACAATATATATTACACATTTTGGGCATTAGAAATTATATAATTTAAGATAATTAAAGTAGGTATAAACGATTTGTAAATCAAAATCAAACCCAATAAAAATATTTATCTAATTTTTTCTCTATATTTTAAACCTATGATTGGCATTAAATTTATTAGGATATGCTATTAGAAAAACAGAAAATTATAATCTACAATATATATATTAGGTGATAAGCTTAGAATAACAGTAATATACAATCGGCAATATATTTATCAAGTTCTACGAATATAGTAACCGTAATATATAATCAGCAATAGATTTATTCTTATTCTTCTTCTTCTATATGCCCTGTCCCTTCAGGACGTAGGCGATCATGGATCTCCACGTCTCCCTATCTCTTGTGGCTCTTAGTATGTTTGTTCCTGTTGCTCCTGGCAACACCCGTTCCGTCATCCACCTGATCAGACCCTGCAAATATGTTATCCGCTGCCTTCCTCTGTCTCTCCTTCCTTCTATCTGTCCAGTCAGTATCAGGTTCTCCAGGCTCTCCTTCCTCATTGCATGTCCCAGGAACTTCAGTTGTCTCTTCCTGATGCTCAGCATCAATTTCCTTTTTGTTGCCATTCTTTCTAACACTTCGTCGTTGCTTGTATGCTCAGTCCACGATATCCGTAGCATCCTTCTGTAGAACCACATTTCGGTCGCTTCCAGTTTTGTCCTCATTTTCGATGATAGGTTATACATGTGGAATAACGGTAATACACAATTGGCAATAGATTTATCAGGTTATAGTAACTGTAATTGACACGGAACATGAAACTGATTTTTCTTGTTAAAATTTCATATGTTGCCGATATTTTCACAAAAATAAATATTGGAACGAAGTAACTGCATCGCTTCTCCAATTTGCTATCTGGACAATCTCATCAAGGACACATGGTGTAGTTGATAAAACAGTGGTTAAATACAATTACTTGGCCCAAAGAATTGTGAGTCATGTAGAGGCCTGGTGACGTTTGGTAAATTGTGCTAAACACGTCCGAAGTCCCCAAAATTTAAATACCAGAAGTCTAAGGTTGGATGTTGAAATGTGAAACGATAAAATATTTCCTATGTACATTAAAGTAAAGATTTATTAATAGAATGACTAAAATGTAAGAAGAAAATATAAGCGATTTTTTAAAAAACTGAACACTCTAACATGAAAAGAAAAATGTCCATTGAGAAATGTAATTAAAAGGTCTACAAATTTTTAAAGTTCATGATTGTGTAGTATCAGAATGTAGACTCTTATGTTCCCTCTACTTTCTGGTAGACTGCGTGAGAAAAAGAAATACACAGTGCTTGTTGCAGGCAGACTGTCCTGTTGTTGTTGTTGTTGTTGTTGTTGTTGCTGTTGCTGTTGTTGTTGTTGTAGCTCTCTTTGGCGGCGTGGTGTGAAAAAGAATACAGAAAATTGGAGGAATAGGTCAGCAATTCCCAACCATTATTCATTATATCACTCGTTTTGTTTCAAATGATTTGCACAAGGGTGTAGATACTAGTATATATAATATCTGCACACACACACACACACACACACACACATATATATATATATATATATATATATATAAGATTATAAGATTATAAGATTAATAGCAGTCAGCAATTCGGAATATCATTGACGATTATAATTGGACTGATTTCTTTGCGATTCTAACAACTTAACATCTCCTCCCTTTCTAAATTGTGTTGTTCTGTCTTAGATGTGTTTGTCTTGTTTGTACTTAATATTCATTAGCACGGATATTGTGCTGTATATACTTCAGCACACATTATCTTGTATCGTACCGCCAACTCGGCGATACACCCATTGAATGAAACAAAGGTTTCAGCCCAAAAGTCTAATGACCTGGAGAAGATCGATGCGTACAAAGACGGAATGTTTGTAAATATGGATACAAAGTTGAAGGAAAACAACAATGTACATCGTGTAAAAATTACAAAACCTCATCTTTGAAATATAAACAAAGTCTGTTCAAAGACGAAGAAATTGGAAGAAACATAAATTGGGTAGTAAAAGAACAATACTGAGAAAAACATTGACCGAATAACAACGAAGCTTCGGAGAAAAAATATCCTTAACATCAGGAAGACGTAATTGAAATTTCTGGGACATGTAACGATGAAGGAGGGCTTAGAAAATCAGTATTAACAGGGTTGATAGAGGGGAAGGAGAGTTAGAAGGCAGCGAATGGACTTAATGGATTTGAAAGAATGAATAGCAAAACAAGGTTTGAGAACAAGAACAAACAGCAGACATATTAAAAATTATAAGTTAAAGGATGATGTGAACGGCATGATCGCCAACGTCCTGACTCGGCACATAAATGAAGATGATGACCAAAATCTGATTCATTGTTTGCCAAAACCAAATAAGTGGAAAACTGAATTCAAACCTAGTCATAATAACTTCTCTTGGTCAGAAATTATTTAGAAATAAGCCACAATTGTCACCTACCTATGTAGTCCTCCACAGGCTCCAAAGAGAGTTACTAACGTGATAGGTGCTGACTTGGCGGCTGAACTACAGCCATTTCCCCACCGACGAAATGTGTCCTCCCTTTGACTGTTCTATAAGTACTTTCATGGCTTCTGCTCAGACGAACTTAAGTCACTGGTGCCTCCTCAACAGGTGTTTACTCGTACAACCAGAATGGCAACTGGGACCCACCCATTCACAGTTAGGTTAGCCAAATGCAGACGACAATTCTACTCCTGTAGCTTCTTCTCTCGCACTTCAAGCCTGTGGAACTCGCTCCCATATTCTTGCTTTCCTGAAGGTTACCACCTCCAGAAATTTAAATGCAATGTCAATACTCATCTACTAACCACTTGTCTCTAGCCCTTCCCTCACCCCGTATATCCTTCTCTTTCTCTCCCTCCTTGCAACTGTCATTACACCTGCATTTTCATCTTTCTATTGCTTCTTTCTAATTGGTTTGTAATCCTTTTATCAATCCTCTACTTAATTTTCTTTCAGTTATGTAGCCCCACCCGCACATCAGTGGCATTTACGCCTTGTCCGGGGTGAAACGATAATAATAATAATAATAATAATAATAATAATAATAATATATATATATATATATATATATATATATATATATACATTTGAGGTCAAATAGATCGGGTTATAATCCGGGCTAGATGCAATCGGATGACTACACGGACAGATGAGCTGGAATAGAACGTAAGAGGACTGACGGACTAACTACGCTTTTGCCCGTCGGTTGAGCTCTGTGGAGAAATGTAAAATTTTAGAACAGTAGCTACTTATCCGCTATTTATACATGGTTTTCAGTCAAGAATAGAACACTCTTGGCTACTCGCGTGTAATTACATTTTACATATAACAAGCTAAAATCTGCCTTCCGCCACCAAGCGCCGATAGTTTATAGATAGAATCTGCGATTGATGTCAAAGCGTATTTTCATCCTGGCTGGAAGCAATAGGATGTTTAACCGTACTGAGGAGCTGTAATACAACGAAGCCGGACAGTCTGCGAATGACTATATATATATAATATTGTTAAGGCGCCGCTCCTATTTGACTACAAATGGACTGTTCCCATTGCTAATGGTGGATTCTCTACAAGGAGTCGTATTGAGTCACTCGACTGACGACTCTACGACACTGTCAGCACGCTGCCTTTGGGTAGAGGGCGCTCTCTGCTTCCGAGCAGAGAGCATTAACCTAGTCGTGGTTCCGCCGGGGGGTACAACCACGACTGGGTAAAAATAGACAGACATTTTTTGGCCCGGCTATATGGCCGGGAATACCCACTATAAAATGACCATGTGTCACATCCAGCCTACGTGGGAAGGATAGTAAATACAGTCGTAGAGAGTCACTTGAGAGTCTCTAATGAGTTACTGAAGAGTCAGTAGGAGTCAGTGAAGAGTTAGTCACACTTCCGGTAGCGTACCGGAAGCAATCACGTATACACACGTCTTACGACGGATTGGACTCTTGTAACTTTCTATTGTAAATATTACTAATAACTTCTGTACATACTAACCGTCTTTCCGCGGAATACAACTTATATTCTGATTCTGTTGTTGAGTTATTCATTTATACTTGGCGACATAACAAATATTAACTCTAGTAATTAAAATACCAATAGTAAAAGAACTAACTCTGCCAAAACTAGTACAAATTAAGATATAATTTAAATCGTCATGAACAATCCACCGAGGACAATCTGGAAGTGGAGGAATTAAAAAAAGAAACAAACGAAGGACATGAACAAAAAGTACCAGTAAGAAAGAAAAAAAACCCAAGACAAAAACCCTAACACTAGCGCTTAATACGACGGTAGAGCAACAAAGACAGAAAATCTAAGCAGGAGCCAACACACCTACCTAGGTAGGTTGGTTGGCTCCTGCTTAGATTTCTGTCTCTTTCTCTCTATATTTTCGATATCACGCTAAGAAAGACAGTAAAGCCTGAAAATCGCAAGGGGTTACAAAGCGAGGAAGATTTTTAAAAATTGGGCATTAATAAAGATCAAAATAGACAAGAGTAGTACGGAAGAGAGCAGATAGTGATGTAAATTTTTGAAGATTAAATATGTCTAGAAAGCATGGAACCGGATAGGATATCTCAAGTGGAGAATTGCGAGCAAAGAAGTTGTTCGCAAAGAATTTAAGGCTGCATCTACACAATTCTACTATAAACTGATGAGATATACACGCCTGTCTAGTACTGCAATTAAAGTAAAAAAATATTTTTAAAAAAAAACTATATATACAATATCAGAAATCTCATCCAAAAGTCGTTAAAGAAAAGACACAGGAAAGGAGTCTTGCAGTGGTAAATAAGTGACCGAAAACGTACCGTCAAATCTGGACCAATTATCTGAGAGAATAATTGTCTCTCACGATACTGTGTACCGACATTTAAGGAACCAATCTAGCAAGTAGTTTTTAAAAATTTTTTTAAATTCTTTTTCGATACAGGTTTTATGCAGCATCTTGGAAACATCTTGGAAAGATTTCTGTCATCTAGAAAAATATATGAAGCTGTTTTTAATGATAAATAAACAAAATCGAATTAAATATGCATTTAAGATATAATGCACATTATAATAAAATCTTCATGGCTAAAAGAGCAGGATTGACTGTGCCGTACTGCCTTGGTTGGCAACTAGTCTGTGAGAAAGAAATTGAATTCTAGTCTTCTTCTTCCTAGCAGATTCTGACGGTAAATATACAAACAACTTACAAGCTTACAAACAAAGCCAAATCTAATAGAGACACAGGAAAACTTCAACAATCCTGAGCGAAATTCCGATAAGCCATTGAAATATTCTGCCATGAACATCACAATTAAACCTCAAATGTAAGACTTTTTAAGTAGTGACCACAGCGCTAGCGCAAGAGACACTTCTTTTTCTTCTATTTGCCTTGTCGTTCAAGACGAAGGCGATCATGGCTTTTCACGTCTGCCTATCCCTGGTGGCATTTAGAACGTTTTCTCCTGCTACACCACGCAAATTCTTTTATCCTCTTCCTCAAGCCCTTCAAATATGTTACCCTCTGCTTTCCTCTGTCTACTTTTCCCTCTATCTGGCCTAATAGTATCATGTTCTCCAAGCTCTCCCTTCTCATTGCATATACCAGGAACTTTTTCTGTCTCTTCTTGATGCTCAATATTAATGTCTTTTTCATTTCCATCCTTTCCAAAACTTCATCATTGCTCACATGCTCGGTCCATGATATCCGCAGCATCCTTCTGTAGAACCACATTTCAGTTGCTTCAGGTTTTCCCCTTCATCTTTGATTACATTGCCTAACATTTACTGTCATATTGATTGACTGATATCACATAGCAATCCAGTAATCTTTGCTTTGTTTTTAGCGAAAGCTTCCTGCCTATTAAGACGTACTCAGCTTCTGGAACACGTCCTTCGCCATGCCAATTCTTCTTCAGATCTCTTTGTTGCACTTTCCGTCTTCTATTAGAAGCGCTAAGAACATAACACGAATGAATAAGAAACTTTCTCTAGTATTTTGTACGAAATACTTTGTTACATTAAAATAGTTGAATTACTTTTCAATGGTCAAACATGCAATTTTGAAATAAAGGAATGATTAATATATATCCAGTCAGTCTTCTCGAACACTCAAGTTGGTAAATACGTTCAGAATATTCATCACCCTTTTTCTTATTCAGTACATTCCAACAATGTTTTATTATATTGAGGTCATAGGATTAGCTTCAGTAATATTGGAAATGTACGCTCTCCTTTTCTTTTAAATAATTTGTAGTAAGCCCCCAAGAAAAACACACGCACCCTGACGAAGAATAATGACATTATCATATATGTGAGTTACTCCTCCTTTAAGTATATTTCTTTTTATAGAAGATATTTTTTTAATTTATATCTTAATTGCATTAATTTTGGTACTTTTTTTACCGGCTGCTCGCCGAATTTCAATTGGCGATGTTTTACAGCCCTCAGTATATTTTTATCTTAGCGATGATTTGCTAGTAGTGTGTTGGTGGTACAATGTTGTTTTTTTTTGTTTTTTTTTTGCAAATATTGTCCTGTACGCGGAAGTAGTTCAATTCATCTTCCTTTTAAGAATATTTTTTTCGATCTGTGGCTACCAGTTATCTCTGAGAAGCACGCCACATTTTATTACATTCCATTTGTTTTGCAGTCCAATTCTGGTTCCACACTGAAATTTGACCAAATAATTTATTTTCTCGGAGACAATCAGGGGTAATATTGTTCCGATGCGATATATTGAATGAAAATATAAGTGTACATAAGAGGTGGACTAATGGTAGCATGGTCGTTTCTTCAAGAAAGAATGTATAAGAACGAATATAAAATATCAAGTGAATGCAATTGAAAACAATTTTATTGCCATAGCAAGCTAAATAAAATGAATAGAAAACGCACCAATGAACATCTTTGCATATATATATATATATATATATATATATATATATATATATATATATATATATATTAATTCAGATACTTCAATCCAAGGGAAAAAAGCAGGAAGGTAAATTCCAAAAAACCCGATCCTAATTAATATTAAAAATTTATTTTAATATTAAAAAATGATACAGGAAGAGAGCTCCATGTAATAAAATATTACAGAGCAAAACATCTTTGAATTAATCCTTTTTTAATATATATATATATATATATATATATATATATATATATATATATATATATATATATATATCGTACGATTTTAGGAAGTTCATTTTGAATTATATATGAAAAATTTGTTGTAAAGTATTTTCTTTCTTGTCTGTAGAATTCTTACATATTTCAGTAGGCTTACGGCCATATGACGTTGAATGAACCGGGTCTAACTCAATCACTGAAGTTAATCAACGTTGAGCCTGGTCAGTACTTATATGGGTGACCACTTGGGAATACCAAGTGACGGATGTGCGTTGTGGTGCAGTGGATATCGGCTCGGAAAGAGAAATCGGTGAGCAGAGTTCGAATTCCAGTTGAATACCCTGAAGTCACTTAAGCACTGGTACCCTTGGGAAAGGTATTAATCCATTCCTTCCCTCCAGTTTTGGGTTAAATAACAGGTTAAGACTTGGGGACTCTGTCCTTCAAAACAATTCCCAAAGAAAAAGTATTACTAGACTCAAAACTTATATAAAAATTAACAACAATAAAATGTTGAAAAAAAGGTATTACCAGCAATAAATAAATAAAATTTAGTTGTCAATAAATGACCACCGAGGTTGATATGCCATAAAAACAAAACAACCAAACCAAACCAAACATAGTGTCTAGTGAAAAAAAAAACTTGCAATTTTTATTGTGTTCCTTCTTTTTATGACCTGTGTTTCGTACTAAATAGTTCTTCAAAATGAGAGCAAACCAGACACTGTCTCTAAGAAATGTTACTGTTTTATATACTGGGGTTCAACAGAATATAATTGAACTGAAAAAATATTTATTCTTTTCGAAGTCGGAAACGAACAAGTGATGTTTTTTGTCGAAGCTCGAATACAAAAACAAAAATAAACAGTGTATTGTGGAAATGACGTCGATTTTTAAGGTCACGAAATATAAACAATAGAAATAGTTCAATTAAATTATTCGGTTAGAAGGGCATATAATCTATATTAAATTGTTACGAGTTATAAAGCAATTACTTATATTTTAGATCCGAGGAGAAATATGTTTTAACTATCAGAAGCAATGATATACATGCGTATCAAAGTAGGAAAAATTTTGAACAATGAAAGAAACAATAAAGGGTTTGCGTCAAAATTCAACTGGCCAAAGACAACAATTGGTGATTAGATCTGCCTGGGAATGATGTAATTATGTGAAACTCGACAGAAAGTGGCTTTATATAAAGACCGTGCTTTCCCGGATCAGAGACAGAGAGCAGACAAGCTCGGGCTCCAGCCGTCATTTCGGCGTATATTCATTCTTCCTCCGACGACTCCTCTACACATTGCAGAGATTATACTTAGTTAATAAATATATATTTACACACACACTGTCGGTCGTTATATTTCAAGCCGACCGTCAAGAATGGGTTGCATGTTATCCAGCCAACGTCGCCCAAGTATATGACGAAGAGTATGACGAAGAGTATGACGAAGAGTATGCAACAGAAACTCGTTAACTAGCATAAAATGTAAGTGATGCTACTATAGCGAGAGGTCTATCTCAATATACTATTTACCGTAGCGTGTGCAGCGCGTACCCCTCCCTACACGTGGTCATTATGTGAATTCAAAAAGAGGAAAAACGCAGGCAATTTGGCGATCGGTGTTAGATACTAAAACGATGATTCTGAAGAAAAACTGAGGTGTTGGTAACCGGCGTTTCCAGTCACATCTTGAAAATTTTTGTTGGAAGATAATGAGAAAAAAATCTAATGATCTATTTGCGCTATTCAAAAGTGTTTATCGCTGCGTTGTGGTACAGTGGATATCGGTTCGGAACGAGAAGCCGGGGAGCCAAGTTCAAATTCCAGTTGAATCCATTGTATTCACTTAAGCGCAAATACCCTTGGGAAAGGTATTAATCCGTCTCCTCCTTCCAGTTATGGGTTAAATAGCAGGATAGATTGGGTTCTATAACCTTGGTCGGCAACCGGTCTACCGCAGAAAGTAATGGCAACCTACTCGGGATAATCTTGTGCCAAGCGTGTATCACGTATTGCACTTGACTGACTGAATTATATATATATAGCCCTCCTGTCACACTCATAGATCGAGACAGAATAGCGAGGTAGCGCCGGCTCCCTCATTTCATACTCTTTACTATAATGTATTAATTATTATTACCAGTTTATGAAGCTCATACCGCGTGTTTGCTCTTTAAAACTTTCTTATTAATATATTATTTTGAAATATTTTAGTGAAAAATATACATAACCTGTCTATCATACTAATGACCAACGTGTAAGTATTTACTGCCATTTTTACAACAGAGGTACACTCGTGTTTATATATATATATATATATATATATATATATATAAGAGTCATCCGCAGACAGATCTGTTTCGCTGTATTACAGCTCATCAGTACGGCTTAGACTCTGTTCGCATCCTAACTCAGGATTGAAACCCGACCAAATCGGCGTCAGTCGGCGATTCTACCCCTAGGCCACGAGCGTCGGGCAGAAAAAGGCAGGCTTTTTAGCGCGTATAAACACGCCCAATAGCTAGAGTGATCCAATTCATTATCGAATGAATGAGCGATGCGTATATGCCGGGGTAGCTACTGTTTACAAAGCCTCCCACTCTTCCAGAGTGCTCAATCAGGGTGTGACAGCGTAAATACTATAGTCATATAGTCATATATATATATTAGCAGACAGGCCTATTTCGCTGTATCACAGGTCTTCAGTGTGGATAGATTAACTATTTGCCTCAAGCCGGGAGTGTAACCTGAATGATTTGGCAGCTGTCGATTATTCCCCTACCAGTCTATTGGCGCACGTCAGAGAAAGGCAGATTTCATAGACTGTACTGTCATTGGGTAGACCTTTTTTAGCATACCTCCGACAAAAATGAAGTCCATTTGTTTTTCTTTCGCCAAAATCATATTTAATATCTGTGCAGTTAAGAAATTGTATTTAATGAGATTTCACACGTATCCAAACTTTAGGGATAACATCTCTAATTCATTCTCTCTGTCTCCCTCTCTCCCTCTCTGTCTCTGTCTCTGTCTCTCTCTCTATATATATATATATATATATACACATATATATATATATATATATATGTGTGTGTGTGTGTGTGTGTGTGTGTGTGTGTGTGTAGATAGATAGATAGATAGATAGATAGATAGATAGATAGATAGATAGATTTAAAAGTATATGAATTATTGACAAGGCGAATAAATTATATTTTGACGTGTTCCCTATAAACCATGTTAAGAAGTGAACAAATCGTATGTGTTTATTTGTGAATTTTTTTTTTATATCAACAGATGTACGTGTGACTATATGTGAATGTTTTGAGCGTGGATAGTGTAAAAAGTTATATATATATATATATTTAATCATATCACCCCAAGCAAGGCGAAAACTGAACAAAAGTAATTCAACTGTTAACTGACAATTTTCGTTCAGAAAAGAATCGAAATGTTGCGGTCAAATAATGGTTCCAAGTCTCTATATATAAAACAAAAAACAAATATCAGTTAAATTTAGACAAAAACAGTAAACATATACTCAATATTATATATTCATTTCAACACGAGAAATAGTTAATTTATACTTGTTATATATGAAAATTTTAAGGATAATATATATGCTAAATATTTAAATTACGATTTTGATGTCCAACATATTTGAATTTGTATCGTATATTTTATAATTTTATCTGAGGAAAAAAGAATTGAACGAAATCTCCAAAATCGGTCTTATATATTTATTTGCCAATTCTCTGAAGATTGGTATCACATATGACCCGATTCTCCTGATATATATTCAAAATCTCTAAAAATCGTAAGAAGTATCAGCAGTAATATTGGTGCTTACCTGGCATCTCGGCTTATGTTACTTTCGATCCGCGGATATATACCTTTCTTTTTTTCCTCACTACAAATAGTTCTATACGTGGGACTATTCAGCAGTGCGCATCCATTACAAGGAATCGAAACCCGACAGTTTGGGTATTTCTCATAAGTTCACATTTGAAATGATTAGATGTAACCTAAGGATCTATTAAAACTCATTTCTCACACCTTTCGCATATGGAAAACCTATAGTGTTCTATGTTTTCCAGACACTTTGTTTTTCAAAATTTTAAATGAAATAAAATCTGCTAAGTTTTTGATCACCCATTTATTGTTCTTTTTCCTTAATGTTTTTTTCTTTTTTTGTTCATTTACATTTTTGTAACCCCATATATTTTAGTGGTTCAATTTATTTCATTGCGTGATATTATTAAAAAATATCAACTAAATTTATACCAAATAGAGCTGTGTTATCACATTAATTTTCTCAATTATTTTTCGACAGTAATTTTCTTTATACGAGATTTAAGTTTTTAAGGTGTTGTGTAGTGTTCACCTCTGTACGTTATGGTCTGACTTGACAACACTTCAATATGTTCTGGTATGTGCCATTATTTGATGAGAAGATACATTATTATGTTTCTACGATACTTTTTGTACATTGTAAATTTTAGTAACGTCTTTATTTTTGACATCTCTTCAAAAATCTATCCGCTGTTGGTTTAGAGAGCATCAAATTGTTTACAGATAAACTGCGTTCATGTTTTCGGAATAAACCACTCTTTAGTATTTTTCTATATTTGATGAATCTTGAGGACGTAGGGAAGAATTATATTCCAATTTTTGATCCTTTGTATTCTTCATTATATTTTCTGTTTTAAACATACTTTCCAACCATATTTCATCATCCATTTATAGACAAAGAAATTATTTATTATTGTTCACTTGTTCTTTACAATAATCCAATCATTTATATCATACCTACGTTTAATCTTGAATATTCTGAAATACTTATGTTAAGAGTGTTGCAAATGTATTTCCTGTTAGTGTATATATATATATATATATATATATATATATAATCATTGAAGAGAAAGGCTATATATATATATATATATATATATATATATATATATATATATAGAATGTATGTATTCGAAAGTTTTTTTTGAAAAGGGTGTTTTCACTGATTTCAACTTTCGCTTTCTAGAAAGTTTTGATGCGTACAGCAAAATAAAAAAAATGTATCAATAAGCAAACCTTTTTAGACGCGCATCTCGGCATTGAAATGCATTTTCCTAAGTGATATTACACGACTGCGTATACATATTTTTCGGTAAAATCCCGCATGCGCATCCAATATTGTGGACTCTTTGACAAACCATTTGCCAATCTGCAAGAAGGTGCAAACGAAAGTTTAGCTCATAATGCATGTATAACCAGAGTCTTGTCCCCCTCTTTCTTCTTCTTCTCTCTCTCTCTCTCTCTCTCAATCTCTTTCTCTCTCACCCGGTCTTCACAATTTTCTGCCTCCCCCATATATATATATATATATATATATATATATATATATATATATATATAAGTTGCGAACAAATGTTTAGTTTAATGCATCTGCATCCATAACAACATAATTTTCTCTTTTTTCCTGTTTCTCTCATTCTGTATCTTTAACTCTCTCTAAGCACACACAAATTTAAATATATATATATATATATATATATATATATATATATATATATAAGATGTAAACGATTGTTTAGTTTTAACGCATACGTAAACATACTTTTCTCACTTCATTCGTCTCTCTTTCACTCTGTCTTATATATATATATATATATATATATATATATATATATACTCAGTACGTGCAATTGAAGTAGAATGCATATATTTTCACGCGGAAGCACAAGGTGTCTGATTGTGTCAGAGAATAAACTTTTATTTCTGAAAACATCCAGAAAAATATAGGTTATGTATTATGCGAAGTTTTTCCCCTCTCGTCGAAGTGAACATCCGACAAAAAAAAAGGAAAAATATATTGAAATTGTTGCATATGTGTTTTATACGAATATATCTACATTCATCACGGCTTAATGTAGAGAGTAGTACCAAAGTTTGACGAGACTGCTGAGAATTGAAGTGAAGAAAACTGACGTGTCGAAAAGTAGAAATCAGTAAAACTGGTCACATTTGTACTGTCATAGCTTCAATCTCTTCAGCAGTATTCTTCTATGTTCCATGTATCTTCAGGAAATTGTCTCAAGATGGAAAATGATTCAGAACGCAAAAGACCGAGTAAACAAAAGAAATTTCGTCGACTGTTGAAATAGAGGATTGAAGAGTTCAAGCCTCGGTATGTCAGCAATTGATGTTTTTTAATTAACATATCAACTTGTTTTATAAGTAACCTATGAAATAATTCCAGAAAATATTTTTAAAAAATTATATTTTCAAATAATTCTGAGAAGATATATTGTAATTATTTAAATTATTCGGGCTATTGTCCTCGTTTTTTATAACTACATTCACGATATTTCGAGCTTTGTACGTCCTCAGCCATTTCAAGTGAATAAAATTTTGAATTGAACTCATCAATTTCGTCACTGGGGTTGATTGTTTTCCTTTCATGATTTATGCCACTTCCAGTTTTCTTATCTCAATTTAACTAAAATCTAATATTTTAAATTTAAATTAAGTAACGTATTTGGAAGGATCATGACTCATAGAACGAGAACAAGTTTCCCATTTATCCAAATTATGTTTTCAGCTGAAGATTCAAATTATCTGAAAAAGGTCGGAGCGTACAATTCCTGGATATGGCAAAAATATGAGAAAACATTTTTAATAATTTAAATAATATATAAAATTATTTTAGCCATTAAATTAATTGTAATACTCTTTTTCTTGTTTACGTACTCTTTTTGAAAATTCTTTTAATCTTTAATCTTATTTAATAACATTAACTGAATGGCAGAAATAATTTTAAGACCACCCCAGTTTTTTAAAAGAAATTATGTATTTCATATTATTTTTAAACGTTATTGCCAAGTGGATAATTCTAAATATAAATAGAATGGTTCCTTTGTTATTATTACTTTGCAAAATTTCACAAGCAAGTAAGCAAAGATGAACTCGTCCGAATCACCTTAAATTTTATTCTTTCTTTCATTTCCTAAATTTTATTCTCTCTTTGATGAAACTGCAATATAAGTAATTGTTAAATGTTTATAATTTCATTTAATGCACATATTATTGTGTAGTATTAACAAAGAGAATGCTATTTTCATTTACATTTATTCACTTGGCAATAAATAGAAAAAATTGTATGAAATACATCATTTTTAAAAACACTGGGGTGGCCGAATAATTATGACCGGTATGGTCATCAGCAAAAGGTACAACCCAAAATGCCAAATAAATGTGGGAGATACCAGAATCAAACAAGTACAAACATTTAAATACCTATGAAGTGTCCTAACTGAAGATGGAAGGCGAATTGGCATGGCAAAGGCGCGTTCCAGAAGCTGAGCAAAATACTAGAACACAGGAAAATCTCACTGGAAACAAAGAAAAAAGTTCTGGACTGCTACGTGATGTCAGTTCTTCAATACGGCAGCGAATGCTGGACAATGTCATTGAAAATTAGGAAAAACCTGGAAGCAGCGGAAATTTTGCTGATGACCATGCATTGTAGTCCCTTTTTGTCACTCTCCACTGCTACTTTTTGTATGAGGTCTTGTAGTCTTACTTTCCGTGTCCGCAATCAGTACTGTATCGTCCGCATATCTTATGTTGTTCAAGTTGTGGCCTCCAATAACAAATCCTGGCGTATCATCTAGGGTCCTCAAATTATTCTCGCTGTATAGGTTGAACAAATCCGGTGAAGACACATCCTTGTCTTTACGCCTTTTTCTATCTTTGTGTGTCTACTGAGATCGTTACCTGTCCGTATGCAGGCCGTTTGCTGCCAGTAGAGATTCTTGCTTATTCTTATGTCTTTCCTGAAAATGTCGAGACTACCGAGTATCTCCATCAATTCTATATGTCGTATTTTGTCGAATGCTTTCGCGTAGTCAATGAAGCATAGGTACACGTCTTTCTTCATTTGTAATGCCCTTTCAGAGAGCATCCTAATCATGAATATGGCGTTCCTTGTTCCAGTTTCTTTGATGAACCCGCACTGTTCCAGCCCTATCTCTGGCCTGATTCTGCTACTCGCTCTTTTCATCAGGAATCTGACATTCAGTTTTGTAATGTGACTCATGAAGCTGATAGTTCTGTGTAGTTTGCACTCGTTTGCACCAGGTTTCTTCGGCAGTGCTATAAATATCGACTTGCATAGGTCGTCTGGTATTATTCCGCTGCTATAAATTTCGTTTATTATGTCGGCAATTTTTTCTATGCCATATTCTTCTAAGGCTGTCAGCAGCTCTATCACTATGCCGTCTGGACCAGATGCTTTGTTTCTGTTTATAGTGATAGAATTATAAATTCTGTCAAATTTTCATGACTGGCGGTCACAATTTTTAGAACATAATAATTAAACCTCATGTGCAAGAAAGACAGACTATTTATTTGATAGCAAAAAGCTATGGTGAAAATGCAAATTACGAATACAAATAGTTACAAACATTTAAATATATGGAATGTGCTTTAACAGAGGATGGAAATGCAAGGAAGTATTTTGACAGGCAAAGACGCATTTCAAAATCTAAGAATATGAAGAAATAAACGTTTTTCTTCAAAAACAATGAATCCAGTACTGAACCATCCGCCCGTGTATTGAATATTGCTGCCATATCTGGTCGGGTGCCCCTGCTGCTCTCCTCGGGCTTCTTGACAAAATGCAAAGGAGGATCTGTAACGTGGTTGATACTGACTTGGCAGACCGGCTGCAGCCGCTCTCACACCGGCGTGATGTAGCTTCCCTGTGCCTCTTCTACAAGTACTTTCATGGCTTCTTTTACAGTTAAACAAATAAGATGTAACCGTAAATTCTACTCCAACAGCTTCTTTTCTCGCGCTTCCCGCCTGTGGAACTCCCTTCCACAAGTCTGATTGCAGTTACAATCTCCAGGTGTTTAAATGTAGGGTCAATAGACACCTCCTATCACACTAACTCCCAACTATTCTCACAACACTCTCATCTACCCAACCCTCATTCTCGATATCCTCATCCGCCTATCACCCACTCTCTGTTATTTCCTATATTTAATCAGCCTTTCTCCACTCTACGTAGCCCCCTGCACAGGGGTGAAACGCTTATAAAAAAAAAACAAAAAAAAAACTGTTACGTGATATCTGATCTGCTGTACTGCAGTGGATACTAGACAATATCTTCCATGACTGAAGCAACGAAAATGTGTTTTAATAGAAGGTTATGGAAGATACTGTAAAATATTATATACACACCCACACACGTACATGCATTAAAACAACATACTTGTTTTCATCCGTGGTATACGTCACGTTAGCAGATATTGATTGATTAATCTTGACTAGGATGTGCGTGGTGGCGCAGTGGATATCGGCTCGGAGCGAGAAATCGGGGCACCGAGTTCGAATTCCAGTTGAATTCCTTGCATTCACGCGCAATTACCCTTGGGAAAGGTATTAATCCGTCTCTTCCCTCCACTTATGGGTTAAATAATAGAACAGATTGGGTTCTATAGCCTTGGTCGGCAACCAGTCTACCGCAGAAAGCAATGGCAACCTACTGCGGGATAACCTTCTACCCAGTCAGTCATGTCTCTTTCGAGACATGATCGCCCAAAGCGTATATCGCCCATGGCACTTAACTGACTGAATCTTAACTGATTATTTTGTGTGAACGTGTAAATACATTTCTTCCCGCACTGTCAATCAGGTCCGAGTGGCTACTATCTAAGCAGCGTACACATATATTCATTCTTTAGCTGGGATACATGCGTAATTCTCACTCACACATACACACCCGCCTTGATTGCAGGTAGCAGTCGGTAGCGCGGAATTATTTTCTTACACCTACATATATGTAAGAACACACACATATTCCAACATACAAACTTCCTTGAGAAACCAACGAGAGGAGGCCGTTGAGAGAACATGACAATCTTCAATCTACAGAACACTCTAATATATAGAACATTCTATCAATAATTCATCCTTTCGGAACAAACTTTATTTCAATCAACATTCCAAAGCACATTTGACTTACTCTACAGTCTATAGAAGAAAACTCTTTCTCCTTCTTCTCACTTGTTTACAGTTATATGCATTTTTTCTCTAATCTTGTATGTTTGTTAATACATGTCTATGTTGGTTAAAATTGATGTTGTTATTTTATTTCTTGAGACTTGATTATTATGTAATAACACCAATATAAATATTATGAGGGTTTCTAAAATAGTTTAGAGGCTAAATCAACGTAATTAGTACATTTATAATTTCTTGTTCCAGACGTGATCACAAATTATTGACGAATCTCTTTACAATACCATGTACAGTATATGTGAGAAACGACGAAATATTTAAGAAATGGGAACCCAAAGTAAAGAATTAGGAAAGTGGGCGTTGAAAAACTAATTCTCACAGGACTGTTTGAAGGATACCAGGATATAAGGCAATATCGCATCCAAGTAGCCAATTTGAGTAAATGCATGGCGGAATAAGATTTTCGAAAGATAGAAAAATTACTGACAATTTATTAAGAACATCGAAGTCCATGAAACTGTGGAGAGAAATGATCACCAACATCATGAAGAGACGCGGAACATTTTTTTTTTAATCATATCACCCCGAGCAAGGCGATAACGCCACTGATGCGCAGGGGGCTACGTAAGAGTAAAAAGATTGAAAAAGAGAAAGCCGGAAACCACATCCTAAACAGGGAACAAGGGATGAGCCTCTTCACCTGTTCAATAGACGTGGGTAGAGTGTGAACCGGGTGATAGTTTAGTCTATCTACTCCAATTGAAAAAGTGAGAAGACTGGAAAAGAGAAAGCCAGAAACCACATCCTAAACAGGGAACAAGGGATGAGCCTCTTCACCTGTTCAATACACGTGGGTGGAGTGTGAACCGGGTGATAGTTTAGTCTATCTACTCCAATTGAAAAAAAATAAAAGAAGAGAGTGAAAAGATTAGAAAAGAGAAAACCGGAAACCACATTCTAAACAGGGAACAAGGGATGAGCCTCTTCACCTGTTCAATACACGTGGGTGGAGTGTGAACCGGGTGATAGTTTAGTCTATCTACTCCAATTGAAAAAAAAATAAAAGAAGAGAGTGAAAAGATTAGAAAAGAGAAAACCGGAAACCACATCCTAAACAGGGAACAAGGGATGAGCCTCTTCACCTGTTCAATAGACGTGGGTGGAGTGTGAGCCGGGTGATAGTTTAGTCTATCTACTCCAATTAAGGAAGAAGAAGAAAAAGAAAGGAAATGATTCAAAGTATTTTGAAGTAAATTATAAATTTTCTTTGCAAGACACATCTATATTGAAATAGATTTAATGAAAAGCTTTGACGTGAAACACATGAACATTTTCGTACAAATTTATAAATAAAAACCAATATTATTTATCTCAAAATCTTTTGTCGGTCGGTGATTCAAATTTTGATGAGAGTCTCACAAAAACACAAATAAGGGCTTTGTTTTAGAGGTATTTTTTAATCATTTCACACCAAACAAGATGGTACTTCCACTAATGTGCAGGGGACTACATCAGAGACTTAATGTTTTAGGCAGAAGGAAATTAAAGACAAAGATGAACCAGCTAGAGGCGATGAAAGAGAAAGAGGGTACCACTATATTTAGTATGTTGATTTGAGATAAAATTCAATGAGTTTTTTTAAGATAGTTGGTTGGCTAGTTGTTTTGTTTTTATGTCAAATCAACCTCTGCGGGTCATTTATTGCCAACTAAATTATATTTATATATTGCTGGTAATACCTTTTTTTTTGTTTCAACAATTTATTGTGGTTTTTTATATAAGTTTTTGTGTCTAGTAATACTTTTTTAATTTTAGAGTATCAAGATTCAGTGGAATTTCTTTTTAAGGCCAGGGCCCCAAGTCCGACTCTTGTTAGTTAACCCATAACCGGAGGGAAGGGACGGATTAATACCTTTCCCAAGGGTAACAGTGTTTAAGTGAATACAGGGTATTCAACTGGAATCAGAACTCGGCTCACCGATTTCTCTTTCCGAGCCGATATTCACTGCACTACAACGCACATCCGTCACTATACACTTACAACACCTGGTATTCTCAAGCGGTCACCCATCTAAGTACTGACCAGACTCAATGTTACTTAACTTCGGTGATCGAGCGAGAACCGGTGTATTCAGCGTGATATGGCCGTAAGCCATTCGAAGAAAGACATTACTGGAAAGAAACTGAAGCGAACTATATGTTTAGTGCTCCTCGTGCCAATGAAATGTTTACCAAACCACTCTAGGGAATATGTTTTTATTAAATTTCCTTTGTGTTCCTCTCGAATTTAAATTTAAATTAATTTGGGGTCATCAGGATAGAATGCAAAGTTTCAGGGCTTTACACTGAAAAATTTTACTTGCACACCTTGCCCTCACTGGTGTAAAGCCCATTAATAACGATATATTAGTGTGTTGTATATATAAAAATTCAAATGACTAACGGCGAAATTATTTTTTTTTTATTTATGTGCCCTTTCCTTTCAGAACGTAGTCAATTATGGCTTTCCACGTCTCCCTATCACTGGTGGCTATTAGCACGCTTTCTTCTGTTACATCATGCAACCCTCGTTTCGTCATCCACCTGATCAGGCCCTCCATATATGTTATCCGCTGTTTTCCCATTTTTCTTTCTCCTTTATCTGGCCTGTTAGTATCAGGTTCTCCAAGCCCTTCTTCCTCGTTGCATGTCTCAGAAACTATAACTGTTTCTTCCTGATGCACAATATTAAATTCCTTTTTGCTTCCATCCTTTCCAAAACCTCATCATTGCTCACATGCACGATTCATGATATCCGCAGCATCCTTCTGTAGAAGCACATTTCAATTGCTTCATGCTTTACTTTCATATTCGATTATATTGTTCAGCATTTATTGCATATTGGAAAACTCATATTACATAGCAATCCAGTAATCTTTTCTTTGTTTCTAGCGAAATTTTCATTATCGCTTACTACTTTACTATACTTCTGGGATGCGAAATTAGATTTACAAAAAAAAAAAATAATAATAATCAAACCATAACCCACGTGTTCTGAGAATGCAACGTGAACCTCATTACGCATTCACAATCAGTCATGTCATGCCTTCATTTGCGCTGAAACTCTCCATGGAATATTTCTTTTTTCCATATCCACATATATTTAGTATCTTGGTTTGAGATAACTTTGAATGAGAAACGAGTGTATTTCTATCATTCAAAAAGTGTTCCCATCTTAGATCATACAGACTTCAAATATCTGTAGGCGCCAATCAGGTATTGCTCTTTCGTTCTTGGGACTGTTCCTCTTCATCTTTGAATCGCCCTGAATTATTTCCCAAATCTTCAATCTGCGCGCCATTTTTATAGGCTTTCATGACCAACGGCCATCTTTTTTTTCTCATATCTATACACAGATATTCATCCCGTGACTCAACTTGGTATTTATTGGTGGGAGTTTAACACTGACGCACACTTTATGAGATCAATCACTTTGTCGATTATATTACACCAAGGAATGCCTTAAGGGAATGTTTCGTTAAATCGGGAATAAATGGACAAAGATAACGCAAGAAGGGTTGCTAGCAACTACAAGCAAACTGATAAAAGGCCAAAAAAATAAGTAAATAAGAAAAATAGAAGAAAAACTTGAAATCAAAGCAGGGAAGAGAATAGTCACAAATACTCAAACTAGAAAGCAAAGGAATAATGAACAAAACTCGCTTTACGCGACTGAAGAAAGAGACTCAAATAGGAATATGTGCTCAATAACTTCGATTTTAAAACAATCGATAATATTATCATGCATCTTTCATAATTAAAGAGCTTACCTGATTCTAGCTTTACTGAGAAAGATATTTGGGCATCACGACTTGAAGTAATTTTCAACAAGTCTGTCTCACTGGAATAAATTACGACTGAGTTTGCTACCCACTGGGTGCCAACATACTTTCGGCATGTGCCACATCTAAGAGGCGTTTAGAAAATAAACACTTTCGCCAACTTGTCGTTATGTAATTGTTAGCAAGCGTCTCTCACTAAAAAAAATTATTTTATAATCATATCGCCCCAAGCAAGGCAGTTTACTGCTACTGGTGGGCAGGGGGTAGATAGAAGAAAAATTATGAGAAAGAGCAACAGGTTAGTGAGGGTATCAAGAAGTGGTAAGAAAAGGATGAAAATACTGATAAGAGTGGAGTGGACAGAGACAGGAGCATGAAAGTGAGGTTGCAAGTCAGTGAGATAGTAGATGACAATTGACTTTACATTTAAATTCTTGGAGATTGTAGTTGTCCGGGAAGCAAGTAAACAGAAGGGAATTCCGCAGACCGCAGAAAAGAAGCGAGTAGAGTAAAATTTGCGTTTACATTTTATTGGTTTTACAGTAATAGGTTGGGACCTAGTTGCTAATTTTTTGATCCAAGTAAATTCATATATAGGGGGCAGCAGTAGTGAGCTAAGTTTATCGGAGCAAAAGCTGTGAAAGTATTTGTAGAAGAGACTCAAGGAAGCCACAATGCGTCGGTAAGAAAGTGACTGTATCTGAGCTGCCAAGTCAGGATCGATCACATTACAGATTCTCTGTTGAATTTTTTCAAGGGCCCTTAGGTGGATAGCAGAGGCACCCGACGAGATATGGCAGCAGTATTCAAAGTACGAGTAGATGATAGATTTATATATGTGCAGGGTGCTTTCAGACGGAAAAAACATCCTGACTCTGCACAGAGAACCGACCTTCTTAGCAGTAGAAGTAGCTATGTATTCTATATATTCATTTCATTTGAGGTCTGTTGTGAGAATTAACCAGAGAAGGCGCAGTGTTTTGCGTACGAAGAAATTGTAATTATATGTGGCACATTTGATTTACGCTAACTTACATTTCTAGAGTACCTCAGCACGGTCTAATGGTTAGCGATCTTGTCTCGGTACCTCAACTGCGACTGAATAGTGAGTTCCATCCTCACAGGTTGCCCCATGTATTCGGCCTTGTGCCACATATTAAAAAATCAATTTAAGGAGAAGGTATTAGTAGTATTTTCTGATAGGGAAATATACATAATAAGGTAAGGGAGAAATATTAATAATAAAACGTGCAAATTGGAAGTAAAAAGAATGAAAGTATAAGAAATATTAAAGAAAGTGAAGTGCATGTTCGCCCCCCCCCTCTCTCTCTCTCTCTCTCTCTCTCTCTTATTCTTTCTCTGTAGTGATTATAAAACAAATGTAAAATGTTTTAAAGCTATGCTGCGTTTCGACTTTTATATTAGGCTCCTTCAAGCAGGAGAAAGCGACGAACCCATGTGAACGGAAAGTGCACACAATATATGAATAGATAATAATAATCTATTATTATGATGCTTGTTTATGTCAGAGTTTAGGACAAATATAATTAATTATGTGTGTAAAGTAGAAAATATAAGGCATGAACTCTAATGAATACCAAAAACAACAAGCTGCGCGCACACACACACACACACACACACACACACACACACACATATATATAGTTATTAGTGTTGTTATAACATTAGAATACAGTAACCCAAAATCTGTCAAGTTTCGTCGTTCAATTCACCATCGACATTCAGTGAAAATTTTTCACTTCCAGATGATGGTGCGTCGAACAACGAAACTTGATACCTCTTGTGTTGGGGTAATAAAACTATGTATCTACAACTAGTACCTTCTGTGTTGAGCACTTTTTATAAAAAGTGAATATAAAAATATGGTACATATATATACATTAATTCAAACTACTTATATATATATATATATATATATATATATATATATATATATATATATATATAAGTCATCCACATACCAGCTTGTTTCGAGGCATTACAGCTCATCCATTTGCTTCCAGCCAGGATTGAAACGCAACCGATTTAGTATCAGTCGGAGTAGCTCCTCCCTAAGCTATAGGCGCATGAAATGAAAGGCGACAAAATTTTAGCATGTTATATATATATGTGGAGTATACACACGCCAGTCACCGGGAGAACTCGGTTCACTTCTGTAGAGTTATGCGTAAATCGCAGAAGTGGTAATTGTTTTTAATTTTTTTCTCTAGAGAGATCAATCGTAAGGAGAGCATAATTCATATATATATTTTGCCCTGACGATCTGTAGTGTGAAACCGCGGTAGGTTTTGGCTCGCTTGAGATTTTTTGTGTATATATATATATGTATATATATATTGATTTCCTTTACGTTTCCATACTTTCCTAAACCTCATTATTGCTCACATGCTGGATACATGATATTTGCAGCATCCTTCTCTAAAACCACATTGCGATATGATTTCGTACTTGTTATTTATTTATCATCTTGCCGGATACCGATTCACATATTCAACTCAAATACGTACGTGTGTGCGAGCATGGCCGTATCTGACTACCGGGCACACCGAGCACGGGTCCGGGCCGATCCGTGCAATCATAGTTAAAATCCAGGCAAGGAAAAATGTCTTCGTCAGAAATCAAACTAAACAATTCACGAAGAAAGAAAGAAAGAAACAAACAAACAAACAAAAACGAAGAAAACATCAAAATGAACGTAGGAGAAATCTGTTTGTTTATTTATTAATTTTGGGAGAAAAGACTGGTTAATACTCAGAAAGTCCGAACCTGATTTTCTGCTTTCGTTCACGTTCTGTGCCTAATTTCCATTTGAATAGCCGAAAAAAAAAACCCCGTAAAATTTATAGTTTCTGGAAACAGATGACACTGATGACGTCATCACATTGTCAACTAATAAATCCGAGCAATTTTCTCTGTGTCCGGTGTTTTTTTAACATCAGCTACGGCCCTGAGTGCGAGCATATTTATTTACCTCTCTCAGATATCTGTTTTGACAATAATCTTAAATGCCTTCAGGCTGGAATAAGCGACAAACTAATCTATAAGGAATATGCGTGTTATATACAAAGATATATTGTGTCTATATCAGAAGCTTGCTATAGTCGACTAAGTATCCATTTGCTGGATTTAAATTAACCCACAATGAAAAATCTCTATTTTCTGTTTATATCTTTGGGCTACCATTGTAGTTTTTACGATGAAGGAGTTAACATTTTTATTAAACTGCAGATTACTCTCACACCGATCAAAATTCTGCTGAGGCTGACAAAGCAAACCTCGCTGCCGAGCTTGAAAAGGACCTCCGATACGTGGCGGACTGGGGTAAGAAATGGCTCGTGAATGTTAATGCTTCCAAAACGAAGCTGCTATCTATAAACCATCACAGACAATTGCTCCTACCCCACATTAGCATAAATCAGGCTAATCTCCCTGAAAGCAAAACACTGCGTCTCCTCGGCTTAACTCTCACAACAGACATCAAGTGGAATGACTATATAAAATACATAGCTAAATCCGCCGTTAAGAAAGTCGGTTCCCTGTGTAGGTCGAGCAAGTTTTTCCGCCTAAAACAATCCTGCACATATATAAATCTACCATCCGCCCGTGCATTGAATACTGCTGCCATGTCTGGTCGGGTGCTCCTACTATCCACCTAGGTGTCCTTGACAAAATCCAACGGAGAATCTGTAATGTGATAGATCACGACTTGGCAGCTCAGATACAATCACGTTCTCACCGGCGCAATGTGGCTTCTTTGTGTCGCTTCTACAAATACTTTCACGGTTTTTGCACCGATGTACTTAGCACACTGGTGCCCTCTATATATGAATTTACTTGAGCCAGAAAATTAGCAGCACTTTTACAGTGAAACCAATAACTTGTAAACGCAAATTGTATCCATTTGCTTTTTTCTCGCACTTCCAGCCTGCAGAATTCCCCTCCATTTAGGTGCTTTCCCGACAGATACAATCTCCAAGAATTTAAATGTAAATTCAATAGTCATCTACTATCTCACTAACCTCGCTCTCATGCTCCTTTCTTCGTCCACTCCACTCTCATCAGTACTCTCAGACTTCTCTTACCAATACCTGACACCCCCTATAACCAGTCACTTTTTCTCATAACATTCCTCCTATGTAACCCCCTGAAAAATAGTGGCAGCAAAATGGTTTGTTTGAGGCGACAGGATTATAAAAATAAAAAAATGAAAATAACTGTACGGCACTGATTCTAAAATATGATGAGACCAGTTCCCTTTCTTTTAAATAATTTTTCGTACTTTTAATCATACTGATCATTTCAGCTCGTAATCCTGGTATAATGTGCTACATTTAGATATTTCTCCTTTTCATGTGCAGAATCTTTCCAGGTATTTAAATTAATTTACTTGTTTCATTCTAGTTTCTTCAAACAGTAGTTGTCATTTTGTGGGACTTTTTAAAAGTTGATCATAAATTTAGTATTCTTGAAGTTTATGCGCAGTCCTTTCTTTTCGCTTTCTTTTGCTACCTTCTGTAGAATGTCATACATCATAAATTATATTACATACATCATAAATTACATACATCATAAATTACATACATCATAAATTTAGTATACTTGAAGTTTATGCTCAGTCCTTTCTTTTCGCTTTCTTTTGCTACCTTCTGTAGAATGTCATACATCATAAATTTTATTACATACATCATAAATTACATACATCATAAATTACATACATCATAAATTAAGTATTCTTGAAGTTTATGCGCATTCCTTTCTTTTCGCTTTCTTTTGCTACCTTCTGTAGAATGTCATACATCATAAATTATATTACATACATCATAAATTACATACATCATAAATTACATACATCATAAATTTAGTATTCTTGAAGTTTATGCGCAGTCCTTTCTTTTCGCTTTCTTTTGCTACCTTCTGTAGAATATCATACATCATAAATTATATTACATACATCATAAATTACATACATCATAAATTACATACATCATAAATTTAGTATTCTTGAAGTTTATGCTCAGTCCTTTCTTTTCGCTTTCTTTTGCTACCTTCTGTAGAATGTCATACACCATACATTATATTACATACATCATAAATTACATACATCATAAATTACATACATCATAAATTTAGTATTCTTGAAGTTTATGCGCAGTCCTTTCTTTTCGCTTTCTTTTGCTACCTTCTGTAGAAAATCATACATCATAAATTATATTACATACATCATAAATTACATACATCATAAATTACATCCTTTCTTTTCGCTTTCTTTTTCGTTCTGATTAAATTTTTATTTAACGAAACAGCTAAAATGTAATCAAAATGTTAAACATTATACTCCTTTTCACATGGTACAAACTATATATTTATAGGTATACACCCTCGTATTATATATATATATCTAGATAGATATATATATATATATATATATATATATATATAGAGAGAGAGAGAGAGAGAGAGAGAGCGAGAGAGAATAAAAAGTGTGAGAAGCTGTGAACGTTTTCTTTAAAGTGTATATTTATTGTTTTTTGTAATTATGCATGTTATGAAACATTAATTGCCATGGATAATTAATATTTCATAGCATGTATAATTACAAAAACATTAAATATACACTTTAAGCAAAACGTTCACTTTTATTCTATACTAATTTCTAACGTTGGAACAACCTTATTTCTTTACTCGATAAAAAAATGTAATTCTAAAAACCCCATAGACTGTCCGCTAGAAAACAGGTGCTTGACTGAATCGATAATCTATCAATGCGAAATATCGACAAAGAAAAACCCAAACAATATAAAAGTCTATATAAGGCGTACTAAAAACACTCTAAAGCAGCGAATTTTCCAGCACACCTCTTCATTTAATAATAGCAAATACAGAAATAGAACATCCCTATCGAGATATCATTGATACCTAAAGGAAACAAAAGAAAAACACCCACAATAAAGTGGAATATTCTAAAAGAAGCTAAAACATGTAAGTCCTTAAATGAACCATGTTCATTATGCTTATATGAAAAACTATTTATTATTAGATGCCTTAAAAATAAAAAAAATATTAAATAAACGCAACGAAATTAATGGCATATGTAGACATTGTATATTATTCACATTAGAAAATGGATAAAACCTAAATTAAATAACATGCATATAACTAACAAGTACATAAGAAAAATAATCACTGACGAACTAGATAAAAATAAAGCCAAAAATAGAATACCTTTTTTTTTAAAAAATAAATCCCCCACTTTTGTATCAGGATAAAAAACTTGACAATAAATGGATAGCTGGAAGACATAAATCGCAGTTTAATGTTTTTGGGGAAAAATCTTTTGTTTAACAAATAGACTAAAATCGATAAGAAAGGAAAGAATAGGGGATTGGTACTAAAAAGGAATATCACATCAAATGTAATAAAACTGAAGGGAAAATGATAAGATCAGATTAATCGGAGGTAAAACATTAAGGAAGAGAAACAGATAAGACAAAAAAAGGGGGGGAAAAAGTGGGAAAAAGTTGGTTAGTGTGTATTTTTCGGGGTCAAACCCCAAAGTGAATCTCCATTCTGATTAGCCACACAAAACAAAACCAACATACATTCACAGCAAACGAAAAGAATTTGTTATTTAAATGTAAATCATCTGCACAACCGTACCAACATTACCTGATGAAGAGACCCTATCTCGAAACATAGACATTTCCATGTCGCAATTTAAAATTGATATATAACCATATAATTATATTATATTAAGCTCTATAATACTCATTATATTGAGCACTGCTTATAATAAAATAAATAGCAGAGCACTCAAAATGAAAAAAAAAACCTTGAGTCCTCTTCACTTGGAAGTATATATATATATATATATATATATATATATATATATATATATATATATATATATATTATACGTACCGACAAATTGACGGGATCGCAATGAGCTCTCTCTGTGTCCAGCACTTGCCAATATTTTTGCGGGCTTTCACGATGAGAGAATACGAAGTAGTTTACTAAGTAGTTTTACTAAACTGTATTGTTGATATGTCGACGACACTTATTTCTATTTGATAATGAAGTTGAGTCGGACCAGTTTCTCTCTTTTCTTATCTATCCAGCACTCTGGTTTACTGTTGAGAAACAATCAAATTCTCAACTAGCTTTTTTAGATGTCCTAGTACATCGGACACTTACAACATTTCTCGCCTCAGTTTATAGAAAACCATCATTTGCAGAGTTAATTTACGCGTTGGGATTTTTTTGACCTAAAAACATAAGATAAGATAAACATTATTAGAATCCTAGCTAATAGGACATTAATGATTTGGTTCTAGTCTTTCATGGATGATGAAATTAGTTTTGTGAAAGAAACCTTATGCAGTTTAAGGTATCCTCCCGACACTGTCTATTCGGTTATCCGTTAGAAGATTTCGTAATTCAGAAAGGATAAGCTCATTACTGCTTAAAAAATTACCCGTCCATGTGAGTCTGCCCTGGAGGGGATCAAAGTGTGAAAGTATGTCTAGACAGTTTTCATCTGAAGTTTATTGTTGTTTTTACTCGGCCGAGGTAGGTATTTCAACCCGGCCCATGTTATGTTCTGGACGCAAAGATGCTTTTCTTCTCCACTAAATGAATTCCATAATTTAAAAATATAATTATAGTCGCGGAGATGACTACATAGAAAGAACAATTCAGCGTCTTGACATGAGAA
This sequence comes from Ascarosepion bandense, assembly GCA_037127315.1. Classification (NCBI taxonomy): domain Eukaryota; kingdom Metazoa; phylum Mollusca; class Cephalopoda; order Sepiida; family Sepiidae; genus Ascarosepion; species Ascarosepion bandense. The sequence continues at coordinate 3,084,930 of JBBBDQ010000178.1, forward strand.
TAAAGCAAAAATAAGAAACCACACCTTACCTAGTAGTAAACTAGTCTCAAATACTTACTTGCGCCATTTTCGAGCACCATTTAAAGAATAGAAAGTGTGCAGGTAATTTTAGTGAAGATTGGTACCCTGTTGTGCGCCGATCTCACTGTTTTTTTTTTAATTCATTTCACTCCGAGCAAGGCGGAAACGCCACTGATGTGCAGGGGGTTATATAAATGTAGAAAGATTAATTAGAAAAGAGTGAGGAGTACAAACTAGTTAGAAAGGAACAATAGAAAGCTGAGAAAGCAGGTGCGATGACAGATACATAGGTGGAGAGAAAGGGAAGGTTATACAGAGGAGGGGAGAGAGCTAGAGTCCAGTGGTTAGTAGATGAGTATTGACTTTGCATTTAAACTTTCTGGAAGCTGCAGCCGTCAGGAAAGCAAGAATACGGGAGCGAGTTCCACAGGCGGGAAGTGCGAGAGAAGCTGCAGGAGTAGAATTGTAGTCTGCATTTGCCTAACCTGACTGTGAATGGGTGGGACCCAGTTGCCAGTCTGGTTGCACGAGTAAACACCTGTTGAGTAGGCATCAGTGACTTAAGTTTGTCTGAGCAGAAGTCATGAAAGTATTTATAGAACAGACAAAGGGAGGCCACATTAATTGTTGGGGATTAATATTATTAGTCTCTAGCTCCTTGCATTCAAAATTTTTCCCTCCAATTTCCTTGACAGATTTTATTTAAACTCTAATTTAAATCTCCAGCAAAGGCCTGACAAGCGGGAGCGAGACCGTTTGATTCATTTTTTATTACTATTTCATAATGTGTAAGAACAAAATACACACTTTTATTTCTTTAATTAAATTTTGTAATGATAAAACATTTTCATCTTCCGAGCAGAGAGCACTAACCCAGTCGTGGTTCCGCCGAAAGGTAGAATCACGACTCTGTAATAATACAGACGTTCTTTGGCTCGGCTATATGGCCAGGAAGACCCACTATAAAATGACCTTGTGTCACATCTAATCTTGCGTGGGAAGGTTGGTAAATACGGTCTCATTCGGCATTTGCCGCTGTTACTATGACACTATCAGCTCTCTGCCTTCGGGTGGAGAGCGCATTCTGACTTCAGGCAAAGAGCACTAACCCAGTCCTGGTTCCACCGAAGGGTAGAATCACAACTAGGGAAAGATAGACAGATATTTTTGACCTGGTTATATGACCGGGAAGACCCACATTAAAAATACCGTGTGTCACATCTCGCCTTACGTGGGAAGGTGGGTAAATACCGTTGCATTTGGCAGTAGAGTATTCGTAGAGATCCGTTACAGTTATCAGAGAGTACCGGAACTGATACGTAAGTACCGAGAGATGCCGAACTTACCCAGAGACTACCATATCAGAAGTCAGACTAGCTCTAAGCACCACTCAGCTCGAATATTATATACGGATATACTATTTCCAACGATTTACGTTCAATACATCCTACTTTGCTATCTCCATATCTGTTTTATTGTTCATTAATTTTTGCGGTTACTCACCCAGGATCCACAATATATATATATATATATATATATATATATATATATATATATATATATATATATATATATATACCAATAAATTAGAATCCGTAAGTTTACACTAATCAAAATAAACATAAATATTCGAAAATGTCAACAAACAGAACCTAAATCCGTTAAAATCCGGCGGAATATGTCGTCGGAAAATGGGGGTGAAAAAAAAAGAAACCCTCGACGCAAGAACAAACAGTCAAGCATCAGCAGGAAAGAAAAAAAACCAAGACGGAAACTAAACACTAGAAAAATTGCTCGATACGAAAGTACGAAAATACAGTAGTAGAGCAAAAACACGAAAAAATCTATAAGGGAGCCACAACCTACCGCGGTTTTACCCTACGGGTCGTCAGGGAGCCTCGTTCCCTGACGATCCGTAGGGTGAAACCGCGTTAGTTTGTGGCTCACTTATAGATTTTTTCGTATATATATATATATATATATATATATATATATATATATATATATATTATACGAGTGTGTATGCATACTTCTATATAATGTGCTGACTCTGCTTGGAAGATAAAACGTTCTTATAACTTTGGTTGTCAGCAGGTTGTAATGTGTGTAAGAATGAAAGAATATATTTTCTATGTTTGAATAGAAATTTATTAAAACTAAAGAATAACAAGAATTGTAGCAGTTAATGTTCAATGAGAAATAAGTAATGAGTTAAGAGTATCAAGAGTTGTAGCGTAGTTTCCCTCAACATCTCATTCCACTCTTCCACACCCAAGAAACAGATCGCAAGTGGGTATATATGCTGACAACACTACGGTTTACTCTTGTCTCGATCAAAAATCTACCGAGGCTGACAAAGTAAACCTCGCTGCCGAGCTTGAAAAAGACCTCCAATCCGTGGTGGACTGGGGTTAAATTCAATGCGTCCAAAACTAAGCTGCTATCTAATAACCAGCACAGACAATCGTTCCTCCCGCCCATTAACATAGATCAGGCTTCTCTCCTCGGATTAACTCTCGCATCAGACCTCAAGTGGAATAACTATATAGAATCCATAGCTAAATCAGCTGCTAAGAAAGTCGGTTCTCTGCATAAGGCCAGGAAGTTTTTCTCGTCCGAAACAATCCTGCACATATATAAATCTACCATCCACCCATATACTGAATAATGCTGCCATATCTGGTTGTGTGCTCCTGCTATCCACTTAGGTGTCCTTGACCAAATCCAACGGAAAATCTGTAATGTGATCGATCAGGCAGCTAGGATACAGTCGCTTTCGCACCGACGGCTTCCTTGTGTCTTTACAAATAATTTCACGGCTTCTGCTCCGATGAACTTAGCTCAATGGTATCTCCTGTATATGAATTTCCTCGAGCCACAAGTTTAGCAACTTGGTCCCACCCTTTTACTGTGAAATCAATAAATTGTAAACGCAAATTCTAATCCATCTGCTTTTTTCTCGCATTTCCCGTCTGGTGAATTCCCTTCCGCATACTTGCTTTCCCGACAGATATAATCTCCAAGAATTTAAGTGTAAAAATATAGTCATTTCCTGTCTCACTAACATACATCCTCTCACTCATGTTTTTCTTTATCCACTCCACTCTCATCAGTACTCTCTTTCTTCCCCTACTATCTTCCTGACACACCCTGCAACGTCTCATTCCTTTTCATAACATTCCTCCTATGTAATCCCCTGCACAACAGTGGCAGTAAAATGCCTTGTTTGGGGCGACACGATTATAAAAAAATCAAGCATTTCTCTTCTTTCTCTTTCCTTTTTGCGTGCTGATTTCTTTTACTTATTCTTTTTCATCCAAAAGGATTCCTAATGATCAAATGCTAATACATACATACGTATATATCTATACTCTTTCAACAAATTACTACTACAAACATTTTCTACAAATCTTGATACCTTGAACTTTCTCATTCAACAGTAATTCCTACAAAATCTTGTTATTTCTTTTTAATAAATTTCTTGGGAAAGGTATTAATCCGTCTCTTCCTTCCAGTTATGGGTTAAATAGCAGGACAGACTGGGTTCTATAGCCTTGGTCGGCAACCAGTCTACCGCAGAAAGCAATGGCAACCTACTGCGGGATAACCTTCTGCCCAGTCTTTCGAGACATGATCGCCCAAGCGTGTATCACGTATGGTACTTAACTGACTGACTATTTTAACAGAAAGAATGTATATTTTATTCGTACATTATTTCACACAATCCCACACATTCCAACCTGCCGACAAATAACCTTTTGATAATGATAATTCTGCATGAAACTTGTAAGATGTAGAGAGTTCGGTTATGTATGACAGAAGGCCGAATTAATAAGCATTAACCAATCTCCCCATAAGATAGCACAGGGGCATTCGAGGGCAGTTAACCGACTGAAATAGTCTTCTTTTCCTTGCGTTCTCGCTGAGATTTCTCCGCCTGCTCTTCCGGTTTCACTCCGTCTACAACTCTGGAACGTCGTTCTTATATAGCCGAGTTACGTTTGATTTTATTTTTAATCATTTCACCCCAAGCAAGGCATTCCACTGCCACTATTGAGCTTGGGCTACATAGGGGGAGGTAAATAAGAAGTGTGGTTAGATATAGGAAATGTCAGAAGCGGGGTGATAGATAGTTGGGTGGGTGGGAAGAGTGTTTGAAAGAATGGAAGTTAGTTTGTTAGGAGGTGTCTATTGACCTTACATTTAAACTCCTGGAGATTGTAGCCGTCGGGGAAGCAGTCATGTGGAAGATAGTTCCACGGTCGGAAAGTGCGAGAAAAGAAACTGTTGGAGTAGAAGTTGCGGTTACATTTCGGTTTCACTGTAAAAGGGTGGGATCTAGTTGACAATCTAGTATCTCGTGAAAATTAGAACCTGGGGAAACCAGTGATCTAAGTTCATCGGAGCAGAAGCTGTGAAAGTATTTATAGAAGAGACACAGGGAAGCCACGTCGTGCCGGTGAGAGAGAGACTGCAGGCGGTCTGCTAAGTCGGTATCGATCACATTACAGACCTTCCGCTGTACCTTGCCCAAGGAGAATAGCAGGGGCACCCGACCAGTACGTCATCTTTGCAACGCATATGGTTTGATAATTTCTAATTATTATTATTGGCTTTCCAATGATTTATATTCACTGACCTGGGCTATGGACTTTTACCAAAACACGATTTCGCCTGTCACTCAGTGTCTGTATTCTTTTCAAAGCAACATTCATTCAATGTAAACACAATTTACACCTACCAATGTAAATACACTTCTGAGCGAAATTCTATATATGGTTAAAGAATATATAATATCTTTCGATATTTTTGCCGTGTTTTACGTTGCTTGAATGATAAGGCAAACTGGATATACAACATTCCAGAATATTTTAACACAGAGGAGAATGAAGAGTAGTTATAGATGAAAAGAAAATAGTTTTCCCTTTCCATTGGATGTATAGAGATTTTTTAAAGATCAACATGGTTTTAGCTAGGAAGTCTTTTATTTTTTATCAGAACGAAAACAATATAACTTGTGAATATTCCAGCAAATGCGAGGGATGACTTTCCATTAAATAAATTAATTTTACCCTTGAAATCGTGGTGAATTTATCTCTGTTTCACGTCGGCTGGACAGTGTCACTGACCATGCATAAAAATAAGTTGTTGTCTCGGATTTTTTGTTTCTTTCGAAAGGGTTTTCTAAATCTAAAAATCAATGCTTGCACCTGTTAGATGAAAAGAAAATCAACACAAAATTAAAGTAAAATGCTAATAAATAACTTGTGTTGGATAAAAAAAATATATCTTACTAGATTAACGGTTTCCTACAAGACATAATGGATAATCTCATAGAATTATTGGGTTTAAATAAAACAGAAAAGAAAGACAAGAGTTGATATATTCAGGAACAGAAGAAAATAAAGGCGAACAATGGACGGCTAATGATAAGATTGTGTAGAAGTAAGTAAAAAAATTGGATGCTGTAAAAACAAAACGTGGTAAGATAAGAAGCGAGATTTACGCAGAGAAACGACGAGAGAAAACGAGAAAATTAAACACAGCTATGTCAGAAAAGGGTTAAAGGATGCTAAGGGTTAAAGGATGTTAAATACTGAACAGTAATGTTAAAAAAACAAAATAATTACTTTTAATGTACATTTCTTCAGTCCTGAATTAGGCTTACCTAATTCAGTAAAGCCAGTTTTGAAATTTAAACATTACCGATAGAATTTCAGATGCATGACATTCCATATGAAATACTAATACCAAAATGTGTCGACCGGGTTTGGCACCCTGGCCTCCTATGCAAATTACGCGGTTATGGTATTACCGGTCGCCTGCTTGACCTAATCCAATCTTTCTTAAATAACTGCAAAATGAAGGTCGTTCTGAATGGGCGTGCCTCTTCGTCCTACAGCACGAATGCTGGTGTCCCACAAGGCTCTATCCTGGGCCCGACGCTCTTAATTATTTTCATCAACGACCTCCTAGATGAGATAAGTCCCAAGTAGGCATCTACGCAGATGACACTACAATATACTCCCGCTCCAGTAAGAAACCTGTCATGGCGGACAGACATAATCTCGCTGCGGGATCTACACTCTGTGGTGAACTGGGGCAAGAAGTGGCTTGTCAACTTCAATTCCTCTAAGACCAAGCTGTTGTCTGTCAACCATTACAGGCAACCTCTTCTGCCTCCCATAAGCATGGACCAGATGATTCTCCCGGAGAGTAATACACTACGCCTCCTCGGACTTACCCTGTCCTCAGACCTCAAATGGAAGCACTATATTGAATCCATAGCAAAATCTACTGCTAAGAAGATTGGGTCACTATGTCGATCCAGGATGTTTTTTCCACCTGAATCCATCCTGCATATATACAAGTCAACCATCCATCCGTGCATGGAGTACTGCTGCCATTTATGGTCAGGTGCCCCTGCCGTTCTCCTCAGTGTTCTTGACAAGCTCCAAAGGAGAGTCTGTAATGTGATAGGTACTGATCTGGCGACTCGACTGCAGCCACTTCCCCATCGTCGAAATGTGGCCTCCCTTTGTCTGTTCTATAAATACTTTCATGGCTTCTGCTCGGATGAGCTTAAGTCACTGATGCCTCCTCAACAGGTGTTTACCCGTGCAACCAGACTGGCAACTGGATCCCACCCATTCACAGTCAGGTTAGCCAAATGCAGACGACAATTCTACTCCTACAGCTTCCTCTCTCGCACTTCCCGCCTGTGGAACTCACTCCCGTATTCTTGCTTTCCTGACGGCTACGACCTCCAGAAATTTAAAAGCAAAGTTAATACTCACCTACTAACCACTGGACTCTAGCTCTCTCCCCTCTCCTGTATAACCTTCCCTTTCTCTCCACCTATGTATCTATCATTGCACCTGCTTTCTCAGCTTTCTATTGTTCCTTTCTAACTAGCTTGTACTCCTCACTCTTTTCTAATTAATCTTTCTACATTTATGTAACCCCCTGCACATCAGTGGCGTTTCTGCCTTGCTCGGGGTGAAATGATTAAAAAAAATATATCAAATATCAGAACCCTTAGTTTGATAAACTGAATGCAGGGTAACTCTATCACATATTTTCTTTATCTCTTTCTCTTTCTTTTAATCTATCAATCTCTACACATACACGCGTGCGCACACACACACATGTTGGTTGAAGTTGCCACCTGAGAGTGTTATAGAAAGAAACCTATCGACAACACAGCACCAAGCCCTTTAATGAAGGACTTCCAGCAAGATGCGGAATGCTGCTAAAATTGCAAGTTTTTCTAAATATTTTTCTTCATCATCCAGCAGCACGAAAGCCGTTGTTTTCTCTGAGAGTCTTATCAGAACTTTTGCAAAACACAAATATAATGATCAGAATTTATTTAGGGTGAAGAGATGGAGCCGAAATTTATGAATTGATGGCGATATACATTATAGAAAAAACCAACGAAATAATCCGCATAGACAATCTCAAATTATACAAAGGTGATGGATTAATGATAGCACCGGGCAACAAAAGAGAAAATTATAAAATAAAGTAAGCACTTTACAAACGTTTTAAACATCTAGATTTTGAGACAATAGTGAAAACAAATAGTATAACAGTCCAATATTTAGATATAGAATTAAATTTACAAAATAGCAATGTCTCTCCATATATAAATAGAAACACTACTTTAAAGTTCCTAAACACAAGACGTAACCAACCCAAAAGCATAATCAAGCACATTCACAAACGAATAGAAGGCAGGATATCAAAATAATTGTTAAAGTAAAAAAATAGTTGATAAAAAGAAAAGAAAACTATGTAGATCCACTAAAATATCTCGTCTTAAGAACATTTTAAAATACAATACCCAATCAAACAAAATAAAAACTATATTTAAAATCAAAACGTTTCTGGTTCAACCCAAATGTTACCTTAGAAGTAAAATCCTAAATAAGTTAACTATTTTTTTAAACTGATCGATAAACACTTTCCAAAATGTTCAGAATTAAAAAAAAATTAATAGGAATCCAATAAAATTGAGTTAAAGCTGTACTAGTAATTTAGAAAATTTTATAAAAAACAAAACGCCAGAAATTTAAATAGCATCATACAAAACAAGATCACTAATAAGGAATGTAACTGCAGGGACAAAAATAAATGCCCACTTTAAAGATTTTGTAAGATAAAAGAAGTCATTTACAAAGCAACAGTAAAATAGTCAAAACAATACATAAGATACTTTTAAGACCAGATGGTTTAATTACAGTTCAACCTTTAAACTAGGAAAGTTAGACAATTATACAAAATTGGCTAGGCCCGTGTGGATATTAAAATTAAAATATCGAAAAAACCCAGACATATAGTGTAAGCAACCATGGTTTCAACGGTGTAAAAATAAGCAGATTTTGCCATGAAGAAAAGTTAGCTATTTTTGTTATTCCCAAACAAAAATGAAATATTGAATGAAAGAACAGATATTATGCCTAATTGTAAAGATACCAAAAAAAAAAAAATACATATTACGATCATCCAGCCATGGATAAAAAAGTTATAACTTCAATATTGAAAACTGCGCGTTCATATAATGTCCCCGTTACGCGAGCGTTCTTAAAAAAAGATAAAATCAGTTATTGGAAATCGAAGACACGAAATCGTAGAAACCTAGGTTGCGTAATATAACTTTTTTACAAATAAAATATATTTAAAAGTTCTAAAATAAAATAGTATTTAATGTATTTTTTTTAATCATCTCACCCCAAGCAAGGCATTCCACTGCCACTATTGCGCAGATGGCTTCATAGGGGAAAGTAAAGAGAAGGAGTGGTTAGACATAGGGAATGTCAGGAGGAAGGTGACAGATGAGTAAGGATAGCGAGGATGAGGGTTGGGCAGATGGGAAGAGTGTTTGATAGAATGGGAGTAGGTTAGTGTGTTAGGAGGTGTCTATTGACCTTACATTTAAACTCCTGGAGATTGTAGCCGTCGGGGAAGCAATCGTTTGGAAGAGAATTCCACAGTCGGGAAGTGCGAGGAAAGAAACTGTTCGAGTAGAAGTTACGGCTGCATTTTATCGGTTTCACTGTAAAAGGGTGGGATCTAGTTGCTAATCTAGTATCTCGTTCAAATTCGTATTTAGGGGACACTAGTTTTAAAAATAATACAACTGTGTACTTTTCTAATAAAATTAAGACAAACATGAGTATATATATATATATATATATATATATATATATATATATATATATATATATACTAGCAGTATAGCCCGGCGTTGCTCTCGTGTAATGAAATCTTTAAAACTAACCCATGGTCCTCGAGCTCAGACTCTTTGGACGTTGGCATGAACGACTAAAAAGTGATATTTGTTTCCACTTAAAGCAAAACCGTGGACTGAAAAAAAAATGAATGGATGTAAGTCAAATTTTGATTTCCTGGTATCGATATCAAATAAGTTTTTAACGTCTTAAACGGAATTTTTTGAAGGCTAAATATGTTATATGAGTCAATCGTATCATGGCTGAGACTAAGAACTACAATTATAACTACTTAGAGCCAAACCCGAAGCAAAACTAAAATAAAAGGGCTGAAAAAATGCAGACATACAGGCAAATAAACAGACACACACACAAACATCTTGGCTTTTATATACATTATGGATTTTCTGCACTATTGTAAGAACTGCAACCTTGAAACTTCTGAATATCGTTTCTTATATGTCTTTCTATGAGTGTATCAAATTTGATTAAAATCGGACCGTTCCTTCTATAACTCGATTTTTTCGATTATCGATTTTCGATGTTTATCTGGGGTACCGCGTCACAAAACCTAGTTAAGAACACTCGCAGACGCTTATAGTACAACTGTGTAAATTGTCAAGAAAATTAGTTCAGCTGTTTCGGAGTCTATAGGTAACGAACACACACACAGACACACACACGCAGACAAAGTTCCATTTATAAATAAGTTTATATAATTCTTACGGAATGTTTCGAAATGGTATTAACGCACATATTTATTTTAAATTTATTAGAGGGAATATAATTTTCATGGATCTTAAGTAGATTGTCTGTTTTTTTTTTTAATTAAAGCGTACATTATATATATCCACAAGCCTGAATATTCGAGAAATCTTGTTAGGAAATATTTTTCTTCATGCAAGTTTCGAGACTGAGACCCGCATACGCTAGGGAGAAGCCGTAATTAGGTCTGAGTTTTCTTACCTCTTGACCACAGAATATATATGTATATAAATTTACTATTACTAGTACTACTACTATTACTACTAGTGCTAATAATAAAAATAATAATAGTAATAACAATTAACAACTTTCTCAGTATAGATAAATGTGAAGTTCTTTACCAAATGAAGGAGAAAAACTACTCTTATTTACATTTCATTAAGAAATGATGAGCATGCCACCATGTTTGTTTTTTTTTTTTCACATCGATTGATTAATATTTCGTCTCTACTTGGAAAAATTCTATGAACTTACAGGTCTGAAATGTCACTTGCCGCAAAAAGGTAATGGATGAAATTAGACAGAAACCTAGTAAACCTAATGGATGTCACTGTAGACAAATTGATATATTAGACTAGCAGTATAGCACGGCGTTGCTCGGGTTTAATGAAAGCTTTAAAACTAATTTATAGTCCCGGAGCTCAGACTCTTTGGACGTTGGCACGAACGACTCAAAAGCAATAGTTGTTTCTGGTTAAAGCGAAACCATAGACTGAAAGAAAAATGAATGGATGTAAATCAAATTTTGGTTTCCTGGAATCGATATCAAATTTTCTGCACTACTGTAAGAACTGCAACCTTGAAACTTCTGAATATCGTTTCTTATGTCTTTATCTATGAGTGTATCAAACTTGATTAAAATCGGACCACTCCTTCTATAACCTGATTTTTCCATTATCGATTTTCGATATTTCTCAGGGGTACCTCGACACAAAATCTAGCTAAGAACACTCGCAGACGCTTATAGTACAACTGTGTAAATTTTCAAGAAAATTGGTTCAGCCGTTTCGTTGTCTATAGGTAACGGATACACACACACACACACACAGACACATACACACAGAGACAAAGTTTCATTTATAAATAAGTTTAGATCTAACTACATTTAGAAAGAGTGCTATTTGACTATTACGAAGAGGGTATTAGACAATACTGATACATCTTGTAATGCTATCATTTTTAAATTTCCTCTTTATTCAGAAGTCCATCTCATTCCATTTTAATCGTTGACATCATTTTTTTTTTATTTGAGAAAACACGGTTCCGGTAAGCTAAAACTTGATGAATGAGTTTACTCCATTGATTCTAATAATTTTCCAAAAATATACATAGGAAAAATCTAAAGAAATCTAAACAAAATTTTGTATAAACACAAAAAGGTTCTATTAAAAAAATAATTTGTCAAATGAGGTGGTTGTCCACTTTAACAAGACTAACTACAATGCTGATATAAAAAACTTGGACTGTAATCAGTCAGTCATATGTGATACACGCATTGGCCGATCATGTCTCGAAATAGACATTACTGACTGTGCAGATGTTTATCCCGTATTAGGTTGCCATTGCTTTCTGAGGTAGACTGGTTGCCCACCAATGCTATTGAACACAATATGTGTTATTATTTAACCAATAACTGGAGGGAAAAGACGGATTAATACCTTTTCCCAATGGCATCTGTGCGTAAGTGAATGCAAGGAATTCAACTGGAATTCGAACTCGGCTCTACGATTTGTTGTTCTGAGACGATATTCACTGCACCACAAAGCACATGTCGACTGTGATCAAAGAAAAAATAATTCACAACGATGTTGGTTGGTTGGTGTATTTTGTTTTATGGCATATCAACCTCGGCGGGTCATTTATTGCGAACTAAAATATATTTGTTTAGTGCTGGTAATACCTTTTTCATTCAACAATTTTATTGTTGATTTTATATAAGTTTTGTGTATAGTAATACTTTTTTCTTTTCGAGTATCAAGATTCATTGGGATTTGTTTTTAAGGGAAGGGTTCACAAGTCCTACCCTGTAATTTAACCCATAATGGGAGGGAAGGGAGGGATTAATACCTTTCCAAAGGGTACCAGTGCTTAAGTGAATGCAGGGTATTCAACTGGAATTTGAACTTGGCTCACCGATTTCTCTTTCTGAGCCGATATCCACTGTACCACAACGCACATCCGTTTACAGCACCTGGTATTCGCAAGCGGCCACCTATCTAAGTACTAACCAGGCTCAACGTTGCTTAACTTCGGTAATCGAGCGAGAACCAGTGTATTCAACGTGATATGGTCGTAAGCACGCACATCCGTCAGTAAACGCTTGCAGCACCTGGTATTCCCAAGCGTCACCCATCTAAGTACTAGCCAGGTTCAACATTGCTTAACTTCGGTGATCGAGCGAGAACCGGTGTATTCAACGTGATATGTTCGTAAGCCTTCACGACGATGTCAATATCTAGAGAGTGCCTTAAGTACCAGACAAAAATGTCTTTTCAAAAAAAATTACAACGAAAATATGCATAGAAAAATCACAGTGAAGTTACCCTACCGCAGTATCCCAGCGACTGAAGCCCTGATGCTTGCTCAAGACCGATAACATAGCAGATTCTTCTTTGTAATTTATCAAGAATCTGTAAGAACATAGTTAAAATTCCGGACTAAATGTGATAGTAGTATTGAATGTATGAACGAAAGATAAACGTATACCTGAGTAAGATAGGTTGTGGTGAGAAAATTGTCTATCAGAAAGCACTAAACCAACTTTTCAGGAAGCAAATATATTAAACAGTTACATATAATCTACTAATTTACCCTACCGTAAATCTGTAACGGTTCACACTAGACAGGAAACATAATATAAATAATAATGACTATAATAATAATATAAAAAAATTCTTGATACTTCCACGCTTGTTCTTTTAAAACTTTCTGAGGAAATTTAATTAAGTTAATGATGGAGTAAGTTCATTTCTAGTAAAATTATTACATTAAAATGTAGGTAATAATTTCCTTTGGTATCGTTAAATACTTGAACGTAACTTTAACAAAATATTGCAACATTCATAAATATGAATGATTATCGATGTGTCAACAAATGAAAAGATTTGATATTGTTGATTTTTTTTCATTTCACTGAAGAAGCCATGAAGCACATTTACCCTCCTGTTCATTTTTCATTCATTTACTCGTTGTAATCATGTAGCGTCTCTGGCATTATTTTTGTTTTATCCACGAAACCAAAATGAAATAGTCACTTATTTGTGAGGGGTCGGCAGAAAACGATAAACTCTTATTTTTCTTTTATTTTCTTATTGAAGCGAAGTAGTGTTTTTTCTTATCTTTCTACGAAATCAAACGAAATAATTAGGTAAAAAAAGTGTAAAATTTTTTATCTTCCTTCCTTCCTTCCTTCCTTCCTTCCTTCCTTCCTTCCTTCCTTCCTTTTTCTTTGTTTCATTTTCTGAATGAAAACTAAGTCACGCTTTTTTTCCCTCTAAGCTATCAAAACAGAAAAAGGCCATAATTCATGATATATTGACTGGTGACGGTAACCACATCCTTCTTTCTTTTCTTTCTTTCTCTCTCTCTCTCTTTTCTTTCTTTCTTTCTTTATTACTTTCTTTTTCTCATCAAAACCAAGTAGTTTATTTTCTCTCTTTCAACGCAATCCAACGCAATAGTCTATCATTTTTAAGTTATTGACAAGAGTCAGTAAACACAATTCTTTCTTTCATTCTTTTTTTTAAATTTTTTTCTCATTGCGAACAAGTAGTGTTTTCTCCTTTTTCCTAGCGATCAAAACAGAATAGACTATTGTTCATTAGGTATTGACAGGAGATAACTTTCGTTGAAAATAACGTAACGAGGGAAAAGCAGAATAATAATAATAATAATAATAATAATAATAATAATAGCAACAACGATATTTTTGTCTTTAGTGTTTTAGATAACAGGCTTTAAATTAAATTGACATAGATTCGATACATAAAGTTGAAAAATTAAAAATAATTATTGGTTTTGTTTACATCTTTTGGTCGGGTTCATGCTAGAAAATGTATGAAGTGAATTCCGTCCTTCAGCCATGCGTTAAACAGTAGGGCCTATTTCTTAGAAAATGGGATGAATGTATGAACTGAATTGCTCTCTCCAGTTATGGGTTAAACAGGAGCGCCTGTTTCTTAGAAAATAGGCTGACCATTGAAAAAACAATGGTTCTGGGTCAAGTTACCACAGCAACACCGGTCATCACAATCTATCTTGGCTCTACATTCACTGGCTAACTCTCCTTGGATATAGAGCTCGACAAGAGATGTGGCAAGGCAGTCATCAACCCTTGCGCACCTTACAGCATGTGTTTGAACGGATTCCAATCTGACAGTGAAGAGAAAGTTGGCGGTGTACAACGCCTGTTTGATCAAAATATTGCTATACATCATTGAGACATGAACCACGTACCCCAGACAAGAGTGGCCTCTGAAAACTTTCCACGTGAGAAGTATCCAATGTATATTGGGAATCGCATGGCAAAACAAGGTGCCCAACACTGAGTTTCTGTTTCACGCAGGTCGGCCTAATATTTTCCTATTCTTTAAACACCGCAAACACCGCTGGTAAGGCCATGACAACCGCATGCCACACGGTCGCATTCCAAAAGACCTCCTATATGGAGAGCTGGCCTCTGGATGAAAACCCACTGGGCAGCCACAGCTGAGGTAACGTGACATCATAAAACGTGATATTAAAGCTGTGGGTAACGACGCGGGGTCATGAGAGCGTAGCATTCAACCGGACCAATTGAAAAGGAACCATGGACAAACGACTCAAATCTAGGAGGGAGCAACTGACACAAGTCGCCATGAAGAGACGGGTTGGCAGAAAGCAAAATGACAGCACTGAGAGACTAGAAACAAAGTGTCCTCTGCAACAAAGACTATCACTTCCGCATCGGTTTTACAGTTGGAGATGCCGATTCTTCAGCCAAGCACACAACTAGGATGCTTACCGCAAACTGCCACAGAAGAAAAATGTTAAGAAGTGTAAAGAAAATGGCGGACATTTTTTTAAATACTGTTTTATTATGTACTCGTTTACCACGGGCTATCAAGCATTTCTTTTAATCTTTCTTTTAATCATTTCGCCCCAAGCAAGGCAGTCTAACTGCCACTGGTGCGCAGGGGGTTACATAGGAGGAAAGTAATGAGAAAGAGAGACAGGTTATAGAGGGTGTCAGAAAGTGGATAAGAGAAGGATGAGAATACTGGTGTGATGAGAGTAGAGTGGATGGAGAAAGGAGCATGAAAGAATGGATGCGAGTCAGAGAGACAGGAGATGACTCTTGACCTTACATTTAAATTCTTGGAGATTTGTAGATTATTTGAACCCACAAAATAATTTGAGATTTTTTTAATGAGAAAAGTTTACTTTTAGAGTCGAATTTTCTATGTCACCGTTGTGGCCAGTCTCATTATTGTGAGCAACCTACGCATTTGATAAATTATTTTCTAATAGGATCTTTTTGTGTTTATAGAAACTTTTCTTTAGATTTCTTAATATTTCTCCTATATTTTTTGACAATTATGACAATGGAATAAACATTCATCAAATTTTATCTTACCAGAAACTTGTTATTTTGAAGGAAAACTTTTATGTCAACAATTAAAATGAAGTGAAATCAACTTCTGAATAAAACGGAAATTTAAAACTATCGCATTACACGATGTATAAGTTTAGTCAAGTACCCTTTCGTAACAGTCAAATCGAATGCAATTTGAATGTTACGAAATGGGTATTTTTTTTTAATCATTTCACTCCGAGCAAGGCGGAAACGCCACTGATGTGCAGGGGGCTACATAAATGTAAAAAATATTAATTAGAAAAGAGTGAGGAGTACAAACTAGTTAGAAAGGAACAATAGAAAGCTGAGAACGCAGGTGCGATGACAGATACATAGGTGGAGAGAAAGGGAAGGATATACGGGGGTGGAGAGAGAGCTAGAGTCCAGTGGTTAGGAGATGAGTCTTGACTTTGCATTTAAATTTCTGGAGGTTGTAGCCGTCAAGAAAGCAAGAATACGGGAGCGAGTTCCACAGGCGGGAAGTGTGAGAGAAGAAGCTGCAGGAGTAGAATTGTCGTCTGCATTTGGCTAATCTGACTGTGAATGGGTGGGACCCAATTGCCAGTCTGGTTGCACGAGTAAACACCTGTTGAGGAGGCATCAGTGACTTAAGGTCGTCTGAGCAGAAGCCATGAAAGTATTTATAGAACAGACAAAGGGAGGCCACATTTCGACGATGGGGAAGTGGCTGCAGTCAAGCCGCCAGTAGTCTTTCTAAATTCAGTTAGATAACTAATGTGTCAATTCGTATTCTTTAGCCGACAGATGAGGAGAGAAGCGGTGGATTCATAATTTTTTCACGATTATTGGCGAGTAAGGAAATAGCAGGGACAACATGAATTGGTAGTCGGCTTTCCGATTAGGCATTCCCAGCAAGTATTCATTATACCATCGTCCTGGGTATGGCGATAAACTATATCCAGCAATAAAACCACTGATACGGTGATTACAGGTTTAGAAAAGCATGGAACCGGCAGTCTAGCATACGTAGTGGTGTGTTTAAAAGGATAAAGAAAGCCACATAATATGTAAAAAACATATATTTCACATATAAATGCAGCTTTGTGAAAACTGCAAGAAATTTAAACGAACATAAATTAAAGAGAGATATAATAAGTTTTGAAAGTAAAAAAATCATTAAAGAATAAATATTTTAGGGAAGTTTTATACTTAACCCTCTAGGGCCATTCGTATCATATTTGATACAGTATGAAAAAAAGCCTTGAAAGAAATATTTTCCTGAAAAATTTTTTAAGAGAAATATTTTATAAATTTCAAATGAAAGCAGTACTGACTGCTCAGTCAATGAATACCAAATGTTTCCTTATAGGGAAATGCCAAATGTTTCCTTATAGGGAAATACTGTATCAAATATGATACGAATGGCCCTAGAGGGTTAATATAAGATGAATGAAAGTTTTTTTATAAATAAGAACAACAGCCGGAAAGTATTGGGTTTTAACATTTTAACAGAAGTGTAGAAAATTATTCTTTAGAATAATTAATAAATAATAAATAATTAATAAATAATCGGCTTCTGCTCACTGGTGCCCCTAAATACGAATTTGCACGAGATACTAGATTAGTAACTAGATCCCACCCTTTTACAGTGAAACCGATAAAATGCAACCGCAACTTCTACTCCAACTTTTTCTTTCCTCGCAATTCCCGACTGTGGAATTCTCTTCCACACGATTACTTCCCCGACGGCTACAATCTCCAGGAGTTTAAATGTAAGGTCAATAGACACCTCCTAACACACTAACCTACTCCTATTCTATCAAACACTCTTCCCATCTGCCCAACCCTCATCCTCGGTATCCTTACTCATCTGTCACCTTCCTCCTGACATTCTCTATGTCTAACCACTCCTTCTCTTTACCTTCCCCTATGTAGCCCCATGCGCAATAGTGGCAGTGGAATGCCTAGCTTGGGGTTAGATGATTAAAAAAAAATAGCAAAGCGTTAAAAATCCATTTTTAATGTGATAAAAATACTTAGCTTAAACTCAACTTTAGGGAAAAAACAAAGAAAAAAATTAACTTTTCTGGCAATCTGCTAGCGGCTGTTGATTAAAGCCAGTGTTTAGTAGCAGGGAGAAAAACTAAGGTGTGACCATCCTCTTTGGCGTCCGGATCCCTAAAGGCATTTTTAGGCATTTGGCCTGAGAACAACGACTGCTTATTCCTACGCCGGAGGTATAAGTGAGTGGTCAAACATTTATAGCCGTATAGGGGAATAAAGGTTATTAATTTGTCTGGCGATATTATCCTAAGGGGTGACAAAGCCACTGGTAATGGAATACAGGGCTGGCTTTGCCGAGAAACGAACCTTCTGATTTTGCAAAATGGGATCTGGTCGCAACAAGAATTTAGACCTATTTTCTAGGGTAACATGGCGGCAGCCATAACCCGATCGTAGTAGAAACTTTTTAGCTCCTATCTATTGGGAAATAGTTAATCTCCAAATGACTTTCTTTTTCCATGTATTACTCCAAATCAAATTAAATTACACAATTAAAAAATTAAAAATAGTATCCTGGCATGAAAATATATTACTACCATGAAAAAAGGGAAAACAAAAAGATTACTGGAGCGTTCAGTTCATGATATGCAACTGATTATTGTGCATGTAACACCGAGTCATGCTACAGACGTAGAATAATATGTATATTTATAAATATATATTTTTAAATATGCTATACTTCATCGAGCAATTTCATCAACGTCAGAAAGTATTTATATCCGTGCCTGTGCATCTATGTGTACATTTATTGATATCCATATCTATCTATCTATCTATCTATCTATCTATCTATCTATCTATCTATCACATCAGTTTTTTAATATCTATCTATCTATCTATCTATCTATCTATCTATCTATCACAGATCTTTTTTATCTATCTATCTATCTATCTATCTATCTATCAGCAATATCTATCTATCTATCTATCTATCACTATCTTTTTTTATCTATCTATCTATCTCCCACAGCTCTTAATATCTATCTATCTATTTTCTATCTAATCTATCTATCTATCTATCTATCTTATTCTATCTATCTATCTATCTATCTATCTATCTATCTCCCATCTAGTCTATCTATCTATCTATCTATCTCCCCAGTCTATTCTATCTATCTATCTATCTATCTATCTCATCTAATCTATCTATCTATCTATCTATCTATCTATCTATCTCCCACAGTCTCTATCTATCTATCTTATTTTCTTCTATCTATCTATCTATCTATCTATCTATCTTATTTTCTTCCCTATCTATCTATCTATCTATCTATCTATCTATCTATCTCCCACAGTCTCTTATTCTATCTATCTATCTCCCACAGTCTCAATATCTATCTATCTATTTTCTATCTATCTATCTTATTTTCTTCTATCTATCTATCTATCTATCTATCTATCTATCTATCTATCTATCTATCTGTCACAGTTTTTTAATATCTATCTTTTTTAATCTATCTATCTATCTATCTATCTATCTATCTATCTCCCACAGTCTCTTATATCTATCTATCTATCTATCTATCTATCTATCTATCTATCTATCTATCTATCTATCTCATCTCCCACAGTCTCTCATCTATCTATCTATCTATCTATCTATCTATCTATCTATCTATCTATTTTTACTTGTAAACTAGTTATTACGTGCCCTAGTTTGCTATTATATGGTGTCCTCAGGCGATTTGCAAAAACTGAATTTAACTTTTTTTAAGTACGCTTACGTAACCGGAGATTTTTGAACGCGCAATAATTAAAATTAGAACAAACTATAACTTTTCATCCATGGTTGTATTAACCTAATAGTTATTTTATGGTGTGGTTACATTATTAACGTTCTTTCATTATATACTCTTTCATTATATATATATATATATATATATATATATATATAAATTAGAGAAAATTTTCAAAATTCAAAGTGTCGGATGTACATTTCAACATAGGATATCTAATAGAGATTCTACGTCACGCCAGCGATATTGTTTTTCCAAATGGCGAAGGCTCTGGGGTAGAGTGTGGAGGGGTTTTTGGTTAACAACGGTCACAATTAGAACAGGAACGAGCTGGTAGTCGCGGGATTACAGGGTGTTGAAACGGTATATTTCGGAAGGGGAGGAATAGGAGTATATATACCAACAGTACATTTATTTTGGGGAAAAATATTGCCACTTATACATTATTACTAATAAATACAAACCTTCTCAGCAACTGCTTTTTGTAAAAAAATTACTAATGCTACCACGAACTCTGGCATTAAATGGCCTACAGGATGCAAGCCAGAAAATGAAGGTAAAAGACGAAAAGTAACAGAATAAATAGAAAATTTTAACTGAAATAAACAAAATCTAAGAGACAATTGTAAAAACACAAGAAAAAAACACTACAGAGAAAAAGAGGTGAGATTTCTAGAATATGGATGCAAAAAAAGAAAAGTAGAATGTTTTTGAAGATGAGAAGAAAACAACAGCGGATAAAGAAGAAGAAACATGTAACGCTAGAAGGGCAGTTAAAAAGAGACGAAGAATAAAGGTTTGAAGTAGCGGAACCTTTTAGAAAATTGACAGAAGGTCAAATGGAAAGTAAAACAAGACATTGGATGGCAGATGTTGACGCGTAAAGAACTAAAAGCATTGAATAGTGCGGTCGGTAAGTATGAACAAGTCACAGAACATTGTCAAATTTTCACCTAGTAACATTAGAAATGGTTAATGTTTATAATATTTTTTCCTGATTGGAAAGCATATAATGTTGCAATGTCATTATTTCCAGAATCAATCTACCTGGCATTTCATTTCATTTTAAACTACTATAATGCACCTGGATTTTAGATTGGTGGCGGTGGAGGTTCTACTTCTTCGTTTCCTTCTTAATTATTATTATTATTATTTGATTGAGGAGAGGAATGCGAAAATGATCAGCGGAAAATGTCATGAGGCCATATTTTTCCCTTGGGCACTATTTTATATATATTATTATTATTATTATTATTTGACTGATCAGCGGAAATTTTTGAGAGACGGAAGGTAATGTATATAAAATAGTGACCAAGGGAAAAATGTGGCCTCATGACATTTTCCGCTGGTCATTTTCGCATTCCGCTCCTCAATCAAATAATAATAATAATATATATATATATAAAATAGTGCCCAAGGGAAAAATATGGCCTCATGATATTTTCCGCTGATCATGTTTGCATTCCGCTCCTAGGATCACAAATATTTAAAAAAAAAAGAGAACTGTCTGAGCTTTATGTGTGAGTACAAAGTTTTGTAGTTTTTAAGGCAATGTGTACCAGGTTTTCCATCAATGACTCGAATCAATCGGAGGGCTCAAACTGCAATTAAAATTATTGATAGAATTATGTGCCACATTTTTTAGACTCCTGTATTGCGATCATTGTTTCTTGATTATAATTTTGAAAGATCTTCAACGATATATTGCAATCTAAATGGATTACTATGTCAGTATGAAAAGACATTCTTTTTAGGTTTTGACCACAATACATAGACAACAAAATTTGATTGTTTTGCCTATGAATATTGTAAAATCCTATAAAATGGTTGCAGACCCTATCTCTGTAATCGGATCTGAGATATGTTTTTATCAGTTTTTTGTTTTGCAGTTTCGGTCTCGAAAGATTAGCTTAATTCTCAGTGCATATACTGGATGGGTGTTGTGGATGTCGGCTCTGAATGAGAAGTCGTCAAACCGAGTTCGAATTCTGGTAGAATTCGTTTCATCCACTTGCGATAAATACCACAGAGAAATGGATTAACTCATCTATTCTCCCACCAGCTTTTTTTTTAATCATATCACCCCGAGCAAGGCGGTAACTCCACTGATGTGCAGGGGGCTACATAGGTGTGAAAAGATTGGAAAAGAGAAAACCGTAAACCGCATCCGAAACAGGAAAAAAGGGATGAGCCTCTTCATCTGTTCAATAGACGTGGGTGTAGTGTGAACCGGGCGATAGTTTAGTCTATCTACTCCAATTGAAAAAGAAAAGGAAGCAGATTGGAAAAGAGAAAACGGGGAACCACATCCTAAACAGGAAACAAGGGATGAGCCTCTTCACCTGTTCAATAGACGTGGGTGGAGTGTGAACCGGGCGATAGTTTACTCTGTCTACTCCAATTATGGGTTGAATAAAGGGAAAATCTGGGTTGGAAATCAGACTGCTGCAGAAAGTAATAGCAAACTACAGCAAAAAAAATTATCTACTTAATCATGTTTCGAAATAAAAATAATCGTTCAAAAGTGGATCTCGTATGGCAATTAACTGACAGATATTGGCCCACTCAGTCATGCCAAATTTTATATTCACTGAGTTCTAACTTCAACTGAAGTTCCTGGGACACGCAATGAGGAAAGAGAGCCTGGAGAACCTGATACTGACTGGTCAGATAGAAGAAAGAGAGACAGAGGAAGGCAGCGGATAACATATCTCCAGGGCCTGATCAGGTGGTTGACGGAATGGGGGTTGACTGGAGTAACGGGAGCAAACATACTAGGAGCCACAAGGGATAGGGAGACGTGGAGAACCATAATCGCCTACGTCCTGAAAGGACAGAGCACATAGAAGAAGAAGAAGAGTTATAACACTCTACCACCTGATACAAGATGGTCCATTTCTCTGGATGTTTACTGCATTGAAATTATTATTATTATTATTATTATTATTATTATTATTATTATTATTATTATTATGTCATTTTTCATCATATTTCGATTTCTGTTATGGACGAACTACCAACCAAGTCTGCGGGAAGACCTAAGGCAGGTCGTGGTGTGTTGTTATGGCTCCATTTCATGTTTTTCTATCTTCCCCATCATGCCTAGCGTTACATAGACAAAGTTCTCCTTATTGTGGGGTCTGTACTTAAAAAGACAATTTTTTGTATATCTCTTAAGCTGGGGTTTCCAGGGATTCTTTCAATGTGTTGTTTTGTTCCATTTTGTATCATTCCAAGTGCACCCACCATCACTGGTACGATACTTGTTTTTAATTTCCACATTTTTTCTATTTCAATTTCCAATTTCTTTATATTTAGACAGTTTTTCAAATTTCTTAGTTGCTATGTTACAATCCGCTGGGCAAGCCATGTCAAGTAATAGACAAGCTTTCTCCTTCTGGTTGTTAACAATAAAGTCTGGACTATTTGCTTCAATTTCTCTGTCTGTGTAGATGGTGTAATCCCCTAGAATGGTTACATCGACTATTTCTGTAACCGGTGCTGGATGATGTTCATACCAGTGTATGTTTACAGATTTTCCGTTGTGTTTGCACATTGTCCAATGTACATATTGCCCCCTCTATCGTGGCGATTTTTATATTTATTTGGCAAGTACAGAACAGCCTGAGATTATATGGTCTATTGTTTCTTGGTGTTTATCAAAAAACCTGCATTTTGGCTCCATTTTATTATGTATAATATTTGCATGAAAGATTCTAGTGAAAAGATTTTGGTTCTGCGCTGCAAGAATAAAGCCTTCAGTCTCATACTTTATTCCAGATGCACGTAACCATCGATGTGTATTAACTTTATCAACATTGAATTTATTGGCACGTTCTGGATATTGGCCATGCAGAGTTTTGTCTTGTCAGCGTTAATTCATCTGGTCAAGAGCTTTATGCTTGGCTATTCATTTTCATATTTTTTGCCGGAATAGTTGGTTCTTGGCTTCTGTTTTGCTTTTCTGCAGAATCTACTAACTGTAAATCCTTTTTGTACTTACTGCCTTCTTTTATTATTGAATATTTTTTTCTTTCTTCATGTTGCCTTACTAATTGTATCATCCAGTCCTTTGTTGTTTCTATGTATGTTAGTAAACCAGTAGTTGTTGTCTTGTATGAAAATTCTAGCAGAATAAGACCTCTTCCACCTTCTTTACGGGGTATGTATAGACGGTCTACATCAACCTTTGGATGATGCATCTTATGCTTAGAAAGAAGCTTTCTTTTTTAGAATCCATTCGCCTGATGTCGTTTAGAGTCCAGTTTAAGATGTTGAAACTATATTGGACAGCTGGGATTGCAAGGCTATTAATGTCCATAATTCTGTTCTGAGAATTCAATTCAATTTTTAATATCATTCATAGCCTTCTATAGTACTCTTTACGCACTATTTCTTTCATGTTTTTATGGTGAATTTTTTCACTCTCATTTACAACGAGTTATTTATAAGCTGCTTCTGAATTTAATTCTTTTTTTGTTACAGCAGGATCTAAGTTAATTGAGGATGTTTCTTGTAGTGAACCACGTACAACTGTAGCTTTAGCACATTTATTAAAATTGAATTTCATTGCAGTGTCTTCACTGAAGAATTTTACAGTTTGCAGAAGACCTTCCAGCTCATTATCATTCTTAGCATACAACTGTAACTCATCCATGTAAAATAGAAGGCTTATTTTCTTTTGGACTATTTTATAACCACATTCTGTCTTATTAAGTTGACTGGTTAGTGCTATTAATGATATGTAGAATAGTAAGGGAGACAAAGAATCACCTTGAAATATAACTCTTTTGAAGTTTATTTCACCAGACTTATAGGTTCCATTTATATGATTGAAGTAAAGGGTTGTTTTCCATTTAGACATGCACTGTTTGATGAAATTTATGATGACGGGTAATATCTTGTATATATTTAAAGTCTTTAAAATCCAGGAATGTGGCACACTATCAAATGCCTTACGATAATCTATCCAGGCAGTACTAAGAATTAACTTTGTACTGTAGCAGGTTTCCAGGATCGTTTTGTTAATGAGCAATTGGTCTTTAGATCCGTAACAGCCACGTTTGCACTTTTTTTGTTCAAGCGGTAGAAAATAAACAAAACTTAAACGTCAGATTTGTTTTTGGCACATTACGACCCGAATTTAGAAATCATTGTTCCTAGGGATACGAGTTCGTATGGCGTAACGGCATGCAGTCTTCACAAAATTACTGATGGAACTGTAAAACAAAAGGCACACGCAGATTGAAAAGTAAGCACTTTGGATTATATTCGCCGTCACAAAGTTCCACCGCTATATTTCAATTCACTCTACAGACAAATAACAAACCATTACTCATCATTTTTGGTTCAAAGAAAGGCCTGCCTACGAACACAGCCAACAGACTTTAGGGATGGGTTTGCAATAAAGTTGAATTATCATTTTAAAATGGAGTACGTGTCAACGAAAAACATCGGCCATGCGGATGGATTGTCAAAATTAATTCCCAAAAAAACAACTGGAAGATACAGTGCTTGCCTCCCTTCAATCTAAAGGAATATTAAAAACTACCCAGTATGATATGGTTAGGGATCTCCCAGTGAGGCTGGAACAAATAAAGCAAAAGTATCGACATGATGAAAATATTCATGATATAAAAGTGAAGATAATTTACAAGGATCAGCAAAATACGAACGTATGCAATGTGGTGTTGCCATACAGGGAACGCATTGTGATTCATATGAAAACGTTTTGAAAGATTCAGGCTGACCATCCAGGGATTACCATTATGAAAAGATGGAGTAGTTATGTTTGTTTTCAAATCCTATCAACCCGAGCAAGGCGGTAATGCCACCGATGTGCAGGGGGCTAAATAAATGTAAAAAGATTAATTAGAAGAGAGTGAAGAGGAAGACGAACCAGTTAGAAGGAGCAATAGAAGGATGATAATGCAGGTGTGATGACAGTTTCAAAGGTTTCAAAGGTGGAGAGAAAGGAAAGGATATAAGGAGTGGGGAAAGAACTAGAGTCAAGTGGTTAATAGATGAATATTAACATTGCATTTTAATTTCCTGGAGGGTGTAGCCGTCAGGAAAGCAAGAATATGGGAGCGAGTTCCACAGGCGGGAAGAGCGAGAGAGGAAGCTGCAGGAGTAGAATTGTCGTCTGCATTTGGCTAACCTAACTCTGAATGGGTGGGACCCAGTTGCCAGTCTGGTTGCACGAGAAAACACCTGTTGAGTAGGCACCAGTTCGAGCAGAAGCTATGAAAGTATTTATAGAACAGAGAAAGGGAGGCCACACTTCGTCGGTGGGGAAGTGGTTGTAGTCGAGCCGCCAAGTCAGTACATATCACATTACTGATTCACCTTTGGAACACTGAGATGAACGGCAGGGGCGCCTGACCATATATGGCAGCAGTATTCCACGCACGGACGAATGGTTAAAATATGGACATAGATATAGAAAACGCTGTCAAATCATAGAAAGGTTGTATCTTGACAGCCAAGTCACAGTCTACAAATTTCAACCCCTGGCCGAAAAAGCGGACCTATCATGTTCCAGAATTCACGTTGATTTTGCGTTACCTCAATGGATATTACTACCACATTGTAGTCGAAAATTTTTCATAGTGGTACGAATTATACAGCTGTAAAAAGCCAACTACATAAATTGTTATAAAAAAATCGTCACGATCAGTTCGCTAGATTCGGAGTCGTAGAAACCTTAGTATCTGATAATAGAATTCAGTATACGTCTTCAGAATTGAGAGAATTCTGTGAAATTTATCAAATTAAACAGATCACCACAGTACCGTATAACTCAATGTCAAACCATCTAGCTAAGAGATTTGTAGATATCTTGAAGAGAGTTTGAAAAAAATTAGCGCTACACAAACGGAAAAGCTGTTCAACAATTCCTGCAAGTATACAGGATTGCACCGAATGACAAGATACCGGCTTCACAATCTCCAGCCGAAGAGATGTTTGTACGTCGTATACGTTCTGTTTATCGACAAACTACTTCCGAAACAAAGCCAAAAAGAACAAACATCGTATATGCAAGACGGTATAACCCAGGAGAAAAAAGACTTTTTCAAAATGTTTAAAGAAAACAAATATTTTTGGGAGATGGGCACGATAGAAAACATAACTGGAAATGTTATTTATTTAGTAAAGGGTCCACAATTCATATATAAATGACACATAAATCAACTTAGGAAAAACCTAATTGACGACGCTGTTAACGGTTTTCCTGAGGAAACAGCAATGAATACTTTTATTATTCCAACACCTGTAACACCTTCTGAAATACGCTGTTCAAAAAGAAAAAAAAATGATGGAGTTAGTAAAAATCAATCAAAAGCGTAAAAGATATTAAAACCACAGGCAGATAAAAGACATCAAAATTGTCTACCACGAAATTGAAAAAAAAAAAAATTGTATGTAGAGGAGCGGGTGTTATGGAGCCTCCTACGAGGAATGGATTCTTTCTTTTGTTATATATGATAACCTGCGTAACTTGCGGAAGGCAGTTAAGTGCGCAGTTTAATCCAGCTACTATTCAGGCAATAAGCAGCGTAAGTGTACCATTCGGACTTACATTTTTGTTTTTTAATCATTTCACACCGAGCAAGGCATTCCACTGCCACTATTGCACAGGGGGTTACATAGCGGAAAGTGGTTAGATATAATAAGTGGTTATATATAAGAAATCTCAGAACGAGAGTGATAGACGGCTAAGAATACCGAAAATGAGGGTTGGGTAAATGGGAAGAGTCTTTGCGAGAATGGATGTGAGTTAGTGTGTTAGGAGGTGTCTATTGACCTTAAATTTAAACTCCTGGAGATTGTAGCTGTCGGGGAAGCAAGTATGCGGAAGGGAATTCCACAATCGGTAAGTGCGAGAAAAAAAGCTGTTGGAGTAGAAATTGCTGTTACATCTTATCTGTTTTCACTGTAACATGGTGGGACCTAGCTGCTAATCTAGTATTTCGTGCAAATTCGTACCTAGGAGGCACCACTGATCAAAGTTAATGAGGGCAGAAGCCGTGAAAGTATTCATAGAAGAGGCACAGGGAAGCTACGTTACGCCGCTGAGAGAGTGTCTGCAGCCGGTCTGCCAAGTCGGTATCGATCATATTGCAGATTCTCTGTTGTATTTTGTCAACAAGCCCGAGGAGAATAGCAGGGGCACCCGACCAGAACCGGTCACTACAATTTTGCGGCAAAGTTTCGCCTCGACAATAGCAAAACAAATGGTTGTGGAAGACCCACATCACTAAACATAAACGATGATGCACATTAAAATTTTAAGAATGTCCATTTAATTTTGCATGACAGCTGAAATTATACATACTGGTGACATGCCTAACTTCATATTTTGTTTCTATGACGAATATGTAATATGCGATGAGAGTAATAATTTTACTAAACAAACCTGAAATCTTGGAATTAAATCTTGATGACAGCAAATATATTTTGGCTGATAATCAGTCCACTCTGTCGACAGCTACAATAGTAACGTATATATTATTTTTTCTTACGAGGAAATATTTATATTCACAGACCGAACAGCCAGTATTGCTCTCAATAATGCTTCATTACATACAGGGACCGATGGGTAAATTGGAGCCATTCTATATATTTGTAATTTCGCGCATGCGCATTGTGTATAATTTTCATTAGTTATAATTTTTCCTTTTGTCTGTTGTACAGTATAATAGGTTCTGTTCCAAATAGTTTATGGGAAAAAGAGAACAAAGACGCAATTCTCTCCTCCATATAATTTAGAAATATACTTCTTGACGTTCACACTGGAAGCTTCAATACGAGTGGTTGATTGTCAATCGGATGACAATGAAGAAGATTCTAAAAGAGTAGAATAAGTATAATGGTGATCACGAATGCGTTTAGAGTGATCACTACTGATGGTGATGTTACGCCTCTATTTCTCACGAGGCCGCTGTCTCAATACGGAAGCCTACATTAAGGGCTTTGAAGAAGTCGTGTTGTCATGGTCAAGAGGGTGACTACTGTAATACTCTATGCCTGGCAATAGAACTCTTTATCATGCCGAACTAACAAAAAGACACACTTATGGATGTCCATCAATTTCTATGACCACTAATATGTGGCCTCCGAATTACTCAGACTGCAACTTCATTGATTATTATGTGTAGAGTGTAGCAAACCGAAAGACCAACAAACCTCTTCGCTATACGAAAGATTAATTGAAGGTAAAGATTATGACAGTATTAAACCCACTTAAACAAAGAGACCGTCCATATGAGATTAAGGAGGTTTCGAATTCGTCTGGATGTCATGGTTGAAGTCAATGTAGTCTTTAGTAATTTCAAGATATTATTGTGTCAGTCAGTTAAGTGCCATACGTGAACCACGATTAGGAGATAATGTCTCGAAAGAGACATGACTGACTGGGCAAAAGATTATTTCACAGTAGGTTGTCATTGCTTTCTGCAGTAGGCTGCTTGCCAGCCAAGGCTACAGAACCCATTCTATCCTGTTATTTAACCCATAACTGGAAGGAAGAGACGGATTAATACTTTTTCCAAGGGTATTTGCGCGTAAGTGAATGCAATAAATTCAACTGGTATTCGAACTCGGCTCCCGATTTCCCGTTCCGAGCCGATATCCACTGCACCACAAAGCACATATTTTTGTGTAATTTTGCTAAATACATGAAGTGTGTGTTAAAATAAGATGACACTCTAATTTTCATTTTGGCATAATTTTGACGACAATACCTTCTTCACCCACTGTATATAAACCAAAGCAATAACCTGAAGATAAAGGTTTGAATTATGCAATAAACCAGAAGAAAAGGCAAGTTTAGTGTGAAAGATAAGCTGCAATATTTTATGCTGCGATTGCAAAATGCATAAAAATATTCCAAGCAAAGAAATTGTAAGCGGAAAAAAATTATGAAAATAAGAACAATGAATAGAACAGAAAGTAGGATATCTCTGCAAGGAATTTACAGATGATAGACTAGAAGTAAACGTCTGTGAATTATCGTTGATAAGTTCCAATATATGAAGGAAGGAAAAGGCATGAGAGAATAAAATAATAAACAGTTAAAATGAAGAAGAGAAAAGTGTGAAAAAAAAGGTGAAGGAAAGACACAAGGATACATAAAATTAAAAAAAAAAAGATTCAACGAATGAACAAACGGTTGAAAAAAATAAACAGTGAATGAAATAGCGAAAGCTGAAAGACGAGAATGAAAAACGAATATCAAATATGTTATAAATACAGAATGTAAATCGGACGTACA
This sequence comes from Ascarosepion bandense, assembly GCA_037127315.1. Lineage (NCBI taxonomy): Eukaryota > Metazoa > Mollusca > Cephalopoda > Sepiida > Sepiidae > Ascarosepion > Ascarosepion bandense. The sequence continues at coordinate 3,114,600 of JBBBDQ010000178.1, forward strand.
TGTATATAGACAGTTTTGTTTAACGGCATATCAACCTCTGTGTGTTATTTAATGCCTAAAATGTGGGGGTTTAAGTTATTTTTTTAATTCTCGGTTATAGTGAGAAAGTTGATTCAGTCAGATTTTAATGAGATTTTTTTTAATTTAGAAAACTGAAGATGTCTTCTATTTTTTTATTTAATATAGTATTGTTGGTTATTTTTTCTTCAAACATCTATCGCTGATAGTAATTTTGTCCTTCAAAATGTGTTATGGTAAGAATTCTTTCCTTCAAAAATGTATATTTTTCTATAAGTCTGTCTTTATTCATATATTTCTATAAATGCCTATTTTTACCCTTTCATGGTGTTTTGACCCCAGTTTGGGCTTTAACTATTTGATCATAGATGGGACCCTAACAGGTGCTCCCACTCCCGGTCAGGATGGATCTGGGAACAACAACAATCGAGAGGTGGTTCCATGCTCCTCACAACCTCCCAATCTGAGGTCTTGCTGCCGGATGCTGTTTGCTGTCATACCAAGGACCTGAATATAGACATGTGGACAAATAGAGAGACAAAATCAGAAAATGAAAGAAAGAACGAAGGGACAAAACGCAAATAGAGATTGTAATGAAAAAAGACGAGGAAAAAAGAAAGAAGAAATGTAAAAAACAAAAATGGAAGAATGAATGAATGAATGAATGAATGAAGGAATGAATGAAGGATTGGGTGAATAACACGCGCTGTGGTGCAGTGGATATTGGCTGGGAACTAGAAATCGGAAAGACGAGTTCGAATTCTAGTTGAATTCATTGCATTCACTTACGCGGAATTAACTTGGTAAGGTATTAAACCGTCTCTTTCTCCCAAGTTAAATAAAAAAACAGATTGGGTTCAATTGCCTTGGCTGGCAATCAGTTTACCACAGAAAATAATGGCAACCTACTGCGGGATAATCTTCTACTCAGTCAGTCATGACATGATCATCCAACCATGTTTCACGTATGGCCCTTAACTGACTGAAGGAAAGCAGCAAGGATCTAAAATATAAACCTAAAATAAATAGATTTATGAGAAAAGAAGAAAGAAACTGAAAAGAAAAAGAAACAACATATATAAAGAAATTGAAAGAAGAAAAAGAATGAATCAGTGTATAAAAATGGAAAGTAAGTAAGAAAGAGAAATGTGTAAATAAATAAAATAATATATTGCGTCAAGGAATAGAAACAAATGTAAAAGGTTATGGTACGAGACATTAAAGAAATAGATGAAGAATGAAAGAATGAAGTAGATGTAGAAAGATTTAGAATCTTCTGCCCAGTCAGTCCTATCTCTTTCGAGACATGACGGCCCAAGCCTGTTTCACGAATGGCCCTTAAGTGACTTAATAAAAGAACCAAAAATGTAAAATATATACCCCAAAATAAATAGATTCATGAGGAAAGAAAAAGCTAAGGAAAAATAAAAATAAATAACTTATGCAAAGTCATAGTAGACATGACTTAGAGTTGAGTGAAAAAGTTAAGAGAATTATGTAAACTGAAAGAAGAAATAGAAAAATGAAACAGTGTATAGAAAGAAAATCTAATCTTATATATAAATGTAAATTTCTGTGTGTATGTATGTGTCTGTGTATGTGTGTCCGTTACCTATAGACTCGAAACGGCTAAACCGATTTTCTTAAAAATTTACGCAGTTGTACTATAAGCGTCTGCGAGTGTTCTTAGCTCGGTTTTGTGTCGAGGTACCCCCGATAAATATCGAAAATCGATAATCGAAAAAATCGGGTTCTAGAAGGAGTGGTCCGATTTTAATAAAATTTGATACACTCATAGACAAAGAAACAATATTCAGACATAAGACATAAAAACAATATTCAAAAGTTTCAAGGTTGCAGTTCTTACAATAGTGCAGAAATCGATAATATATATATATATATATATATATATAAAAGGCAAGGTATTTGTGTGGAAGTGTGTCTGTTTAGCTGTTTGTAAGATATTTATACAAATCCACAATTTTTATCCGATTCTCACCAAACTTCACACAATATTCTTTACGCTGAATCTGAGCTCCAGGACCATGGATTAGTTTTAAAGCTTTCATTACACCCGAAAAACACCGGGCTATACTGCTAGTAAGTAAATAAGAAAGAAAGAAAGAAAGAAAGAAAGAAAGAAAGAAAGAAAGAAAGAAAGAAAGAAATTTGCAAAGAAATAAAATAATATATTGCGTCAAGGAATTGAAAGAAAGGTAAAAAGTTTTGTTAGGAAAATTAAAGAGATAGGGGAAGCATGAAAGAATGAAGTATAGTTCGAAAGGTTCAGAAAAGAAGTTTTAATAAATTAGAGAACTATTTAAAGAAAGATGAAAAGTTTTTCGAAGTCGAAGTCAAAGCAATAAAGTAAAAAAGAAAGGAAAGAAGAGAAATAAAAGAAAAAAGGAGTAGAAGAAAGAAATAAAGAAAAAGAGATAGACAAATTCATATCTTGCAACAAAACTGGCAACTAGCTCTCCCCCATTCAGAGTTAGATCAACCAAATGCACACGACAATTCTAATTCGCAGCTTCTTTTCTCGCACTTCCAGCCTGTGGAACTCACTTCCATATTTTTTGCTTTCCTGACGACTACAACCTCCAGGAATTTAAATGCAATGTCAATACTCATCTCCTAACTACTTGACTCTAGTATTTTTTTCACCACCCTGTATATCCTTTCCTTTCTTTCTAGTTTTGAAACTCTCATCACACCTGTATTCCGATCCTTCTCTTACTCCTTTCTGACTGGTTCTTCTTTCTCTTCATTATGTTCTGCCTAATCATTTTACTCTTATGTAGGCGGTAACTGTACATCAGTGGAGTTACTGCCTTGCTCGGGATAATACGATTAAAATAAATTATAATGTACTAATTTTCCTAATGCTTACGCTTGTAGAGATAACACAGTTTAATTTATAAATTAATGCATCAGTTGAAATACGAAGTGTCTACAACAATAAAATTTGAATTAATATAAATCCAGGATTGAAAATAAATCAATTAATCCTAATATTCATATATATATATATATATATATATGTATATATATATATATATATATATATGTGTGTGTGTGTGTGTGTGTGTGTGTCTTCTACAAATACTTTCACGGCTTCTGCTCCGATGGATTTAGTTCTCTGGAGCCCCTTATGTATGAAATTTTCTCGAGCCACAAGATTAGCAACTCTGGCACAACCTTTTAGTGTGAAACTAATAAAATGTAAACACAAATTCGACTTCCTGAGTTTTTTCTCGCAATTCGCACCGGTAGAAATCGTTTCCATATTCTTGCTTTCCTGATGACGACAACCTCCAGGAATTTAAATGCAATCTTGACTCTAGTTCTTTCTTCACCACCCTGTATATCTTTTCCTTTCTTTCTACTTTTGCAACTGTCATCACACCTGCATTCCCATCCTTCTCTTGCTCCTTTCTAACCGGTTCGTTTTCTCGTCACTCTCTTCTACTTAATTTTTTTACTCTTATGTAGCCCCCTGCACATCAGTGGCTTTAACGCCTTGCTCGGGGTGATACGATAAAAAAATGAAAGATGGAAGAAATAAATGAATTAACTGATTATAGAAATATGTGCCAATTTGTTGGAAAGGAAAAGCCAGAGGGAAGCAACTAAAGCTGAATTAAAGAAGAATTAAGAGAAAGAAAGAAGGTGCCAATGGATTAGAAAAAGTAGGAAAAATGAAGGAAAATAAAAAAAAAATGAAAGCAAACAAATAAGAGCTATAAAAATGGTGTTGTTTTGGTAAACGAAAATTATTTACCAACTGAAAGCTTGTTTTAGGAAACGAAGAAAGAAGCAAATATAAAAAGAGTAAGTTAACATAAGTATACATAAAACCTTGAAAATAAACAGTGAATAAGAAAGAAAAAAGTGACATCTAGAAGAAAAGACGATAACGCAATGAAAAGGTAATGATGAAGGTAATAAAATAAAATAAAATAAAATAAAATAAAACACTTTACTGCATGAAGTAAAACAGAGATAAACAGAAAATGATAGATTTATGAACGAGTCAAACAAAAGGGAAATAACACTGGACACTTTTAAAAAATGAAAATGGAAGGTGGATAATAGAGAAGAGAAAAATAGTAGAAAAAACAATCAGGAAATTTGATAAGAAAATAGGAAGAAAAAATTCAGAAAATTAATTTCCAAAACAAAAATATGAATGAAGGATACAAAAATGAAATTTAAAAACTCTATAAGATTTAATATATAATGTAAACTAAACCAAATTTTGAAATCCCAGTGAAAGTTTATCTTGAATAAAAGATGACAACAATGACGAAAAAAAATCACAAGCCATCAAAGAAGACATTTATTTTTTGAAAATGATGTCAAATCATCCGTGATAATAGCTAAATATATGGTCGAAAGTGGTCGGTCATACAGAACATTCAAGCAATTCAACACAAAATATCCTACACAATTTATGTACAGAAAAGAAAACAATGGTGAGATAAAAAAAAATATTCAATAGAAAACGTAAAAGCTGTATTTTGTCATTCATTTTAATTGAAACGTCTATAAAAAGGGGATGCTGACCAAATACTATATATATAGAGATTGATTGATTGATTGATTGATTGATTGTCATAATAAATTGAACCAGTTCATATTTGTTTTAAAATGTGTTCAATACAATTATATTGTAGAACTTTTGAATATTCTACATTTGTAGACGAGTTAATAAGCGACATAGGTTTATACCATGTTGTGTCTTCAAACAATATGCAATAACATCATTTATTATTATTATTCTTTAATATTATTATTTATTAACACCCTTTAATATTAATTACTGCAAACAATAGGCGTATGTAATCAGGGAAAGGAAATTTTACCATGTTGTATATAAGAGGCGTATACACACGCCTGTAACCGAAAGAACTCAATTCATTGCTGGGGAATAATACATAAACTGTGGAAGTGGCAATCTTTTAAAGAATTTCCTCTATAGACAGCTCAATCGTAATGAGAGCATAATATATTAGTCATCCAAAAACAAGCCTGTCGCTGCATCAAAGCTATGTTTGTGTTAAGTTGTGATGATCTTTAGTGACAAGATTGCTTTTTTTAAACGATTAAAGAACAATCTTTGTTTTTTAAATTGTTTGCAGAAAAAAATATACTTCTGAAGGCTGATTTTTTTGTCGTAAAGTGCTCAATATTGAGATAGAAAACAGCGCGCTAAGAGAATTAATATGGAAAAGTTTGTTATTTAAATTACCAGAAATATGCTGATTTAGAAGTTTCGTGAAAGCACTATTACGACATCCTCACTCCTTAGGGCTTATGTTTTAGTCTGCTGTTCTGTGCCGGTTTTATTCTAATTTATATATAACTTGGTATAATTTAATAT